>CM059315.1:2966236-2993736 GCA_030340665.1 Neosalanx taihuensis
ACACACAGTTTGCACTCAGGCAGGTATTATGCAGCAATATTATATGTTTTGTTTAGCGGTTGCCAGATTGGGGCCCCCACCCCCCCACACACACCTGTTCACTGGTGATTTCTCTGTCTCTCTGCCCAGTCAGATATTCATCACTGGACTGTTTCCCCCTGCCAGCTTTTCTTCATTGATTCAGTCCATTTGATTCAAGATGAGCGAAGATAAATCACGGTATGAAAGTAAAGAGATTTTCAGGGGGCGGAGGAGGGAGAGGGCGGTCGCTCTTGTCTCTCTCTACCCTCTCAGTCTCTCCGTCTTCTCTCTCTCCTCCCTTGGTCTTCTTTTGCACGTCTCTGCGAGAAATTGGCTAAAGTCTCATGTCGCCGTGACACCTATTCCCATGGAAACGGTGATGGCTCTCCGGAGATTTTGGTGATGGTGCGTCACGTTTCAGATGAGGGGAGATGAATGGGAGGGTCCCACGTGACCCGGGGCGTTTAGCCACCCTGAAGATCAGGAATCGGCCTGCCTCGCCCGCACTAAGCCTGTTGATACGACCGCCCCATGACTACCTTTGGTTTGAATCCAATTAGGAAAAGCAATGGGGGTGGGCGGGTGGGGGTTGTAATAAATGTGTGTGTTTGTGTGTGTGTGCAGCTCAAACGTTGCTTTGCGTACAAGTGTTATCTTTAAATGATTGTATTGTGTGTGTGTGTGTGTGTGTGTGTGTGTGTGTGTGTGTGTGTGTGTCTGTGTGTGAGAGAAAGAGAGAGAGGGAAAAGCGACACAGGAAAACCGAACAAAAACCAGACACAAGAGCAAGCTGGTGTCAGATATAATGTTCCCAACGTCATCCTTTCACAACACCTCTCCCCTATAGCTGTCCCAGAGAAAGATTAAACATATTTATTAACCTGTAATGATGACCGCTGAAACAATTAAGTCCCTGTGACAGACACTTGCTCCCACCACCTGTATCCACAAGGAAACTTCTGGAACAGGAAAAGACCTCACAAGACAGTTCAGAAAAACACTTCTCCCATGTCCCTATGATGCAACAGCTGGGATCCACCTCCTGGGCACTCAAAACGTTACAATACATTTTCCTCACTTATCATTCTGGACGCCAGCACCAAAACAAAGCCGTTTCCCCATAATTGATTTTCTGGGTGGGCTGAAAATAAATCACAGGTGATTTGATTCCAGTAATGGTTGGACAGGGAGAGCGTGCGAGTCACTCTTTTCCTGCCGTGCCATGCCATGCCGTGCCATGCCGTGCCATGCCATGCCATGCCATGCCGTGCCATGCCGTGCCATGCCGTGCCATGCCGTGCCAATTGCCTGTCAGCCCTTAGTTTGAAGGCTTGGACAAAGACAACCGTTAAGTGTGGAGTATCCTGAATGGAATGCTGTTTTGACCCTGTTTATTAGTCTGCTTAAGGTGAAACGCAGTATTCTGGTGTGGCGTAGAGTTACTTCACTCGCTGACAGTGCGCCAGAATCGCTGAATAAGTGGGGGTGAATAAGAGTGGAGAAACACATGTTAATGTTGAGTCGGGTTTGTCATTATTTCGTTATGCTTATGTAGACTGGATCACTTCAGCCTGCGGTTAATCTGGATGTCGCTTAATTGCAATCTAGCTAATCAAAGCAGGAAAGAGAGGGGGCAGTTTCCATCCCAGCCTTCTAAATGCTTCTCAAATGCGCTTCAAGACTCGTTGCGGAAAATCGGAAATTGAAACCGCCTAAGTTGAATAGTAGAGAATCTGCTGGAATGTTTGCCAAGACTTTTAAGTCTTGTTTAACCCTAAAACATCATAAGAGATACACACCAAAGCGAGATGTTCCCATCGGCCAACACCTCTGCTCATACAATTCCCTCCGATTCTTTCTTTATCTCTAACAGCTCACGCCTCGCATTTTCAAATGTTTCGTTTTCCTCCTGAAACGTGATCCTCTTACTTCCCCTGAACTTCCTCCTCTCACTCCTCTCTGTCACCACGCTAATTCCAGGCCTTGGCGTTTTTGTTGTTGTGCATAAATCAACTTCCTTGTCCTGTCTCGGTATGTCTGGTCTTGGTTTTCATCCAGACCTCTCTCTTTCGACTCCCCCCTCTCCACCCCCTCTCTCCCCCCTCTCCGCCCCCCTCTTTTTCTCCGATTCAATCTTCTCTTCACATCCCTTTTTATCGCGATCATTCCTACCTCTCAAAATCGTCTCTTTCTTTCCTTGACTTCCTCACTGTAGTTCGCTCCCTCCTTCCCCCTGTTTCTCCTTGTCTCCCCGCAGCACTCACCTGCCAATCTCTCCCTTCCCCCCCCCCCCCCCATCTATTAGTCTACCGAATGGAATCATCCGTATTGATGGTTGTCACATCCAATCACAACCCCTTTATTGTTATGTCTGCCTTTATTATCGAATCGACCAATCGTGTGGCAGCGACTCGTGGCGTTGACGTGTGAAGTTCAAACCCAGCACCAGAATGAGATGGTAGGAGGTCATGATGACGATATCCAGCAAGCGGCAATTCTCCGGGCCAAAAACACCTGGATGATGATATGATCATCATAACGATAATCAATCAATCATAAAGGTATTTTTTCAACATTGTATATCTATACACTAAATTTAAGTACCAGCGATCCGATCCAGACTCTTCTGGTTCTGAGCATGATGTGTTGTCCCTGTTTCCTTGTCAGCTTGCTGTTACTCAGCCTGAATCCAGTCTCACAATTCAGCCGCATGAGAAAACCCCACACAGTACTCATTACAATGAGGAACACAGACAAAGACAAGCTCTCTCTCTCTGTCTCTCTCTGTCTCTCGATTTTACTCTGTCTGTCTGTTCGTCGCTGTCTCTCTCTCTCTCTCTCTCTCTCTCTCTCTCTCTCCCTGTCTCTCTCTGTCTCTCTCTGTCTCTCTCTCTCCCTGTCTCTCTCTGTCTCTCTCTCTCGCTGTCTCTCTCTGTCTCTCTCTCTCTCTGTCTGTCTCTCTGTCTCTCTCTCCCTGTCTCTCTCTGTCTCTCTCTGTCTCTCTCTCCCTGTCTCTCTCTCTCTCTCTGTCTCTCTCTCTCTCTCTCTCTCTCTCTCTCTTTTTAAGCCCTCCAGAAAACCAGGCATTATTTGCATTCTAATGATACAAAGACCTGAAAGGAAAACCATTAGAAGCCACCTTGTAAGCTGACCACAACCACAGCCCCATTAACCTGCACACAGAGACGTGTCAGCGTGCGTTCAACGCCTCCGTCCGTCCCCTTCTGCTACTCGTTCAAAAATGTTTCCCCGAAAGCCCAAGGAACGACGAGACGACCCGCCCTCTCTCGTGATTCACGGCCACCGCACGCTCGTGGCCTGCAGCCACCATCTGTATGGACCATCCAGTCGTCTCCACATGTGGACAACCTTTCCGTCATGAGCCTGGGGAAACGAATGACAATTGCAGTGCAGTAAAACTGTCCTCTTCTTCTGACATATGACAAGCACACACGCACACACACACACACACACAACACATGCTGTAGACATTAACAGCACACTCTACAGCCAAGTGAATTCCCATTGACACAGAGGGAGTCACTGCCAAGCCAAACTGGGCAACATGGACTCTAGGCAAGGGCTTATATGATAACAGACTGAGGGAAAATGTCCTAGCAGTTTGTGTGTGTGTGTGTGTGCTTTTGGTAAAGTTGTAGTAGTAGTAGTAACGTGTGTGTGTTTGTGTGAGTGTGTGCATTTGGAGGGGGAGTAATCTATGTGTGTGTGTGTGCGTGCTTTTTGGTAAGAATCCGTTTGTCCCTTGATACGGCTGGGACTTCGGTCCAAGTATTTTAATTAGACTTTCATCCTCCTGTGTGTGTGTGTGTGTTTAGAAACCCCTAGTGCGATTCACGGTTGAAGTGTCTCCGGAGCCGTTAAGGCTCAAAGCTCATCACCAGAATGCTTGTTTTGGAACGTCAGACGGTTAGGCAATATCTTCAGTCCCCCCCCCCCCCCACCCCCCCACACCCACCCCGCTTCCTGTGCTTAAAGTGTTCTGTTCGATCGCATCTGTTCTCAGGGTTCCTCTTTACGACGTTCTCCCGGGACAGGGACGCAATCTCCAGGGCCTTCATACTAGAACCAGAACAGAATTTCCTCCAGGAAACATTTGGGTTGCGTTGGTCATGCTTTGCTGTCGTTACGGGGGGGGGGGGGGGGGGGACGACACACACACACACACACACATAAAAAGTCGGTTAAAGTAGCTTGAAGTAAAAGCTTAAAGTAGCTTGAAAGTGTGTGTTGCTGTGTGTGTGTGTCAGCCTCTGGAGCGTTGCGTGTGTATTTTGTGGGTCCTCTGTTTTGACATCGTACCCACTCGTCCGTTCTGGAATGATCCGCATCAGTGTGACCTCGACGCTCACGCCCGCTCCTTTTTTGAAAAACAGACAAACGTGTGTTCTAGGTGTTCTAGATAAGCCCATCCATCCTATCCACTCGGGATTTGGGATCGACGTGAAACCTACCCCACATCCCCACTGCTGAGAGAACAGGCGGGACGAATTTCACCTCTGCATCCCCCTCCTCCCCCCTCCTCCCCCTCCTTTCCCCTCCTTCCCCCTCCTTCCCCCTCCTCCCCCCTCCTCCCCATCCTTCCCCGTCCTTCCCCTTCCTCCCCCCTCCTCCCCCTCCTTTCTCCCCAAACGATTTTACTCTCTCCCTTGTTTTGGTGAGCTCACACACACACACACACACACACACACACACACACACACTCCAGGGCCACGTGCAGGGATGTTGGCAGCTGGTTCCTGTCCACTCCTGACTGATCTCCAAACAAGAAGACTGTGTGTGGCTGTGTTCCTCATGCCGCCATGCATAATCACTCACAGATGGGGAGGTTTGATCCCCCCGGTAGAAATTAATTTCGCTGGTTTCGATCTCTATGTTAATCAGATCTCTGATTCCTGTTGTCTACGGTCTCACCCCACCCCCTCCCATCCTTACACCCCCCCCCTCCTCCAACAGTGGGCTTGTATCTGAAGTGTTCCTGTGATGTTCAGGGCCACAGCTGGTTGGAGGCATGGCCTCCACTGTTAACCTGGGATGTGGATGTGTGGAGCTTCCAGAACCCGGGTCCAGGTGCTGTCCACAGGTGCTGGAGCTCTCACACAGACGGTCCACGGGCCACTGGCCTTCCCATCCGGCGTGTCTACAGTGTCGGAGGAGGGGGAAGTCCGATTGGCTTCAACGATGAACGATGAACAGTGCAGGAATGCGTGTGTGTTGTGTGCGTGTGCGGGGGGGTAGGGGATGGGGGGGGCGGCGGGGGGGGGGGGGGTTGGAGACTGGATTTCTTCGGCGCATCCTGGCTCATGGCTAAACCAAACGGGCTGTTGTATTGAAAGGGCGCGTAAGGACGGTGTCCAACTCCTCCCACACACACACGCACACACACACACACACACACACACACACACACACACACACACACACACACACAACAGAGAATCCTTGCACCCAGTGGGATGGGATAGTGGATGGGGGTGTGGGTCAGCACACAAAATGGAATCCTCTCTTTTATTCGGGTTAATGGATTTAAGCCGAGACAGACATGGCAGTTGTAGATATGTGTGTATGTGTGTGTGTGTGTGTGCGTGTGTGTGTGTGTGTGTAAGTGTGTGCGGCTCTGCAATAAGGATTTAGCGTTCATTCATGTGGACACTTTCATCCGTGGAGACTTCCAGAACACTTCAACACAAGATTTCACAGGAATGATTGTTTGGTTTACCAGTTGAAACAGACAACTCTTTTCAGGTCAAGTCTCACTGAATTAATTTATTCTTTATTCAGATCCACAGTCTTTGAGTCTATCGCTGATGGAATGACGCAGTGTCTCCACTTAGGTGTCTGTGGGTGGGGTCGGTAGGTGGAGGGACTGTCCCATTGGCTGGAAGAGAGTCCGTGAGGGGGAGAGAGAGGGGGAGAGAGGGAGAGAGGCAATTCCACTGCTCCTGCGCACCTCCAAAATCTATCACTTCACTTACTGGCGGAGAGGAGCTTACAGGAGGGGGGTGGAAGCTCGATGTTTCCTGCGCGTTCCCAAAAAATTGACGCGTCAACTGCGCGGTGTGTGTGCGGTCCAATGTTTCCAATGTTACCCTGCGTCGCTGAGGACTTTTAACCTTCCGGAATCCGGACAGCTCATCACCATGAAGGGGGAGAAAGTTCCCACCATGAGAGTGAATGGATGGGCTTTGCTGCTTGTCATGCATCTGACAGAATCGGCCAGCATAGGTATGGATACGCATGGTGTTTGTGTCTTTGTTCTTGATCTGTACTCAGAAGCTTCATAGACGCGTGTTTTCTGCATAAAGGAAGTTTTCAATCAGTCTGAACTGCTGGCTTTAACCAGAAGGCATGGTGGAGCCCCTCTTGTGTCCAAATGACATTTATCCTCGTTTTGCAAATGACCCCAATCGTGGATGACAGTTTGAAGTAGAAAAGTTGCTCCATTGCGATAAAGGGTCAACGATTTGTATTTTTTTAGACAATCTTTTGTGAGTGCCTGTATGTATAAAATGTAACCCAGTTATAAAATAAACCCAGCTGTTATATAATGAGCAGGTGGACCCAAAACCAGGTGTTCCCATGATGTGTCACAATATTCCCTCCTAATTGGAAGGGTGTGTGTTCATTAAGCGCAATTACTGTCTGTGTTAAACTCCTGAACACAATGTTCAATGCAGGGACAGCCCAGCCCTGTTGCAGGGAGGTGAACCATACTGTAAATGTTTATTTCCACCTTCAGCCAGAACATTCTTGCTCCTATATTGAGTAGAGCCGCTTAACAATGGGACCAATGTTCCCTACAACTGAACTTGGAGTGAAAATCCTACAGCAGGGGTCTCCAATTCTTGTCCTCGCTGTCCTGAAGGTTTTAGATGTTTCCCTGCTCCAGCACACCTCCACAGAGCTTGATAATGACCCTTCATTAGAATCAGGTGTGCCGGAGCAGGGAAACATCTAAAACCTTCAGGACAGCGGCCTCCGAGGACCAGGATTGGAAACCCCTGACTGAGCTAGGCTTGATGTTCTTGGTGTACTTTTTTCTAACAATGTTACACTTAAGGTTTGATGTTGTTGTTATGGTTGCCCTGTCCTATAATCAGGATGAAGCAATGATTGTAGCACTGTCTCTGGTAAAGAACGATTTAGTCCCTTTGGCACTAACTCTTAGGATTGTGTTAACACTGCACAGGCTGGTCCATGATTATCTCTACACACGCCTGGTCCATGATTATCTCCTGACTATTTGTACATCAAGTTGGATCGAGGCGTCTCCTAAATAAACATGACATTTTCAGCATCCGCACACACACACACATCCACAGAACACCCCACACACCACAGAAACACACACACGTCAACACACACCCCACACAGGCCGGAAGCTCAGGGCAGATTCTCTGCAGGGTGAGCTTCCCTGTGTGGCTGGGTTCCCTGACCCCTGTGCTGGTGTAATAGTCTCTCCATCTTCCCCTCAATTCAATTATTAACGATAGAGTGGCTGTGCTCCGCTCCCCTGCTGGTCACTGGACACATTCAGGCATAGGGACCCTTTTTTTCAAGGGGTGTGTGTGTGTGTGTGTGTGTGTGTGTGTGTGTGTGTGTGTGTGTGTGTGTGTTTGCGGACAGGGAAGGGATCTATAAATCTAGCATTCCAAGGATTTATCGATAACGGTGCCACAACTTCCATGTCAAGATATTCTCGGTGGATTTTCGTCTCACAAGAACCTTTTTCGCTCGGTGGAACTTAATCTTTCGCTCTCTCTGTCTTGCTCTCTCTCTCTCTCTTGGTCTCCTCCCTTTCTCTAATCTCTTTATTTTTGTACCCCTGTCTGTGCCTCTTTCCAGATCATGTTATAGAAATGGAAATAGCCCTAAATATTAAACGGAAGGATGAAAGCAACAACAACAACAACAACAAATCTCATTAGCCGTATAAAAAGTTGTTAGGAATGAATGTACTCATTTGGCAGTTTTCTCTCACATTTACATTTCTTCATTTTTCAGACCCTTTTATCCCAAAGCGACTTTTCGAGAGAGAGCTTTACAAAAGAGCATAGGTCTCTGATCACAACAATGAGTTTGCAGGCGATTGCAACAAAGAGCCCCAAACTTTTTTCAAGTAGCCCAAAACACTGAGCTCTTAATCACAATCATAACAATCCTAACCCTAAACGCTTCACACACCATTCACCGTAATCCCATTTGATCTGGCCCTTCCACTTGGACTGCAGAATGACTTTAACTCTGGGCACTTAACTTCAAGGTCTCTGTAGACGTGTGAGCTGGAGATTCAACCCTGGCTGAGACGCAGGAGGAGAAAAGACGGAGGGCCAAGGAGGAGAGGGGGAAATGCACTCGCTCGGTGGGGGGGGGGGGGTGGGAGGATTTCAGGAGGATTACCCTGCAGGTAACCTTTCCCCCCCGCGTCTCATCAAAGCTCAGCCAGGCCGGGTAGAGAGGGAGAAGACCTTCACCTGAGTGGTTTTGGGCTGAAGGACAAGCCGAGTCCAGCTTGCATTCGTGTGACATCAACACAGCCGTAAACCTTCAGTCCCAACGATGAGGCTTTCCCCCCCTGTTTTCGTCAGTCTCTGTCTCTCTATCTTTTGGATACACAAGAGCGTTTGAAGAGCCCTAGATTGGACTATCATGTTCCTTAGAGGGTCTTTACTGCGCTGGTCTATTTTGTCTGTGTTGTTGTGTGTGTGTGTAGCTGTGTGTCATTGTGTGTGTGTGTGTGTGGGCTTTCTGAGTCACAGTTCAGAAGACACATGGCCTTTTCATACCTGGACAGACTTTAATGTTCTCTTGCAGCCTTCTTTATGAGGTTTTTATAAATGTTTTCTATTAACCCTCTCCGTTCACCTTTTCCATGTTCTGCTTTCCAAAGGGCCAAGACAAGGATCGCTCTGTTCCTGTCAATAGCTCTCCAAGAGTGTGTGTGTGTGTGTGTGTATGTGTGTGTGTGTGTGTGTGTGTGTGTGTGTGTGTGTTACAGCCAGATTTCCACAAGGCCCTACAAGCCATCGTCCAAACAGTCCCCCTTTTCCAGTGCGAATGATTTTTTTTTATTTTTTTTTATGATGCCACACTTCAATTTTTTCCAAACTTGGTTTTAAATATGTCGTCAAACTGTCTCTCCGAATGTTGTTTTGCTAGTAAAGCACTCAGTGTATTATTGTTATGATCTCCAGATTTACACCCTCAGAGTTGTTTTTGGGGGGATGGATTTTGAATGTTCTCAAAAGCAGCAACGGCCACAGAACCTCTGAGAACGTTGTGAGAACATCTGGAAGATGTTTGACCTTTATCCAACCAGACAATAACGTGGCGCAGGTGGTCAGCAGGAGGGCTCGGACTGGAGAGGCCACGATGCTGTCATTGGCTGGAGAGTCTGTTGGAGACTCCGCACTTGAGGAATGGATTAAAGTATTTCCTAGAACGAGGGAAAGTTGTGCAAGTGTGCGGTCATGTGTGTGCGTTTGTGTGTGAGTTTGTGATCGGTTTGCAGAGAACCAGAAAACAGGTTTTCTTTACGGGGGCTGTAATTGGTCAGTAAGCGAACAAAATAAATTGTTTTCTCTCCCCTCCCTCCCTACCTCCCTATCTCTTTAATCCCTATCTGTCTCTCTCTCATCCCTCCATCTCCTTCCCCTCTCCCTCTTACCCTCTCTCTCCCTCTCCTGCTTCCTTTCTCCCTCTCCCTCTCTCTCTCCCTCCCTCTCTCTCCCTCCCCTCCCCTCCCTCCCCTCCCTCCCTCCCTCCCTCCCTCCTCCCTCCCTCCCTCCCTCCCTCCCCTCCCTCCTCCCTCCCCTCCCTCCCTCCCTCCCCTCCTCCCCTCCCTCCCTCCCTCCCTCCCCTCTCCCTCCCCCTCTCTGTCCAGCCACAGCGTTGGTGCCCAGCCAGGTGGCAGCAGACAGATGTTCCCTGGGTCAGTTCCCCTGTGGGAACCTGACAGTGTGTCTGCCCCCAGGCCCTGCAGTGTAACGGCCACAGAGACTGTCCCAATGGAGCAGACGAAACAGAACTGTGGTGTGTGGGTCTGTTTTCTGTCTTTCTGTTTGTGTGTGTGTGTATGTGTGTTCTTTGTATTTCTGTGTATGTGTGTCTGTCCTATGTTTCTGTAGGTGTGTGTGTGCGTGTCTGTTTTGTGTTTCTGTGTGTGTGTGTTTTGTATTTCTGTGTGTCTGTGTTCCGTATTTTTGGGTGTGTGTGTGTTCTGTATTTCTGTGTGTCCCTTGCCCTTGTCTAATTACATGTTTTCTTTCAAATCTCTAAAGGAGACAACAGTGGATGGGCAGATATATTTGTACTGAATGCCAACCCCCCAAATCCCCCTCTACCAGAGAAATGCTGTAAGTGTGTGTGTGTGTGTGTGTGTGTGTGTGTGTGTGTGTGTGTGCGAGCCAGTGTACAGCTTCTGTTCACCTGCTTGCACAAATCCTCACGCCATTTAGCAAGCGTTTAACTTTGGTTGCGTAGCTAATCGTGCGAGAGCGCGTGTGCGTGCCCGCGTGCCTGCGTAGCGTTGCAGGTCTACCCGGACAGCTGTACCTGTATCAGGACTGAGGTGCAGTGTGTGGAGGTCAAACTGCACCAAGTCCCCCAGCTCTCTGTCAACGTCACCTGGCTGTGAGTGACGTACTCTACATCCCTCTGATATCCATATCCCTCTAAACACCTCAGTGTGTGTGTGTGTGTGTGTGTGTGTGTGTGTGTCTCTCTCTCTCTCTCTCTGTGTGAGAGACCTGTGTTTGTCTCTCCCCCCCTGGTTCTGCCCAGGGGTTTTTATCTTGCCAGTAAAAGACTGTTTCTAATCGTGTGTATGTGTGTGTGTGTGTGTGTGTGTGTGTGTGTGTGTGTGTGTGTGTGTGTGTGTGTGTGTGTGTGTGTGTGTGTGTGTGTGTGTGTGTGTGTGTGTGTGTGTGTGTGTGTGTGTGTGTGTGTGTGTGTGTGGAGAGCTTGCAAATGAGCTCATTGAACCACCTAATCCAATCTCTTAGCTTCAATTGAAATGGACTTTCATTGCAAGACTGTCTACATTGTAGATCTTGAATTGTTTGTGTGTTTGTGTGTCTGTGTCTGTGTGGTCTTCTGTTGCAGGTCCCTGAAGAGCAACGAGATTAGCAACCTGTCTGATGACGTGTTTTCCACGTACACCGAACTGCAGATACTGTGAGTACGGCCTGTCTCCACAGCGTCACGCACAAACCACACCTCCAAGTGAATGTCTAGTGAAAGATGTGCCGATCTGAATGGAGGTCTAACTAATATAAGCAGCTGTCAGACCTGGCAGAATCCGAATCCATCACTCTCCCCCGTCTGTCACTGCGAGTTCATACTGTGAGGCTGTGCTGCCATTTGAACAGTTGAGTTATCCTTAAGTCGTATGCGTTTTTACGACACGCGTGACTGTACTGTGTGTTTCTCTGGAAGGGACACAGGCAGGTGGTGTCAAGCTTCCCCAGACACACGCAATACACACGCACACACACACACACATAGCCAATCAGAGGACACGTCCTGTCAGGGGTCAAAGTGCAGCCTTAGATCACATGGGGAGAACAGACACAGAAACAGGAAGATGCATCATGTGTGGAACTGTGGCAGGGTGGGAAGGGGGGTGTAAAGCGCGAGGGGGGGGGGGTCCAGATGCACTCTGGATGAATTAAGGGGTTGTAAGGAACGGGAATGGGGGGCGAGGCAGGCGGGGAGTGGGGGCCCGTGTGAGCGCTGTGGGAACGCTGCATGGGGTTCTGGGATGATCAATCGCTGGGACGTTTGAATCAGAACACCTCATAAAGATGTTTTGACAAGGGAACGAAAACCAGCCCGGGGGGGGAGACGTACTTAAAGAGAATCAGTCATCGGCAAAACGAGTTATTGCGCCCTGCGGCGGAGGGGGGTGGGGGGGGGGGGGGGTGGGGTGGGGGTGGGGGGTGGGGTGGGGGGGTGGGGGGGGAACCAACGATTATACGTGGGCGTTTGG
Organism: Neosalanx taihuensis; assembly: GCA_030340665.1. Lineage (NCBI taxonomy): Eukaryota > Metazoa > Chordata > Actinopteri > Osmeriformes > Salangidae > Neosalanx > Neosalanx taihuensis. The sequence goes on from CM059315.1 coordinate 2,978,265, forward strand.
TCACATTCTCTGGCCGGTTATGCCGATGTGTGGACGTATCGATTTGTGTTGATGAATGCAGGAATGATTGCGTCTCTCATAAAGGTTCCCTTCATGTTCACGCGAAGCAGCCGCCTGCCTCTCTGGCTCCTCCTCCATGACAGCTAGTCTTTACCAGTTGAAAGCAGGGCCTCAGCTGTGTTTCCATTCCACCTGAAATACATTGAAATGAAGCCATCAACTATTTTGAAATGTGATTTTGGGAAGGTGGGACCCCTCCGCAGGTGCATTTCATTGATAATCAACCCTACCGTGTGTGTGTGTGTGTCCAGTTACCTTCAGAACAACAGCATCCAGACAGTGTCCAGAAAAGCCTTTAATGGTCTTCAACAACTACGCAAACTGTGAGTATGCTGTGGAAATGAGAGACATATATATACACTCTCTCTCTCTTTTCTCTCTTGCTTTCTCTCTCTCTCACTCGCTTTCTCTCTCTCTCTCGCTTTCTTGCTCTATAAATATATTTTATAGAATACATGTTCTATTTGTAATATTTCTAGAGAAAGAGAGAGGACAGAGAGAGACACGTAGAGGGAGGGAGAGAGACAGAGAGAGAGGGGAGGGAGGGAGGGAGGGAGGGAGAGAGAGAAAGTGAATCAATCTCATTTTGTAATCACACAATCATAATGGATATCTTTAGAAGGGCCAGATAAAGAGAGAGGTGAGGTGTGCACACTGCTGCTACTCTGAGCCGTCCCCACATCCTGGCCGGCATGAAATATGAAGAAGGAATTCTAATGAGAGTGCTGGCACATTCACCAAGCTCCATTCTGATACTTGACAACCTACAGACCGGAGATGGAGTTTCTGATGCAGGAGTTAATGACAAACAGAGGCTAAAGGAGTACAATGACCAGCAGGACACAGGCACATTTTTTATAGAGAGAGAGAGAGAGAGAGAGAGAGAGAGAGAGAGAGAGAGAGAGAGAGAGAGAGAGAGAGGAGGGGGGGAGAGAGAGAGAGAGAGAGAGAGGAGGGGAGAGAGAGAGAGAGAGAGAGAGAGAGAGAGAGAGAGAGAGAGAGAGACTGGTCAGGTACCCATGCAGACTAGGGTATAAACTCACCCATCCCTCCAGGCACAGCACAGCAGGGCTCCCCTCTTGTGAAACTCTGATTGGCAACGCTTCGACCTTTTTGATGTTTTTATCAAACCACGAATTCCAATCAAGAAACCATCACTCAAGTCAATCAAGCATCCATTATTTATCGGGGCAAATGCAGTCTTTGTAGATGACAGCGAATTTCCAGTGGGTACATGACTTTGTTTACAATGCAGGAGGTTAAATCACTGCTGAATGCAATTACTCTGCTTTTAGTCAGAACCCTTTTGAGACAGAGCCTTCTGTGCTGATGGGACGAACAAATTAATACATCATTGAACATTTTATTTGAAGTGTATTCATTATTCAAGCAATTAAATCACACGAGTCTAGTCAGTTAAAGACCTTTGCGCAAGACGGTCTCGTGGTTCTGCACTGAGTTACGCAGCGATCAAAGTTTTGCAGGGGCGTATAGGAAGTAGTAAGGTGGTACACGGCTGACATGCTGAACGTTCCTTGCCTCGAACCCTCCAGAACTCAGCCTGAGGTCGTGGAACCTGGCTTCGTGTTGCTCAGGTGTTCTAGAGAGTTCTGGCGAAGGTTTGCGCACAGCAACATCTGAATCCTAGTGCGCGGTTCAACACGGGACAACCCATAAAGGGGATGGTGAGCCGCTCCATAAATCAGATATACACATAAATACACACTTAAATAAATAAATATACACATACACATAAATCAGATATATCACAGTATTCGAGTCAGTAAAAGTTGCCTTCATCGCTAAATCGCTCAGTTCATTTCATACAACCCCCTTGTGTACCGTTCAGCAGTTACACTAATCAAACGACTCAATTAAATCCAATTATTCCACCCGCCTGGTAGAGCTGGTCTTACTGCACGTTTGTGTTTCTAAATTGCCATCCGCACGCAATCAGCGCCTCTCACACACAAACACACACTAACACACACAAACACACACTAGAAGACCTACAGTCCTTCTGTCATAAACTCCCCGGAGCTCCTCTACTTGTAATGTCTCATAGCAGACGTTGCACTAAACTGTGCTTTATCGTGCATGTTTACAGCGCTGCGCCATCCATAAACTGTTTCCGTGACATTTAACCAACAGGAGAGGCATTGCTCACACAGTAGTAAATATGATTGTTGTTTTAAGGGCGTTTTAAAAGGATACGGAGTTATTAGGGCCTCTCCTGGTGCGTCTTACTGTGTGTGTCTGCTTTGCTTACCCAGGTTGTTAGAAGGATGTGCTGTGTTGGGGGGGTGTGTGTGAGGGGAGGGGGGGGGGAAGACATCTGTCATCATCGTCTCAGAAGTGAGTCTGAGATCTGAAGCCCGTCTGGTGCATCTCAATTAGCTAATTCTTCTCCTCCCACTGTGTGTGGTTCTCTCTCACTCTCTCGCTCTATCTTTCTGCTTTTGTTCGTTCCAGTCTTTGTGAGCGCTTTTAACCCAAACATCCAGGGTTTTGTGTGTTTGGGTTCATTTTCCGTGAAGTTTTGTCTGTTTTGGAATGCTCAGAATTCAGATGTTCAGAATCAGATTCAGCAGGGGCTCTTTCTCAATCTCTCTCCTTCTCTTTAATTCTTTCACCTCTCTCTCTCTCTCTCTCTCTCTCTCTCTCTCTTTCTCTCTCTCTCTCTCCCTCTCCCCTCTCCCCCCTCTCTCACTCTCTTTCTCAGGTTTTTAAGCCAGAACCGTATTTCCATGCTCAGTCCGGGGGTGTTCAGCCAGCTCCACAAATTGAACTGGCTGTGAGTGAGAATCATGGCCACACCACACACACAAACACGTCGACATGTCATCTTGGATGTATTTTCCTTCACAGTACTGGTGTAACCAGACTCTCTGTACCATCAGCTGACGCTCTCGCAGTCTGAGCACTTAGCACTTTGAAACACCGCATCAAAAAGGATCAAAAAGATCACAAAATGTTTCCTGAAAACACCATTAGAAACCTTTTGAATATGAATGAGATATTAACCCTGGAACTGATGAAAGGATGCAGGGTGTGAATGAATAAATAGAACCGTACATCCTAAGCTGTGTTCTCTCTTTCTGCAGCGTGTTGGACCACAACCCACTGAAGAACCTCACCCAGGACACGTTCCTGGGACTGCCCTTACTTAACTTCCTGTGGGTAGTACTGCTGTGCGTGTGTGTGTGTGGATGGATGGAGGTTTTGGTCATGACCCTGTGTGTTTATGCATTTATGTGTGTGTTTTATGCCTCTGTATTTGTTTGTGCGTGTCTTTAAGTGACCTGTGTGTGTGTGTGTGTGTATGTGTGTGTGTGTGTGTGTGCGTCTCCTGTGTCCTTTCTAGTTAGTCCAAGTTCTTTCCTCTAACTGAATGAACATCTGATTAAGAGGTGTGATCAGAAGACCCGCCTTGATAAAAAGAACACCTAATGAAGAGAAGCAAACACACACACGTCCACACGTCCACACACACACGTCCACACACTCCTCGCTCCTCTCCCTCGCCTACCTTTTTCTAATGATGTAATTCCCTCTTTCATTAGCTTTTATCAGGACGCGATAATGACTGTCTGTCTCCCTCTGTTGAATATTACTTGCTTTGGGCCAGGCTGAGAAATGACTGCATAGACTGCAGGGGACTCGAACCTGTGTGTGTGTGTGTGTGTGGTGTGTGTGTGCGCGTGCCACTAGGCAGAGCTGTAGGATGGAACTCTGCTGTTAGGTCATGTGTGACACTAGCGTGCCAAAGAAACGTGACGCTTTCACCGGGAGACGCTGGACTGCGGCTTAACGTCATTTTAGTCCACGGTTGAGTGATTACAGGAACGATACCTTGACTGTGAGTCTCAGAGGGGATAGGGGGGGTTTCGGTGTTCATATTGATCTGAATTGGAACATCAAATTTCACACCACAACAATGGCGTTAATGCATAGACGCAGGATTGAATTTGACGTTGAGGGGTTGAACTGATTTGCTGGCAGAACCTGATATCTTCTCTGTTGCGCTTTCAAAATAAAAGTAATAACAATATTACCCTGCGGAATAGGCTAATTTCTTGGAGGGGAGGTGGAGGACAAATACAGAATTTTCCAGTAAGCCTTGTTGCTTCAAGGAGAAGGCAGTCTGATCACTTCTGGCCAGCCTGTTACCTGTGGGCAGGACATGTTCACTCAGACTTGGTTCAATGGACCAGAGCGAACCTCAGGCTGATTAGTCGAGCGCAGAGCACTATAGCCGATAGCAGTGGTTTGGTTGAAGTGCTGGGATCAGATGCTGGTACATGAGCCTGCAGACTTCCTCCTGTTTCCACCAGATCCTGGTGTCAGCTGTGCGGCTGCCCTTGGGGTGTTTACTGGGAGTGAGTGTGTGTGGGTGTGTGGGTATGTTCTGAGCGAGTGTGCATGTGTGCAAGCCAGTGTGTGTGTGTGTGTGTGTCCTCCCTGAAGTGTTTTGTGTGTGTGTGTGTGTGTGTGTGCGTGTGTGTGCAGGTGATAGGGACCCCATCTGTTGCCTGGTTACTGAAGCAGCTGGTTCCTCTGATGAGAGCAGAGAGTCTGGAGATCACAGAGGCGTTGGTCCTGGGCCTCGGACGCACCAACGCTCTGGTGTTCAGGTAACACACACACACACACAGGTAACACACACACACAGGTAACACACACACACAGGTAACACACACAGGTAACACACACACACACAGGTAACACACACACACAGGTAACACACACACACACAGGTAACACACACTGCTCTAAAGAACCAGGAAGAGAGAGAAAGAGAGAGACAGAGCCCTCTGAAATCCTCTGTGGCTCCGCGGAGGGAGGGAGGGAGGGAGGGAGGGAGGGAGGGAGGGAGGGAGGGAGGGAGGGAGGGAGGGAGGGAGGGAGGGAGGGAGGGAGGGAGGGAGAAGAGGAGCTCTATTCTCCACAGATGAAGGCTGGCCCGCCACAGAGGAGTCATTGTGCTTTGTCCTCCAGCTCTTCAAGGTGCTGGAGCATCAGGATTAGGATTTGAACCGTGTGTGTTTCTGAGCTGTGTGGGACAGAACACCCTCACAGTGCTGCTCATTCTTCAGTCTGACACTCCCTCATCCAGTTAGATCACTCACGGTTATTTAATCAGTCAGGATGACGATGGCTGGAGGTGTGGCTGAACCTTTGTGTCCCTGTGTGTGTGTGTGTGTGGTGCTCTGTGTGTGTGTGCTGTGTGTGTGTGCTCTGTGTGTGTGTGCTGTGTGTGTGTGTTCACAGAGAGCTGGTGGAGGAGCTTCATCCGCTGATGAAGGAAGCTCTGGAGCGCAGGCCTGAGGTAACATTTCTGCAGCAACACACCTGTGCTCACTGTGTTCACTGTGGCTCACTGTGTTCACTGTGCTCACTGTGCTCACTGTGTTCACTGTGCTCACTGTGCTCACTGTGCTCACTGTGTTCACTGTGCTCACTGTGTTCACTGTGTTCACTGTGCTCAATGTGTTCACTGTGTTCACTGTGCTCACTGTGTTCACTGTGCTCACTGTGTTCACTGTGTTCACTGTGCTCACTGTGCTCACTGTGTTCACTGTGTTCACTGTGTTCACTGTGCTCACTGTGCTCACTGTGTTCACTGTGTTCACTGTGCTCAATGTGTTTTACTGTGCTATCAGGATCACTCAGGATCTCTGCCTGTGCTGTACAGGGTTGATTTCTCTCAGGGGATTGAGGTCAGCTGAGTTGGTAATCAATGCCAATCCTCCCCTCTCTCTTCCCCTCTCCCCCACTTTCCCTTGTTTGCCTCCTCTCTACACTCCCTTCTCTCCTCCCCTCTTTCTCTCTCTCTCCTCCTCTCCCCCCCTCTTTCTCTCTCTCTCTCCTCCTCTCCCCCCCCTCTTCTCCTCTCTCTCCTCCTCTCCCCCCCCTCTTTCTCTCTCTCTCCTCCTCTCCTCTCCTCCTCCAGAATAAGAAGCGTCGTGAGAGGAGAGATCTTCTCAGGCTGCAACTGCTCAGATCTTGAGCTGCTGGCCGACGCCGGGGTCATCAGCGACAGGTAAAGCACACGCACACACACACGCACGCACACATACACACACACAAGTGCACAAACCAGAGCTGGTTTGGAAATTCCCTGCAGTGTTCCTGCGTTCGGCGTTCAGCAGCAAATCATTCGACCTGTTCCTTCCCACAACCTTCCATCCTCCCCTCTCCCTCCCCCTCCCCCCCCCCCCCCCCACCCCCACAGCACCAACGGGGCGTTGGAGCGCGACTCCCTGGCTCTGGGCGCTCTCTCCTGGAATACGTGGACCTGACGCGGATGCTTCTGGAAGCGGAGAACGAGAAGGAGCTGGACGTCCTCAAGGACATCCGGGCCCACTTCAGCGGCATGGTGGCCAACCTCATCCAGTGTGTCCCTGGTAACCAGGACGCCATCCCATCATACTCAGATAGACTGCTTCGTGTTTTGGATGTTTTTCGGCTTCAGTTTGAAAAATACCACTTAAACACATCCATTGACTCTGTTTGTCTCTCTCTCTCTCTCTCTCTCTCTCTCTCCCTCTCTCTCTCTCCTCTCTCTCTCTCTCTCCAGTCCACCACAGGAGGTTCCTGTTTCCCCCAGCAGTCTCTGAGGCACCACCTCTTCATCCTCTTCAGCCAATGGGCCGGCCCCTTCAGCGTCATGTTCACGCCCCTCGACCGCTACAGTGACCGCAACCACCAGATCACACGCTATCAAGTACTGTGCCCTGAAGGTACGCACACACACACACTCACACTCACACACCTCCATCCGTATCGACACTGCATGTAACGTGTGTGTGTCCTCAGGCTATGTCGGCGGTGCTGTGTTGTGGCCCTGTGTTCGACAACGTGGGTCTCTCTACTGATGGTTACCTTTACAAGTGGCTGGACAACATCCTAGCCTGCCACGACCTCAGGGTAACTAGCACACACACACACACCTGCACACACACACACACAGTCTGCGGGGCTCCCAGTGATGTGCTGTGTGGCTGTGGCAGGTGCACCGTCTGGGCTGTGAGGTGGTGATCCTGCTGCTGGAGCTGAACCCTGACCAGGTGAACCTGTTTAACTGGGCGGTGGACCGCTGCTTCACCGGCTCCTACCAGCTGGCCTCGGGATGCTTCAAGGCCATCGCCACCGTCTGCGGAAGCAGGTGCGCCCCCCCCCCCCACACACACACACACACACAGGCAGAGAGTCACACAGACTCCCACAAACCCCCTCCTGGACCATGTCTAGTCACATGATTAAGTCTCCGTCTATGATTCGCTGCTGAACACAAGGTCATTTCCTCAGCCTCAGGAAGGCTGCTGTTCTGAGCTGGTGTGTTGGTTTTCTTGACGTTCTTCTTTGTGTGTGTGGGTGTGTGTGTCTGTGTGTGTGTGTGCGCCTGTGTGTGTGTGTGTGTGTGTGTGTGTGTGCGTCGGTCAGAAACTACCCTTGTGACATCGTCACCCTCCTGAACCTGGTCCTGTTCAAGTCCTCAGACACCAGCAGGGAGATCTACGAGATCTCTATGCAGCTGATGCAGGTACACACACACACACACACACACACACACACACACACACACACACACCAATATAAAGAATATGATCACAGCACAACAAGTAGGAAACAGCATTGTTAACCATCACATTTTGTTTGTGTGTTTGCCTGTGTGTGTGTGTGTTCGCTCGCCTGTGTGTGTGTGTTCCAGGTGCTGGAGGCCAAGCTGTGTGTGTACTCCAAGCGCATGGTGGAGCAGAAGCCAGACAACATCCTGTACGGCACCCACGGCCCCCTGCCCCCCCTCTACAGCGTGTCACTCTCCCAGCTCTCCATGCAGCTGGCCAGCATGTACCCTGAACTCACCCTGCCTCTCTTCTCTGGTAACAACCCCCCCTCCTCCTGATTAGGACATGGGATACAGGGAGGGAGAGAGAGACAGAGACAAAGATAGAGGGATAGAGGGAGGGAGGGAGAGAGAGGGAGGGAGAGAGAGGGAGGGAGGGAGAGTTTTCTCTGGTTAAGATACACTGGTTGCTTGTTCAATGTTATTTTCACATACCTCCTCTCAATCAGTACTTTTCTCTGCCTCCCTCCCCCCCCCTCTCTCCCCCTCTCCCCTTGCAGAGGTGAGTCAGCGCTTCTCCACCACCCACCCCAACGGCCGGCAGATCATGCTGTCCTACCTGCTGCCCTGGCTCAGCAACATCGAGCTGGTGGACACGGGCCTGCTGCCCCCGGCCTCCAGCCCCTGCACCCCAGAGGAGGAGCGCCTGGGCCAGGCTCACAGCCTGGGGCTCTCCCCTAGCCTGCGGGGCAACGGCTGGGGCTCCCTGCAGGCTACCTCACTGGTGCTCAATAACCTCATGTTCATGACGGCCAAGGTGAACTGCGGCTGGGAGTGTATGTGTGTGTGTGTGTGTGTGTGTGTGTGTGTGTACAGTGTGTGTGTATACAGTGTGTGTGTATACAGTGTGTGTGTATACAGTGTGTGTGTGTACAGTGTGTGTGTATACAGTGTGTGTGTATACAGTGTGTGTGTATACAGTGTGTGTGTATACAGTGTGTGTGTAATGCGTGCCGTCCCTCTGCTCAGTATGGGGACGAGGTTCCGGGGCCGGAGATGGAGAACGCGTGGAACGCTCTGGTGTCCAATGAGAAGTGGTTCAACAACCTGAGAACCGCCCTGCAGTTCCTCATCAGTCTGTGTGGAGTCAGCAGTGACACCACCCTGCTGCCCTATGTGAGCACACACTACACACACACACACACACTCACACTCACACTACACACACACACACACACTCACACACTACACACACACACTACACACACACACACTCACACTCACACTACACACTCACACACACACACACTCACACACTACACACACACACTACACACACACACACACACACACACACACACACACACTCACACACACACTCACACTACACACACACTACACACTCACACACTACACACACACACACTCACACACTACACACACTACACACACACACTACACACTCACACACTACACACACACACACACTCACACTCACACACTACTCACACACACTACACACACTACACACACTCACACTACACACACTACACACACACACTCACACTACACTCACACTACACTCACACTACACACACAAGGGGGCAAGAGGTGGGGCGGTGGGAGAGAATGAGGTCAGACATGCTTGTTTCAGATAAGGGGGAAAAGGAGGAGAGGCAAGTAGAGGGTTCAGACAAGGTGTGGGAGCGGTTAGGCAGGGAGGGTTCAGGGAATTGGCTGCTGATGTCCGCAATTTTATCCCCAAAGAAGCGAGAGAAGTCGTCTGCTGTCAAGGTAGCAGGAGGAGGAGGGGGAGGAGGGTTGAGGAGTGAGGAAAAGGTAGAGAACAGTTTGTGGGGGTTAGGAGGGGCAGATGGTGTCAAGGGACGTAGTTAGCATTGATAGCAGAGCATCAGTGGCTGCGTCCGTTGGATGAGAGGTGAACACCTCGATGGGAGCCAGGGATGATGTTACCACCGAGGCGAGAGGGACATAGGCTGCGAAGGTTGCGGCGGAAGGTCACAAGTGGCGGTGCAGTGGGAGGGGTTGGAGGGAGTGAGACGGAAAGTTTGCAATCGGGGAGCATTAACTTTTTTCGCGGGGGTTAGTATGACTTTTTTTTCGGGTGGTAAATACATGACGTCTCAGAATGAGTTTCTTTTGCGTGGAGCATACACAACTTACGACTTCACTAATCTATTTCTTATTTTATGTGCAGCTTGTTTTAAGTCAATTTCTGTCTCTGTAGACCCATGGAATACGACATATCACATAAACCTCACACTTTACATTGGGGATGTAGCGTCAGAATGTTCTATGTGATGCTGTGGCTCTTGTGGTACACTGGTTAAGCGTGTGCAACATGCAAGTGGAGGTTTTTCTGGAAAGACATGGGTTCAAATCTCACGTCTGCATTTTTCTTTACAAACCAAACACTTTACCTGGTGGTTATGGATTGCCATTTCATAGACTTGTTAGAGAAACCCTCTGTAGCTCAGTGGGTAAGCATGGGTGTTATTAAGTCTGAGGTCCATTCCAGTGTTCATGGTTCAAGTCTTGATCAGACCAATTGCTGATTTATTTAAATGCTCTATATGTGTCAAAATCACAATTAGTCTGTTTGCACAGTAGAATCCTCTGTGGCTCAGTGGGTATATGCATGCATGCATGTTAAGGTTTAAGGCCAAACCTGGTAATGTTGGTTTGAATCCCACTCAAACCAATTAATTTACCTTAAATGATCGTCAATTTAGCCATATAAAGGTTATATATATATAATTGCAGGCTGGTAGGTAGGCCTTCATAGTGTAGTGGTATCTACACATGGTTGAGATGTTGGCAACCCTGGTTCAAATCCAGCACAAGGCACAGTGCCAAGTACCCTGGGGAATTGGGTACCCCAATCTGGTCTGGTGACTGCTTAGTGCCTCCCTCTCCCAACTGCAGAAGTTGTGGAGAGAGTTAGAAGATAACTTATACTTTTTGGGAATATAATATTTGTATAAGTTATTTACTTGTACAGACCCATAACCCCACTGTTTTACATGTCAATTTTTCAGGGGGGGGAACACCCCCCTGACCCCGGGCTCTACCCATGGGACGATCATCCATGCCTTGGATTCGAACACCGTTTGCAGTCCGCAAGTCTACTTGACTCTTCATTGTTCGCACCCGGCCAAACCACTAGGCCACGGAGTCTCGGTACTAACACATGTTTTCTCCGGGCGTTTTTCAAGTGCCTTTTTCAATGTATGCTTTAAAATTTGACTAAGAAACAGCTGCGATTAGAACCCTTACCCTTCTTGTTTCAAGACAGGCTCTCTCCCCACTGAGCCATACCCAGGCTACCACAAACAGCTTCTCCGGGCGTTTTTCAAGTGCCTTTTCCAATGTGTGCTTTAAAGTTTGATTATGAAACAGCTGAGATTTGAACCCTTAACCTTGTTGTTTCAAGGTAGGCTCTTGCCCCACTGAGCCATACCCAGGCTACTGCAAACAACTTCTCTGGGCGTTTTTCAAGTTGATTTTCCATTGTGTTCTTTAAAGTTTGACTCAGAAACAGTTGAGATTTGAACCCTTAACCTTGCTGTTTCAAGGTAGCCTGTCTCCCCACTGAGCCATTTCCAGGCTACCACAAAGAAAGTCTCTGGGCGTTTTGCAAGTGCCTCTTCCAATGTGTGCTTTAAAATTCAACTCTGAAAAGGCTGGGATTCAAACCTTCAACCTTGCTGTTTAAAGCCAGCCTCTCTACTCAATGAGCCAATTCCAGGCTACCACACACTGATTCTCTGGGCGTTTTTCAAGTACCTGTTCCAATATTTGCTTTAAAATTCAGCTCATTAATGGCTGTGATTCAAACCTTCAACTTTGGTGTTTCAAAGCAGCCTCTCTACTCACTGAGCAATTTCCAGGCTACCACTAAACAGTTTTCCGGGCATTTTTCAGGTGCCTACTCCAATGTATTCTCTAAAATTAAGTTTAGAAAGAGCTGGGATTTGATCTTTCAACCTTGCTGATTAAAGGCAGCCTCTCTCCTCACTGCGCCAAATCCAGGTTGCTGGACACTAATTCTCCGGGCGTTTTTCAAGTGCCTCTTCCAATTTGTGCTTTAAAATTAGGCTCAGAAATGAGCTGGGATTCAAACCTTCAACCTGGCTGTTCCAAAGCAGCCTCTTTACTCACTGAGCCAATTCCAGGCTACTACAGATAAATTCTCTTGGTGTTTTTCAAGTGACTACTCCAATTTATTTCTCTAAAATTAATCTTAAAAACCACCGGGATTTGAACTTTCAACCTTGCTGTTTAAAGGCAGCCGCTCTCCTCATTGAGCCAATTCAAGGCTACTGCAAGTAGTTTCTCTTGGTGTTTGTTTTTCAAGTGCCTCTTCCAATTTGTGTTTTAAAATTTGACTCAAAAGTGGCTGTAATTCAAACCTTCAACCTTGCTGTTTCAAAGCAGCATTTCTCCAATCCCTGAGCTAAATGCACATTACACACAATACATTTATTCACTTAGCAGTACAGGGACATTCTCCCTGAGGCAAGTAGGGTGAAGTGCCTTGCCCAAGGACACAAAGTCATATAGCCACAGCGGGGGCTCGATCTCACAACCTTCCATTCATAAAGCCAACATCTTAACCCGTTGAGCCATCTGACTCCCCCACACAGTACACACACACTCACACTACAGACACAGTACACTCACACAACACACACACAGTACACACACACACATACAGTACAAGTCACATATCACTATTAAAAAGTGTGTGTGTATATCTGTGTGCATGTGTTTGGGTGTGTATACCTGCGTGCATGTGTGTGTGTATGTATGTATATCTGTGTGTGTGTGTGTGTGTGTGTGCATGTGTGTGTGTGTCCAGATCAAGAAGGTGGTGGTGTATCTGTGTCGTAACAGCACCATTCAGACCATGGAGGAGCTTCTGTTTGAGCTGCAGCAGACCGACCCGGTCAACCCTGTGGTGCTGCACTGTGACAACCCGCCCTTCTACCGCTTCGCAGCCAGTAACAAGAGCTCTGCCGTGCACACCGGTGAGACGGGGCCACCCCATTGGCCGGGGCCAAGTGTCCGTCAAATAAGCCGGGAGTTGGGTCAGCCAAAATTGATATCTTTGTGAATTCTTCTCTCACGTGTGTGTGTGTGTGATGTGTGTGTGTGTGTGTGTAGGCACCACGTCCAGCAGTAACACAGTGGTGGCCGGTCAGGAGTCTTTCCCTGAGACGGAGTCCAAGTTTGCCAGGGAGAGCGAGGAGAGGTCAGTCAACTCCTGGCTGCTTAGCAACACGACACAAGCCAGTGCAGCCAAACAAAACAACACTGATGATTGGACGGCTGTGACTCCTCCCCTTAGGGCCCGCGCGCACACCAGGCTGGAGTCTCGCTATAGCAACAGCTCCGGAGGCTCCTATGAGGACGAGAAGAGTGAGTACACACACACACTCACACACACTCACACACACTCACACACACACACACTCACCTGGATCAGGTGTCACTGAGCATGTGCATGTAGTCAGTTTAGGCGTGTCAGTGTGTGTGTGCTTGACTAAAGCTGATTGGCTGATACTCTCCCACACATTGGTGGGATTCCTCTGGTGGCCTTGCTTTGTCATTAGAATGTCAAGTCCACTAACCGTCACCTGTCATCGTCACTCCGCAAGGTTCTAGAAAAAGTCTGGACTAACCTGTTGCTGAAAACCGCCGTTTGTTTTTCCGTTCCAAACGTATTTTGACGCACCTGCGACTTGTTCGCATTCACCAAATAAGCTGGGCTTCTGATTAAACCTGATTTCTTTGGTAAACACGCTCGAGGGGACATTCCACAGATGTTTGAGATGTACAGATTGATGAGATGATTCGAGATAAGAAGAGATGAAGAAGTTCCAACCTTCAGAAGGGTTTTTTTGAATGCTAATATTTTGTGTGTATTGGTCTGTGTTTCATCGTCCACTCTCCTGATTGGTCCGATTCCTCAGGTGACCCTCTCCCGCCCTATGCTGGTTGGCTGATGAACGTTCTGGAGACCGACCGGCCTCAGCCCTTACCGATGCCCGTTAATGGAGGGTGCTGGGCACCGCTGGTGGACTACCTTCCAGAGACGGTCACCCCCAGAGGACCCCTGCACAGGTACACACACACCCACACACACACCATACACACACACACCATACACACCCACACACACACCATACACACACACCATACACACACACACCATACACACACACACCATACACACACACACCATACACACACACACCATACACACACACACACACCATACAAACACCACACACCATACACACACACACCATACACACACACACACCATACAAACACCACAGACACACACCATACATACACACACACCATACACACACCACAGACACACACAATACAAACACCACACACACCCATCACATTCATGGATAAAAATGCTACTTCACTCAGGCAGTTAGTCGCTATGCAGCGAACTCTAAGAATGTGTGACAGATAACCATCAAGACATCGCAGCTGTGATAACCATCAAGACATCGCAGCTGTGATAACCATCAAGACATCGCAGCTGTGATAACCATCAAGACATCGCAGCTGTGATAATCATCAAGCCATCGCAGCTGTGATAACCATCAAGACATCGCAGCTGTGATAACCATCAAGACAACGCGCCTGTGTTCCCCGACACCTGAAAACCATCAGGCTGACGTCCTCCCTGTCACCGTGGAAACACACCTGCCTGTCACCTCCTTGATGGATTTTAAGTCCTGCGTTCCAAAACCACAGAGATAAAGACATGTCCTGTTTATATGAGGTTTGGGGATAGGTGGGGAGAACATTAGACTGCGGATCAAGTCTGGATATTTAAAACGTCCTCAAAACTAATATACAGTTCCTGCCCATGTATAATCTACAAGCTGTCTGTTTGAAATAGTGGACAGTCCACTGATGGATATCTACTATGTGTTCTAGGTATTTGTAGATGTTTATTTGGGGAATTGATTGGAATACAGTTATGCCGGTGCGTTTGGTTGAATCCTGTATGCTTTAAGTAACCTGAAGGTGTGTGTGTGTGTCCAGGTGTAACATAGCCGTGATCTTCATGACGGAGATGGTGGTGGACCACAGTGTGAGGGAGGACTGGGCCCTGCACCTGCCCCTGCTCCTCCACGCCCTCTTCCTGGGTGAGGACACACACACACACAGATACACAAAGAGATAGCATCAGGAACAAAGCAGAACTCACCCACACGCATTCACACACACGGGCTGTCAAGTTACGTAAGGTGTTTGTGGCCGAACACAATCCGGCTCTTTCTCCTCAACCAGACAGCGACGTCAACATCATTTAACGGGGATTGACGCAGGCTAATATTAACAGTTCCATGACACGGCCAGGCTATGGCAGGCATGTGCGGGGAATGAAACACGCGTGCATTCCTGCTGGCTAGTGGTTTTCTGAGGGACAATAACATCTAACATTCGAACGCATACCTGTCGTGTTGGAAAAAATGAAGACCGGCTCCTTCACAAAGGGGAGACGTACCAGACGCTGTCACACTGTCTGATCTGAGCAGACACACACACACACGCTCACAAACAGGGACACAATGTCAGGGTTTATGATGCAGTTGTGTGGATGCACGTCTGTAAATGTGTGTTTATGTTTTTATATATATTATATTAACATATATACAGTACAGACCAAAAGTTTGGACACACCTTCTCATTCAATGAGTTTCCTTTCTTTCTTGACCATTGACTTTGTAGATTCACACTGAAGGCATCAAAACTATGAATTAACACATGTAGAAATATGTACTT
>CM059315.1:2998736-3018736 GCA_030340665.1 Neosalanx taihuensis
AAGCGACCATGATTTCTCTCAACCTTCTCTCTCCTCCATGCTTCCCCTTATCTCTCTTATCTTCTGTACACCCCCCCCCCCCACACATCCTCCTCCTCCTCCCCCCCCTCCTCTGCAGCTGCTAGATAAGGGGCTACCCAGCATGCAACAGTCTCTGCTGCAGATCATCTACTGCCTGCTGAGTCACATGGACCTGACGGCCGTGCAGGTGAAGCAGTTCAATGCCGACGTCCTCAAAACCATCGAGAAGTTTGTGCAGGTCAGACCTCCGTCCTGCACTGTGTGTGTGTGTGTGTGTGTTGAGCGTGTGTTGAGCGTGTGTTGAGCGTGTGTTGAGCGTGTGTTGAGCGTGTGATCATTTATTGATTGTGATTGTGTGCTGGATACTAGAATAGGTGTGCTGTGTATGAGAACAGGAAGCGCTTGAGAACAGGAAGTGCCTGTGTGTAAGCTGAGCTCTCTCCTCTCCTTCTCTCCTCTCCTTTTCTCTCCCTCTCTCCTCTCGTCTCCTTTTCTCTCGTCTCCCCTCTCTGCCTCTCTCCCCCTCCTCCCCTCCTCAGACAGTGCACTGGAAGGATGCCCTGAACATCATGAAGCTGGTTGTGTCTCGCTCAGCCAGCCTGGTCCACCCCGCCTATGGCCACAGCCACGGGGACCTGTCCAACCTGGAGGTGAGCCGAGTCTGGGACGGCTCTGCCAAGGCCCTGCCTGGGAAGACCCTGGACTTCACCTTCGACATCTCCGAGGTTAGACCCCCCCCACACCCCCCACACCCCCAACCCCACATCGGCCTGCCGCATTGCTCTGACTCACACACAGTCTCTCTTTCTCTCTATCTTTTTCTTTCTCTATATACATGTCTCTTTTTTCTTTTTCTCTCTCTTTCTCCCACCTTTCACCTCCTCCTTATCCTCTCCCTGTCTCGCGTTCTCTCTTTAAGCTTGTCATCTACAGTTTGGAATAAAGCTGGGGTTGTTTCTTCCGTGTGTGTGTGTGCGCAGACCCCTGTGATCGGCAGGAGGTTCGATGAGTTGCAGGGGTCAGGAGGGAGGGAGGGGAAGGCCAGGGCCATGGCTGTGACCCGCAGCACCTCGTCCACCTCCTCAGGATCCAACTCCAACACGGTCCTAGTGCCCGTCAGCTGGAAGCGGCCGCAGTCCTCACAGGTAGGACGACCCCGCAATACACACAGAAAAACACATTTATTATATTTAAATGGTCTTAGAAATGTAACTATATACACACATATACAGAACCGAAACATTTTTAATGACATTTAATCATATTTAATGACATTTAAAGTATTTAGTCATTTTGTGATTTATTCTGTGAAAAAAATACATACAACTTTTTAAACATGAGGAAACATATACAGTATACCGTTATCTACATTCAGCCGATGAAACATGGCTGTTCTCTCTGTCTCTTTCTCTCTCTCTGTCTTTCTCTCTCTGTCTGTCTTTCTCTCTCTCTCTCTCTAACAGAAGAGGACCAGAGAGAAGCTGGTGAACGTCCTGTCTTTGTGCGGACAGGAAGTGGGCCTCACCAAAAACCCTTCTGTAAGCGCCCGCTCCCTCCCCATCACCTCCACCTCTCCTGCCTTCAAATGGGGTCAAATGTACCCCTGCCATGACCCCTGCCTGACCTGCGTCTCCTGTGCAGGTGATCTTCTCGTCCTGCGGGGACCTGGAGCTGATGGAGGTGCAGGGGAGCGGCGTGTCCTCTGAGGAGGGCGGGACCCGCGAAGACACGCTGGACGACACCGCCAGCGAGCAGCAGTTCCGCGTCTTCCGGGACTTCGACTTCCTGGACGTGGAGCTGGAAGACGGGGAGGTGAGGGGCGCCTGGAGCGGGGGGGGGGGGGGGGGGGGGGGGGTTACCGCACGACCAAACGTGACTGCATTGAAGATGTTTCCCTCTCTCTCCCCCTCTCTCTCTCGATCTCCTCCCTCTTTCTCTCAAACGTTCGTTCTCTGCCCCCGTAACTCCCTCTCTCTAACTCTGTGTTTCTCTCTCCCCCCTGCCCTCCCCAGGAGCTCCAGGTAAGCTTTCTCTCCCCCCCTCCCTCCCTCCCTCATCCCTCCATCTGTGTGGCTGAGTGTGTGCCTGCAGCAGGGCTGTGTGGGTCTCTAGTGTCAGTGTGTAGCTGTGATGGTGATCTGAATGGTTAACAAGACTAGACCTCACACATGTTAGCATCCTGCTCACAGTGGAAGGACATCGCCAATATTGTGTGTGTGTGTGTGTCTTTGGATGTGTCTGTGTGTGTTTGGGTGTGTGTGCGGGCGTGTTGCGTGTGCCGCGCAGGGCGAGAGCGTGGATAACTTCAACTGGGGCGTACGGCGGCGGTCGCTGGACAGCACGGAGCTGGGAGACCTCCTGGAGGAGAGCCAGCACTCAGGCAGCACCCCCAGCCTGGGCCACGACGACCCCCCCGACTCAGACGAGTCGTCCGACGAGGAGGAGTCCTCCACCAGCCAGAGCCTGTCGCACTCTCAGCTGGTAGGTCCTGGGGCCGGGGGAGCCACAGCGACCTCGAAACACGCCCAACTTGTGCGGTTTGAAGATCTGATTGGAAGAACTCTTATTCAGCCCCTCCCTCCTCTCTCTCTCCTTCCAGACAAACCTCTCGCCGTCAGAGGAGAACAATCACACGGACTCCCTCTCGACGTCGTACGACACGTCGGCGGACCAGCACTCCCTGAACGCCACCACCCCGGGACAGGGGGGCCCTCATGAGGAGCAGGGGGGCCTGCAGGTGAGGACACACACATGTACACACACACACACACACACAGAAAACAAGCAGAGTTTCTCACTGTGTGTGTGTTCTCCCCTCCAGTCTTTCTCCCAGGCGGGGGGTTCTGGGGAGGACGAGGACACCCAGGCCCAGGACGACGAGCTGTCCCTCCCCCAGGGCTCCGACTGCGGGGAGAGCTTCATCCTGGAGCTGCCTGTACCCCCCCTGGAGGACCAGCTGCACCCCGACTACGGACACCCGCCGCTGGGGTTTCTAGACCCCAGCTGCCTGCCTGGGTAAGACGAGCCCTGAGCCAGGCTGGGGAAGGGGACTCACTTAGTTGGTTGATGACATCTGGATGGTGATCCGTAACCGCCACCACCATCGCTGACGTGTGTGTCTCCGTGACGACGCAGTCTCCGTGACGACGTAGACGACCTGGAGGACCTGGGCTTCCCCCCGCCCCCCTCCCCTTTCTTCTCCGCCATCCTGGCGGCGTTCCAGCCCGCGGTGTGCGACGACGCGGAGGAGGCGTGGCGTTGCCATATCAACCAGCTGGTGACGGACTCGGACGGGTCGTGCGCCGTCTACACCTTCCACGTGTTCTCCTCGCTCTTCCAGGTAACCGGGGGGGGGGGGGGACGCACATGCTCCCGATAGGCCCCCTGTGTCTGTCTGTCTGAGTGGGTATTTGGGGGGGGGGGGGGGGGGTTCTGTGGGTCGTTCAGTATGTGGTTCTGTTGTATCTATTGAACAAGTCTCACAACCACAACTGGATGGAAAGACCGTCGTGCAAGTTAAAGAAAAGTCCAAAACTAGGGTCAGACTGTTAGACCAGAGAGGTTCTTTGACATTCCAACAGATCTAAGTTCTTTAGAGCAACCCTGGTTCCCACAAACTTTGTCATTATTTATGACAGCGTCCTTGGGTGAGGAGAGAGAGAGAGACACTGGTCTTATCTGTCTGTCTCCCAGCTGTCTCTCTCCCTTCGCCCTCTCTCTGTACAACCCCCCGCATATCGCTCACCATCTTTGTGGGTCTGTATAAAATGCAACATCCTCCCTATTAATCACTTTCCCTCCCTCCCTTCCTCCCTTCTACTCTCTCTCTCTCTCTCTCTCCCTCTCTACCTCCCCCCCCCCTTCTCTCCGCCTCTCAGAACATCCAGACCAAGTTCTGCTCTCTGACGGGAGATGCTGCCACCTACCTGGGGGAGAGCCTGAGGGGCATCGGGTCAAAGTTCGTCAAGTCCTCCCAGATGCTGACCACATGCTCCGACTGCCCCACCCTCTACGTGGACGCAGACACGGTGAGGAGGGGGGCGTTGCTACGGAGACAGTGTTGGGGTGCAGCTGTTAAACACGCTCGTATCAAACAGCCATTCATCAAGTGTAGGACATTTAATCAGGGGTGATAACCATCTATTTGTGTTGGTTCGATCCGTTATTTGACCTCCTCCTCTCCTCGTCCTCTCCTCCTCCTCTCCTCCGGTTCCTCCTCTCCAGATCATGTCTTACGGGCTCCTGGAGAAGATGAAGTTCAGTGTGTTGGAGCTGCAGGAGTATCTGGACACCTACAGCAGCCGTGAGGAGGCCGCTGTCTCAGTGAGTCTCCCTCTGCTGGCCAGTAACACTCACTGGAAACCTTTTCAAACTCTTTGTTGTTGTTATTTGTATTTTCTCTCACATATTTCTCTCTCTCTCTCTCCAGTGGCTGAGAAACTGCAAGGACACGTTTCCCAGGTGCCCCGGCGAGGGGGTGATCACCTGTCAACCTGGAGACTCTGAGGAGAAGGTGAGCAGGCCCACACTTTCATCTCTCTCTCCCCTTTTTCTCTATCTCTCTTTCTCTCCCTCAATCTCTCTCTCTCCAATGCCTTGTGTGGCAGAGATTTCTAAATCCAAGCGCCTTCTTGATTTTTGTGGTGTGGCCAAATAGACTTCCTCCTAAACATTCTCTCACTTCCTCTCTCTCTCTTTCTCTCTCTCTGAGTCCACTGTGTCTAATCTGAGTGTTCAGCCTTGTGAAGGTGTGGGGGTGGGGGGCTGTGTACTAACTGTGTGAGGGGGGAGAACCACTTCTCCGCTGACCCTGACAGTGAACGCCCGGATTGAACTGTGCGCCTGATCACTGTGGTTTTCTTTGTCTCTCTCCCGCGTCTCCCCCCCTCTCTCTTTCCTCCTAACACGCTCTCTCGCCGTGTAGCAAATGGAATCTCTGGCAGTAAGTCCTCTTCCACCTTACTACGTTTTCTAACCTTAATGATTCCTCGGTAGCCTCTGTGTGTCTGTGAGCAAATCGATACACGCCAGTTGTTATAGCGATGTTATCGGTTATCGCCGATGAAGATTGATATCGGTATCGCCGGATTCGACCGGGGTAAGATGTGCGCATGTGACACGAGCATGTCTGAACCTAGTTCCCTCTCGTCTCCTAGCAACTGGAGCTGTGTCAGCGCCTGTACAAGCTCCACTTCCAGCTCCTCCTCCTGTTCCAGTCGTACTGCAAGCTGATTGGTCAGGTGCACGCCATCAGCTCCGTGCCGGAGGTAAGATGAGGAAGTCAGAACGGGAAGGGGGGCGGTCAGACACGCACCCAACAGCTGGCTAACACAAACGCCTCCCTCCTTCCTCTCTCTCCTTGCTCCCCTCCCTCCATCCCTCCCTCCCCCAGCTCCTGAACATGTCTCGGGAGCTGACCGACCTGAAGACCAGCCTCCAGGCGGCGGAGGCGGCCGTGGCCAGCGACCTGGAGCACACGCACCTGGCCCACGTCCACGCGCACCCCGCCCAGGGCGCCGCCGTGCCCAGCTTCCCCTCCTCCGAGGCGGCCGTGCAGGCCATCCTGGAGTGCCTGAAGAACCAGGAGTTCACCAAGGCCGTCCGCTACATCCAGGAGTGCAGGTCAGACACACACACACGCTCATTCAGATTCAGATTCAGAATTCAGAATTCAGAATACTTTATTAATCCCCTTGGGGAAACTCTTTGGCAGGACAGTGCCCACCGTGGCAACACGACAAAGTACATTATCGGCGCACAAGCCTTCTGAAATTGGGAAAACACAAATAGATTTTCGAGGAGAAAAAAAAGGATACATGCCAGAGCCTGTAACCAAAAAAAAAACACCTCAGCAGACAGATAAGCAACAACAACAAGCAGGTGGAGGCGTTGGATGAGTCTGTGTTCGTAGCCAAAACACAGAACAATCTGCCTCATGGCCTTGAGGTCAGGACATCTTGTTCCAGCCAGACAACTCTCACAGAATGGGGTGGGGGGTGTGGGGTTGGGGTGGGGGAGGGGGTGTAGAGAGACGTCGTACCTCAATCTTGCAAGACAGAAACAGGTAGGGGGAGGGGTAGCCCTGCACGGTACCAGGCACAGCCGTACAGGAATTTGGAGCCGAAAACATATACTCATGTCATTGCTCGTAGAGTTAGTTTACACCCTACAAACAAGTCTCACTCAATGTCTCTCAAATGTCTCTCAAATGCCTCTCAATGGAACCCCCCAGGAGCCCCCTCCCATACAACCCAACAGTGCATTCTCCAAATCCCCCTAGCCATTCTCTGACCTCACATCCTGCCCCCCCCCCCCCCCAGGAGGTGCTGGCCCGGGGGTGTGTTCGGCGGCGGCTCGGAGAGCGAGGTCCAGACCCTCCTGAACGTGTACTTCCGGCACCAGACCCTGGGCCAGACGGGCACCATCGCCCTGGTGGGCTCCCGCCAGGACCTCAGCCTCATCTGCTCCAAGCTGCTGGAGCTCAACGGGGAGATCCGCGAGATGATCCGCCGCGCCCAGGGCTACCGCGTGGTCACCACCTACCTCCCCGACTCCAGCGTCTCCGGGACCAGCCTCTGACACGAACCCCCCAGGAGCCCCCTCCCTCCTTCCCCGCCTCCCTCTGTCCCTCCTCCTCCTCCGCCCACAGTGTTGTTACCCCGTCCCTCCACCCTCCACGCCAGGCCCCCTCCTCCGCCACCCAGGCTAACCCCGCTGTTAGGCCTAAGACCCGGGTTAGGCTCCGCTCGGTCGGCCCTCCCTGGGATAGCCCAGGCCCAGTGCTCCAACACCTAGTCCCCACAACCCTAGCCCCGGATCCAGGCCCTGAACTAACTTTAGACCCAGGCCCGATCCCATCTCCGGCTCCCACCTCTTGCTTTACTCGGTGTCCGTCTGCCAAGGACTTCCCCACTCCTCCACCCATCTTCACCGACACCCCTCCAGCCCCCATCTCACTCTCAACTCATGCTGTTTACGAACAGTTAAAGGGTCGCTCGTTCTGCTTCAACATACACAGCTCCCTCCCGCCCACCTCACTCCCACACACCCAAACAGCGCCCCCTCCTCAGGGCTGCCATCTCCCCCACGCCCCGTACACCCCCACGCACACCCCCCAAGTCTGCGACACCCCCCCTGTCTCTGTTCTGGCTCCTCCTGGTCTGGCTGTGCCCCACGTCCCTGGAACACCCCTCCCTCCTCCTCCTCCTCCTCCCCCCTGTCCCCCTGCCCTGGTTGAGGGGGCGGGCTGGGCGTGTTGCTGTCCCATCGAGGGGGCTCCAGCACCCCTGTCTCGCTACCTGGGCAAGGTGGGCCAGGCTGCCCTGCCCCTGCTCAACGCGGGGGGGCTCCTGAATCGGAAAAAACCCTCGGATGTTCAAACCTGAGGGTACGGCGACTACCTACACCCAGACTTACAGACCCCGGGGTGGGTTTCTATCCCGTCTCTGAGTGCTGCTGTGTGTTCTGGTTCAGAAGGTGGATCAGTTCTGACGGATGAACCCCCCCAGGTTATACCGGACCTGACGGTGGAAACATCAGGAGGAATCTCCTGTTGTGGACCCAGCAATATCTACAGAGCAGCTAACCTGCTCTGAGCTAGACAAAGCAGGTAGTGGCCTCTGGGTATCACGTGGTATCGGAAAGGAAACCAGCCGTGACCTATTGCACTAAATGGAGTTGTTGTTGTGATTCATGTTTGTGACAGGAGGTTTGTTGTTGAATGCTACTGAGAAAGAGAGAAAGAGACAGAGCGAGAGAGAGAGAGAGAGAGAGGTCTGATCAAGGACATGCCTGAAGGCAGGACAGACTTGCTATATCCTACTATCCATCGACATCCAATAGGGTAAATGTGCAATGCTTGAACAAGTTGAATACCCTGCTATATATCTCTCTGATATACATCCCAGAGATCCACTCCCAGGGATCCCAACGGACTGACTCCCAGGGATCCAAGCGATCCTCCAATCGTCTCGGTTTACACCCCTCGAAAGGCTCGGATCAACGAGCCTGGCTGGGTGGAACTCTACCGTTACCGTACACGGTTGTACTATAACGTCATGAAGATGTTGGTGTTAACTTCCCTGTGTGTTGCCAAACGTAGTTGTAGCATATCGTTTTGTTGACGTATCTTTAACACTGTTTTTGTGCGTTTTCGGCGAATATAACGACCGATGGGTGTTATACTGGTGTACGGTACACACTTTGGCAATAGCGCGTACGCTGTTCGTTTGAATCACTGTACACTGTAGCATACGTTCGTGTGTAGGTTTTTCATAGGCTACACTCAAAAGGAAATGCTGACATTCAGCGATCGATGTTCTGATTTATTGTTCGACTACCGTGTGATCTATTTGATTTTCTTGCGTTGGTTAACCTATTTGCTCAACATCACTATATTAATGGTTATTTATATTAGAGCAAGTAGAAACACCGTTTTCTTTTTTATATTGACAGAAAGTACATGTTCTGTCGATTGAAACTGCCATGCATGCTCTGTCTTGTGTGTTAAGAATATTTATTTAAAAGATTCATATTTTATCTGAAAGATGTTCGTATGAGGTAGAGAGGCACAAACTCATGATGCAAGGCTTTCCTTTCTCCCAGGTGTGCGTGTGTGCATGCCAAATAAGAAATTGCACATTTTTAAAGATTTGTAGGAACAGACTAGTTGTTTTTTCCACTTTGTAAATACTTTTACAGCTTTTGTGAAGTCTTTTGAGTTGATGCCTTGTACAAGTATGTGTCAAAATAAAAGCATATCAAAATGAATAACCTGCCTGTTTCCATCTTTAAAACAAATGGCGGTTAGGTGAAGTAAAACTAATCCAAACCCCAAGAAAATAGCAACCAAAACAAAGCAAATGCTGCAATAGTATTTATTTCATATTTACTTACAAAAATATTAACTTCATTGATTGGCAAGTGATAAAACAGTGAGGGTCAAAGTTGCCCCATAAAAACTGATCCAGGTACAGCCATCGGTTCACACACCTGTCAATCATGGTTGAGATTGCAGGTTGACTTAACTGATTCTGGATCGGTTGTTTGGGGCAACTTGTGCCACTGACCATGTCTATGACGAGGGTCGTGATTCACTCAAGACCCAGTGTGAGGTCAGGTCAGACGCTGCCAACCCCCTCTCCTCAAACCCATTGGCTGGCATTCAGAGAAAAGAGGCGGGGCTTACTGGGGCTCATCCAACCAGGCAGGGGGGTGGGTGGGGGGTGTGTGTGTCAGGTGAGGTCCGGTCAGGAAGTCAGACGATGTACTTGAAGCTGTAGGTGGTGTCACATGACAGCCTCTTGCCCCGGCAGCGACCGCACAGCTCCTGCCGGTGGGGTCGTCTCAGGTCGACGTGCCGCCGCTTCCTGTCACAGCGGCAGGGCGTCTGGGAGCACTCCTGGGGGGGGGGGGGGGGGGGGGGAGGGGGGGCGGGGGGAATTGCTAAAGCCATACTGCAGCCCTATGATGCCTGTCAAAGTGTTTGTAGTGACAATGACCTCACCTGGCACTGAATATCCTCCACTCTGTACGGGTTCGATCCCCTCTGGCACTTTCGGCACAGCTGCTTGAAGTAAACCTGGCAATCCAGAGAGAGAGAGAGGGTCAGACCTAGTCACTCCTCACACTGGGTGACACCCCTCTGACCCCCCCCCCACACACTTTACCTTACTGGTGCCAGAGATGCACCACACATAGGCGCTCTCCCATCGGATGTTGCACTTGCCGCAGTGGAAGAACCCGTACCGTTGTTCCAGAAACTACAAAGTCGAAGCATTTGTTAGGATGTTGACAACGTGGTTAGGTTGTATAAGATACACATACGTACGCGTGCGCGCTTCACAGCTGGTGGAAGCGCGCTCACGCACCTGGAAGCTGTATCCTTTGGAGTTGGGCTGCTGGGTTTGACGCGGATCCTTCCGCTGCTCTAGGACGCCTTCATCCTCCTCCTGCTCTTCATCACTACCGCGACTCACGTCCGGGTCACGGTATGCGCTCTCCTTGTTGGATTTCGTGAAAAACCTCCGATCAAACACGGGGGAATAGATGGCGAGGGGTCGTGAGAAGCGCACATGGTTGACCGGCGTGCTCGGGGTCAGCAGAGGCGGCTTCTTAACCGGTGACCTCAGATCAGCACTTTGACGCTCCCGGTAATAAAGGGTTTTGGGTCCGAGAGAACACTGAATGATGGCGTCAACCTTCGTGTTGACTTGAACACCGAACTCCTTAGTATGAACCGTCCTGTGGCGAGGTGTGAGGCCCGGGTTCACCTGCGACAGAAGAGCCTTGAGCTGAACCCGTTTGCACATATCCAGATAGTCCAGGGCCTCCGGCGTCACGTACAGGCCGCCTTTCTTTGCCCAGGTAAAGGGTTTGAGCTTCGGGTTGCCGGGGTAAATAGGACCGCAGCCCTGAAAGCCACTGAAGTTGTACGGTGAAAACATGAAGCCCTCCATGGTCGCGTAAAAAAGTAAGGGGGGTGGACTGTGGCCTTAAGTCTTTGCTGATTGAGGTTGCCATGGTAGCCAGTAATTGGAGTTAATTAGAAACAGGTGCTCCAGGTGGAAGAGGACATTGGAAATGATGCCCTCTTTCTGCCATTGTTAAGATCACTTTTGCTGTTCATGGTTTATTATTTAAGATGCGTTGCTTAAATGCGTGCATGTGACCACGTGACCTGCACCCACATAACGGGTGAGCTTCATCATATTTGGGTTCCGCCAGGATTTGCACTCCGTGGCCCGGTTTTGTGCCATCAGAAGCACCCCCTCGGCGGGAGCGCGCACCACCCACTTGTAACAGAAAGTGAAGGATTACCTTTACCAGACTTTATTGTATAGCAAGTAAAAGGGCATTTTTCTCCAACAGTATATAGAACTGACCATAGAAGGGGCTGTCTCTTATGACAGGCTTATTATTGACATGATAAAAGTACACCTTTAAACTGTGGAAGTGTTTTCCAACTTTTGCTAAAATAAAGAGCAGACATTTTCATAATATTTCAGGTTGTTTTTTATGAGCACGGATTAAAAACACGATGGCAGGACAGACCCTTTGCATGATGGGGCAAAGGGTTAACATGAAATTATATATATTTTTAAACACAGCCTGATAGTTGTATCCATAGACATTATAAAGATTTTATTTCATCCCTTTATAATGTCTTGTTGTAGGTTGTATCCCCTAGACTGGCTGTAAAGGAGCAGACATCTTTACAGACATGGTCCCTTATCATTGGTTATTTAGGGCTTCTTGGGCGTTTCCAAAAAACGACTTTTCTGGCTGGCATAGCTCACACTAACTATCAACATAACTCGGGGAAACTTCTTTCTAGTTCTTCGTACAACTATATTGGATTTCGTTATAATATATAATTCGAAATGCCACGTAAAAGGAGCCTGCATCTTATCATCCTCCGCGGATTACCTGCTTCAGGAAAGACAGCTCGTGCTTTGTAAAGTTTTTATTCTAGTAAATTTATGCTCAATCTGTATTAATGCAATCGATGATCCATATTCCATGACTTCCTGTGTTGAATCTGTTTGTCTTATCAGTCTTATTTATCTTCGTGTGGTGCCAAAATGCATTTGACTCTTGTAGTTTCACTTTCAATTTTGTGGAAACGGCATTTCCCCCAAAACTGCCTTCCATCCACGCTGAAAATGCTTGATACATGCTTGATACATGCTTGATGCATGCTTGATACATGCTTGATACATGCTTGATGCATGCTTGATGCATGCTTGATACATGCTTGATACATTTGTCTTGTGTTCCGTTTCTACAGAGAGATATTGGATGAATATGATTCTGGGGACATATTCAGCACCGATGACTTTTTCCTGGATGAGAAAGGGAGGTGGATGTCTCCTACTTTAGGAGAGCGCCATGCTGCACATGAACAGTTAAGAGCAGATGGTGAGTGGAAGATGGAGGCTATCCCAGGGGTGGGCAATCCTGTTCCTCAAGGGCCACTGTCCTGAATGTTTTAGATGTTTCCCTGCTCCAGCTCACCTGATTCAAATGAACAGGTCGTTATCAAGCTCTGTGGAAGCCTGATAATTATAATCAGATGTGCTAGAGCAGGGAAAGATATAAAACCTTCAGGACAGTGGCCCTTGAGGACCAGGATTGCCCACCCCTGGCCTATCCGATATCTCTGCCATTACCAATGTGGTTGAAAACTGTTATATGAGGACATTTTTTTTTCTTTCTTTATTCTTACAGTTTTTGAGGCCATGGAAATGCGTGTCCACCCCATCGTGATCGATAACACCAACGTACAGCGGTGGGAGATGTGGCCCTATGTGAACAAGGTGAGGGGGCCCGTAAGTGTGTGCTGAGATAAGAGAGTAAGGAATGCAATACAGATTAGTTCAAGGCTGTTCTTTCATTCACTAAACTGTGTGTAAAGCCGGCACAAATGTCTCTGCACAGGCCTTCTATCAAGGGTACTACGTCTTCTTCGAAGATCTGCAAGACCCCACGATTCCCCTGAAAACTCGCCATAGGTAAGCATGCATGGACTTGTCCTTTATATCAACATGTAGTTCATCATCAGTAACATTGTAACAATCATAATAATGATGCGATGCACACTGCACTGCAATTGCTATTCATTTCTGTGGTGTTGTTTTTTCTTCTTCAGAAACACTTTGGCTGACTATATTTTTTGATATCCTTTCACAGATGGTGTGGTGAATCCATTAGTTTGAAGACGCTACGAAATATGCAGGAGAATTACGAATATAATGTGAATTTCTTCACGATATTCTATAACCCCAACGTGAAGGATAAATATATAAATATGAACAGAATGATGAGGTGCTTCTGGTGAGGAACAGCAAGGGGATGTCCTCAGATGATACTGTGGTAACCACAGTTCCTTTCATTTGAACAACTTTGGAGACTCAAAAAGTGCTTTAGAGACAAAAATAATCCGCAGAAAAGTATTCTTGAAACATTCAAAGATCTAAGGCAGTTCAGTGCTGTGTTCTATCTATAGCTATGCTTAGTGTAAACACTGATGTTAAGTCAATATGGGTTTGTTATTTATGCATTTTTAGGCTATGACAGCTTTTAAGGTTTTTGTGCCATTTGCTGTATTGTTTTCGATTCCTTTACTACAAAAATTCAGTATTTACAAGGATGTTTTATTGTTCCGCTTTACTTTATTTTCATGCATTGGTTTTCATATGAGTAACTTCATTAAAAATCCATCCAAATATCTGTACACAATGACATTGTTTCCTTGATCCAAGTTTCTGCAAACTATTGTTGCCTCGGCTTGTGTAGACTTCCAGATAAGACCTATCCCCTCCCCCACCCCCTGTACTGAGTGATTTAATACTGTTTTCCTGACTAGCAAGTCTCATAAAACACCAGGCAGTTCGGCTACAACTGACTAGTTAGTAACATGATGTTAGATCATTGTGGAGGATTTCTCCAAATCTGTATTGCCAATTTAGTGCTGCTGTTCAATATGTTCTATGTTTCTGTTGAGTAAAATGAAAATCAGCCCTTCAGATAGAATAAGTAATGATATGTTGTAAAATGAAATTTCCCCACAGCGGGACCAATTAATGAATGATCTTATACTCTGTATTAATACAAGGGACACATTAAATCATAGGGGCTCATTAGGGGAACCACAGAATGTGAGTATCGTCGTTACATGCGTCTCCCTGTAGGTGTCGCTGTGCGCCTGTGGTTGATTCTGGCTCTGCTGCTCAATCTGGGCAAATTGGCGCCATTTTGAAGCCAGGAGGGGAAAGAGAGCCGCAGAAAGAGACACACAATTGATAAGCGATTCAACTAAATCAGGTAGGAATCATCCCCACTTTTCTTTGATACGATGGCACCCGTTTGGTAATCGGGGATCGATATCGACGCGGCGGACGGGCCGTGGGGGAGGTGAAGAGGGAGGTGAAGGGGGAGGATGAAGGGGGACTTGACCGTTCGTCCCGGGAGTGTTAGTCTGAAGTGTGTCGGTGCTGCTGCCGTGTGTGAAGCGACACATCCCCGGTGTTGTTGCCCCTGCTAGCCGTCTGGTTGTGGGTGGGTAAGGGGGGGTGGGGTGGGAGGTTAGCAACATAATTCATTTAGCTCCATTTATCTCTAATGCCTCCCGGTACCTGAGACTGTAGACCGGCGGGTTTGAACGGTTTTAAGGCGCAGATCAGATCCAGGGTCTCCCCCTCCTCCTTCTCTGTGGGGCTTAGCTAGCATGCTAATGAGGCTAGCTAGTATGCTAATGTGGCTAGCTAGCATGCTAATGGGGCTAGCACGCGAATGTGGCTAGCTAGCATGCCATTGCCGCAGGACGGCATGCTAACGTGGCTAGCATGCTAAATTGGCTAGCATGCTAATGTGGCTACCTAGCAGGCTAATATGGCTACTTAGCTTGGTTGCTAACGCGCGGTACAATAACAGTCCAGCCTGGCCTTGTCATACAACTGCCATAACACCAGCTAGTGAGATCAAAAAATCGGATATTTAGTAAGGGAAGATTTTTCCAATTGTATCGGGTAATAACATTTAACACATGATCAGTCATAATAATAATAATAATAATAATAAAATGCTTTGATATTGATTGGCTGGATTGCAATGAAATGCTGGTGCTAAGTAGTGATATTGTGCCTAAGTGCATCACTGTGTGTCTGGTATTGTGTTGTTAGACGTATCGTTGTTGTGTTGTGTTCATCACTAACGTGTCACTTATTACTCATCTAGATCGTTTTTGCAAACCAGTTTCCTAGTTATATTGAGAGTTGGTCCAGCCCCCCCCCCCAACGCCCCCATGCCTCCCCTCTGTCTAACAGCAGGTCTGATCACAGTAATCACACTCCTCCTCCTGAATGAGGACGTGTTTTTGTGGTACAGAAATCCCACTCGTGTCTTTGGGTTCCAGCAGTGTAGCGGGTGTGCGTCAGCATGCAAGGCGGGTTTCCCTACCCCAGCCCTCCCTCCCTTAAGACAGCCCATGGCTTCCCCCGACACTCCTCCAGTCTAGGCAGGCCAAACTGTCTCTCATATCCTCCCCTCTATCGCACCCTCCTCTGGGGAGGGCTCTCTCTCTCCATGCCTGCTTCTCTCTCATCTTCTCCCATCTCTTGTTTTCTTTCATCAGTCTGGTGCTAAGTTAAGCTTTTGTCATTTTGGACCCTTAGACTAGTACACAACAGCAGTGCGGGGTGTGTGTGTGTGTGTGTGTACAGGGGTCATATTTTGGATGAGTTCACCATCAAGCTTCAGCTGGTGTCTAGCCAACAGCTAGTCCGGTTGTAACCAAGGTGACCGGATCTTTGGGGTCAGAGTTCAGTGCAGGTTAGACAGAAGGATAGCCTGCAACCCTTAGTATACTCAGACACACGTGTAAACAGCAGTACTTCCTATTATGGGTCATGGTTTTCCTTCCTGCTTCTCTCTCTCTCTCTTTCTCTCTCACCCCTCTCTCTATCCCTCTCACCCCTCTATCATTTTTCGTCCCTTCTTACTGGAATTTAGTTTAATATTCCTGGTTGACTGATGCTCATTGCTTATCAGCCTCCCAGATTCCTGTTTAATACATTCTGATTGGTCAACAGAAGCATGGTGGATCACAGAGCTGCACTGTGATTGGCTAAAAGATAGTCTCATCTTTGGCAACAGCTGCAGGGTGAAAATGAGGTCAGGTTAGAGAGGGCAGACTCTGTCATGTTGTGTGTGTGTGTGTTGTGTGTTCTCGGTGTGTGTGTGTGTGTGGTGTGCTGGCATGCGTGTTGCTCGTTGTGTGTTTGCCTACTGTGAGTGTTTCTTGTGAGCGTGGGTCTGTTGTGCATCTGCTGGGGTTGTTAGTTAGAATTGCGTGTTTGGTTGGAACGGTACGAAGCGCGTGGCGGTCTGAAGTCACCTCTGACACACGCACACACCCACACACTCACGATAGGACTTTAAAAAGCCAGAAGCCCATAGAGTTGAGATGGACCTTTCCCTCAGTAGGCTACCTGACTGCAGTGTTACATCCCTGGAGAGTTTCCTCTTCCACAACACTCTCCCTCTCTCTAGTCTCTCTCTTCCCTCCTTCTCCCTCAGTCTCTTGTAGTCTCTCTCTCTCTGTCTAGTATATTTCTCTCCCCCCTCCTCTCTCTCTGTTCTCTCTTCCCTCTCCTTCAAGCCTGTGTGTCTGGACAGGCACCAGAGGCAGCACTCCCCCCACCCCCCTCTGTCTCCTAAGTCTCCTAAAACCCCATGACTTCATCCACAACACCTCACTGAATATTTCATCTGCTCCTGCTTGATGCTCCAGAGTCTGGAGAGGAACAGGGGCGGGTTGGTAGACGATCGCCAGCTGGCCTGTGCAGTTCTGTGTTGTGGACTTCTGCATCGTGATTTTGGATCCATGAGGCTCCAAGAACTTCTCCTTCTTCGCTTCTTTACGCCTAAACCTCCCTCTCTTCTTGTTCTCTTCCCTCTCCTCTCCCTTCTCATCCTCTCCCTCTCCTCTCCCCCCTCCTCTCCCCCTCCTCCTCTCCCCCTCCTCCTCTCCCCCTCCTCCTCTCCCCCTCCTCCTCTCCCCCTCCTCTCCTCCTCCTCTCCCCCAGGCAGTAGAGCGTTGAGAGCATGGCTCACTCTAAAGCTCGAGCCACAGATGGGAAGGTTACCTACCCTCCCGGGGTCAAGGAGATCTCCGACAAGATCTCCAAGGAGGAGATGGTCCGCAGACTCAAGGTCAGTCTCACATCAAGCCCCGCCCCCCGGAAGGGTCTTCAACCGCAGGCTACTGTCCCGTATGTTCTAGAATGTTTCCCTGCTCCTAACACACCTGGTTCAATCTAACAGCTTTTCTCCAGGGCCTAGCTAGCTATTCGAGGAACTCGCCCTCATCTAGATGGTTGTTTACTGACTCTCCTGCTGACCCCCTCCCTCCCGCTTCCTCCCAGATGGTGGTCAAAACATTCATGGACATGGACCAGGACTCGGAGGAGGAGAAGGAGCTGTACCTGAACCTGGCCCTCCACCTGGCCTCGGACTTCTTCCTCAAACACCCCGACAAGGACGTCCGTCTGCTGGTGGCCTGCTGTCTGGCGGACATCTTCAGGATCTACGCCCCCGAGGCTCCGTACACGTCCCCGGACAAGCTGAAGGTAGGAGACCCATGACCTCACCATGACCTCACCATGACCTCACCAGGACCTCACCATGACCTCAGCTGACCAGATAGTTAGCCAAACCAAAACATTGGGTAGGATCCGACCAGGATAGAACCTCAACCATAGTATAACCACGTTCTTAAAAAAAAATAAAAAATTATACAGTTCAGTTGTTGGACGGTAAAGAAAAATATGGGTATATGGATTTGCAGTGCTAATGTTTGTGTGTGTGTGTGTGTGTTGCAGGACATCTTCATGTTCATCACCAGGCAGCTGAAAGGTCTAGAAGACACCAAAAGCGCTCAGTTCAACAGATACTTCTACCTGCTTGAGGTGTGTGTGTGTTTGTGTCTTAAAACGTCCTTACTGTCTCTAGGCTACACAGCAGTATCTCCTTCACCATCTACTACCTTCTGTCCATCTTTCTGATCTTCTTCTCGTTTGTAGTCTGTTCCTGTCTTCTCCCTCTCCTCCTCCTCCTCCTCTTCCTCCTCCTCCTCTCCCTCGATCTCTGACACTCTAAGTGTGTGTGTGTGTGTGTGTGTGCAGTGTTGTTGAGCTGGCCTGTCCTGTGTTGTTGCAGAACATAGCGTGGGTGAAGTCCTACAACATCTGCTTCGAGCTGGAGGACAGCAATGAGATCTTCACCCAGCTGTACAGAACACTGTTCCAGGTCATCAAGTAAGACTCTGGGTCTGGCTGGCTCCCTGTATCTCTCTCTCTGGCTCTCTCTCTGGCTCTCTCTCGCTCTCTCTCTCTCTCTCTCTCTGGCTCTCTCTCGCTCTCTCTCTCTCTCTCTCTCTGGCTCTCTCCCCGTATCTCTCTCTCTCTGGCTCTCTCCCTGTATCTCTCTCTCTCTCTGGCTCTCTCCCTGTATCTCTCTCTCTCTGTCTCTCTCCCTGTATCTCTCTCTCTCTGGCTCTCTCCCTGTATCTCTCTCAAATGTATCTGTTTATTTTCTCCTAACTCCTCCCTTCACGCTCCCTCGTTCTCTCTCCGCACGCTGGCTCCTTTCAAACGGTCTTGTAAATGCACATGCTTCCCCCCCGCCCTGCCCGGCCCCCCCTCCTCTCTCTCATTCTCTGTCCTCCCCCTCCTCCCCCCCGCCTCTCTCACTCTAACATTCTCTCTCTTCCTCTGTTGAGCTGCGGGGCTGAATTCTGCAGCAGCCGTTTCTGGCTCTGTGCCAGCCACACTAGACCCGTCTGCATGTGTCTGTGAAGGGTGGGGGGGGGGGGTAAACAGGCTTTACGAGGGAAAATCTGAATGTGCGTTTGCCTGTGAGGTCTTGGCTCCAAGGTGTGTGTGTGTGTGTGTGTGTGTGTTCAGAGAGGCACGCCACCCGGGGGGGGGGGGGGGGCCTGTGTGTTCGGCCCCCTGCTGTGAGAACCCCCCACCCCCCCACGTGATCACAGCCACAGGCGGGGGTGAACCCCAGGGCCCCCAGCTTGGACCAGCTATTATGACACAATCTTGACTTTTAACCCCAACCCCCCCCCCCCCCCCCTGCTTCCTCCTCCCCCTCTCTGTTTCCCTAGCAACGGCCACAACCAGAAGGTGCACATGCACATGGTGGACCTGATGAGCTCCATCGTGTGTGAGGGAGACAGCGTGTCTCAGGAGCTGCTCGACACTGTGCTGGTCAACCTGGTGCCAGCACACAAGGTACACACACACTGGACACACACACACTGGACACACACACACACACCGGACACACACACTGGAAACACACTGGACACATACACACACTGACACACAAACTGGACACACACGTACAATGAACACACACACTGGACACACACACAGACCTGCAGGACACACACACACACATAGTAAACACATACACACTCAGTATACACATATACCAGGACATGACACAGTGGGATTTTCAGAATAGCAGACACACTCCTCCATAGTGAGAATGTGATGGCTGTGTGGCTGGTTAAAGTGCTCACTATTACCAGGAGACCCCTGATGGTGGACAGTGGTACTACAGCCAGACCAGCTGTTGAATGGATTAACTTGGCGTTTATTAAGGAAAACAAGACTGTTTCATGTGACTGTCTTGTCTCTTTATCTTGTGTGTGTGTGTGTGTAGAACCTCAACAAGCAGGCTTATGACTTGGCCAAAGCACTGTTGAAGAGGACAGCTCAGGCCATCGAACCATACATCACCAACGTAAGAACACTCTCTCTCTCTTTCAGTCTCTCTCTCTCTTTCACTCTCTCTCTCTATTTCTATTTCTTGCTCTTTCTGTCTCTTTCAGTCTCTCTATTTTTCTCTCTTTCAGTCTCTATCTCTCTCTCTTTCCCTCGGTGTGTATGCTCACCGTGTGTGTGTGTGTGTCAGTTCTTTAACCTGGTGCTGATGTTGGGGAAGACGTCAGTGAGCGACCTGTCGGAGCACGTGTTTGACCTGATCCTGGAGCTGTACAACATCGACAGCCACCTGCTGCTGTCTGTGCTGCCCCAGCTGGAGTTCAAGCTCAAGGTACACACACACACACACACACACACACACACACACACACACACACACACACACAGGAACACACACACAGGAACACAGTAAATGACTTGAGGATATGACAGCGTCTCTACTTCCTCTTGAACCCCCAGAGTAACGATAATGACGAGCGGCTGCAGGTGGTGAAGCTGCTGGCTAAGATGTTCGGGGCTAAGGACTCGGAGCTGGCCGCTCAGAACAAGCCTCTGTGGCAGTGCTACCTGGGCCGCTTCAACGACATCCATGTACCCATCAGGCTGGAGTGCGTCAAGTTCGCCAGCCACTGCCTCATGAACCACCCCGACCTGGCCAAAGACCTCACCGGTAAACCGGCC
>CM059315.1:3023736-3073736 GCA_030340665.1 Neosalanx taihuensis
CAGCTCAAAGACATCAAAGAGTGAGTGTCTCAGAGTGTGTGTGGGTCAGTCAGTGTGTGTGTGTGTGTGTGTGTGTGTGTGTGTGTGTGTGTGTGTGTGTGTGTGTGGGGGGGGGGGAGGAGTCAGAGTGAGTGTGTGTGGGTCAGACAGTCTGTCTTAACCCCCCCCCCCCTCCTCCAGGTCTCTGTGGTTCGTTCTGGAGATCATCATGGCTAAGAATGAGAACAACAGCCACGCCTTCATCAGGAAGATGGTGGAGAACATCAAGCAGACCAAGGATGCACAGGCGCCCACTGACGCCAAGATCAACGAGGCACGCGCACACACACACTGCCTCTGTCTCACACACACACACGCACACACACGTGCTGCCTCTTTCTGTCTTACACACATACTCTGTTTCCATCCCTCTGACAGCCTCTTTCTTGTCACCCACACCCTCCCCATTGTGACCCCCCCCCCCCTCCCCCTGCAGAAGCTGTACACGGTGTGTGATGTGGCCATGAACATCGTCATCTCTAAGAGCACCACCTACAGTCTGGAGTCACCCAAGGACCCCGTCCTGCCCACGCGCTACTTCACCAAGCCTGACAAGGTGTGTGAGAGAGATACACACAGAGAGAGAGAGATAGAGACAGAGAGAGACACGGAGAGAGACTAGAGAGAGACACAGAGAGACACAGAGAGAGACACAGAGAGAGAGAGAGATAGAGACAGAGACAGAGAGACACACAGAGAGAGAGAGATAGAGACAGAGAGAGACACACAGAGAGAGACACACAGAGAGAGACACACAGAGAGAGAGAGACAGAGACAGAGAGAGACACGGAGAGAGACTAGAGAGAGACACAGAGAGAGAGACACACAGAGAGAGACACACAGAGAGAGACACACAGAGAGAGACACACAGAGAGAGAGAGATAGAGACAGAGACAGACACGGAGAGAGACTAGAGAGAGACACAGAGAGAGAGACACACAGAGAGAGACTAGAGAGAGACACACAGAGAGAGACTAGAGAGAGACACACAGAGAGATGTGTATGTAATCACCTGTGTGTTGCCCTGTCTCCCCCTCAGAACTTCAGCAACACCAAGAACTATCTCCCTCCTGAGATGAAGTCCTTCTTCACACCCGGGAAGGTGAGGGAGGAGAGATGCCTGTCTGTCTGCTGGCCTGTCTGACTGCTAACTGTCTGTCTGTTAGCCTGTCTGTCTGTCTACTAGCTGTCTGTCTGCTAGCCTGCCTGTCTGCTAGCTGTTGGTTTGCTAGCTATCTGTCTGCTAGCTGTCTGCTAGCTATCTGTCTGCTAGCTGTCTGCTAGCTGTCTGCTAGCTGTCTGGGTGTTAGCCTGTCTGTCTGTTAGCTGTCTGTCTGCTAGCTGTCTGTCTGTTAGCCTGTCTGTCTGTTAGCCTACTGTCTGCTAGCTATCTGTTAGCCTGTCTGTGTGCTAGCTGTCT
Organism: Neosalanx taihuensis; assembly: GCA_030340665.1. Lineage (NCBI taxonomy): Eukaryota > Metazoa > Chordata > Actinopteri > Osmeriformes > Salangidae > Neosalanx > Neosalanx taihuensis. Next base: position 3,025,196 of record CM059315.1, read on the forward strand.
GGGTGCTAGCCTGTCTGTCTGCCAGCTGTCTGTCTACTAGCTGTCTGTGTGCCTGTCTGTATATGTGCTAGCCTGTCTGTCTAGAAACAGGGGCTGTCCAGCCTGCTTTAAAGTAAAATGTTGCTAAGAATCTCCAGAGCCTGGTTGTACCATCCTCAGCTAACACCCCTCTCCTCCGGTCTCCTCCCAGCCCAAGGCAGCTAACGTCCTGGGAGCGGTCAACAAGCCGCTGGCCTCAGCTGGGAAGCAGCTCCAGAGCAAAGCCTCCAGGATGGAGACGGCCAGCAACGACGACAGCCCCTCCAGCCCCAGCTCCCCCCAGCGGGCCAAGGCCAGGTATGGACACACACACACCCTTGCACACAAGCACACACCCTCACACACACACACACACACACACACACACACACACACACACCTTAAAGCATCCAGACCCAATCAGTTGCCTGTGTTCCCCTGCAGACACGACAGTGCAGAGATGGACCACAGTGAGAACGAGGACATCAGCTTGACCAAGAGGACAGACAACCCAGACAAGGTACTGACCCCTGACCCCCGACCCCTGACCCCTCTATCCAGCCTCACACACATTCACACCGTCAGGGAAATCAAACGAGAACATGTCAAGAAAGGAAACAATGACAAGGAACGATTATACAAGGAACGATTATACAAGGAAACACTACCAGTCCAAAGTTAGGACACCCCTTCATTCAGATGAATGGGACAATGTCACACTGTCTTGTCTCCCCCGCTTCAGGACGGCGAGAAGCCGCGCGGGCGCAAGCGAGCCGCCCCCAGTCACCCGGACGACCAGGACAGCAAGCCCAAGCGCGGGCGCAAGAAGGCTGTGCCGGCGGCGGCGGCCAATCCCGCGGCCGAGCTCGACGACCAATGGGGCGAGGACTCGCGTCTCGGGGACAGCCTGACGGAAGACGAGCAGAACAGCCCGCCCAAAAAGGCGCGGCGCGGACGGCCTCCGAAGGCGGCGACGGTGGCGGCCGCCGCTGCCAATCAGGATTCCCCAGCAAAGGGGAGGCGGGGCCGGAAGAAGGCTGCTCCTCCCCCTGAAGAGGAAGAAGAGGAGGAGGAGGAAGCGGGCGCGGAGGAGGAAGAGGAGGCGGTAGAGGAGGAAGAGGAGGATAAGAGTAGTGAGGCGGAGGTGAAGACCAAGGGAGGGAGGCAGACCCGGGCGCCACGGCGATCACAACAAAGGTCAGAGGGCACGAAGCGTCTGTTTACCCATCAGCCCCTGGTTTGAGGGAGCAGTTGAGGTCCTAGACAGCAACCTGGCTGTAGCATCAGGTTTGCTCTGTAACACTCTGTTAACCTGTCTGTCTGCCTGTCTATCTGCCCGCCTGTCTGTCTGCCTCCCTGTCTGTCTGCCCACCTGTCTGTCTGCCCACCTGTCTGCCTCCCTGTCTGTCTGCTCACCTGTCTGTCTGCCTACCTGTCTGTCTGCCCACCTGTCTGCCCGCCTGTCTGTCTGCCTCCCTGTCTGTCTGCCCACCTGTCTGTCTGCCCACCTGTCTGCCCGCCTGTCTGTCTGCTCACCTGTCTGTCTGCCCACCTGTCTGTCTGCCTCCCTGTCTGTCTGCCCACCTGTCTGTCTGCCCACCTGTCTGCCCGCCTGTCTGTCTGCTCACCTGTCTGTCTGCCCACCTGTCTGTCTGCCTCCCTGTCTGTCTGCCCACCTGTCTGTCTGCCCACCTGTCTGCCCGCCTGTCTGTCTGCTCACCTGTCTGTCTGCCCACCTGTCTGTCTGCCCACCTGTCTGCCCGCCTGTCTGTCTGCTCACCTGTCTGTCTGCCCACCTGTCTGTCTGCCTCCCTGTCTGTCTGCCCACCTGTCTGTCTGCCTCCCTGTCTGTCTGCTCCTCAGCTCTGAGTCAGCAGGATCCACGCCACAGAAAAGAAGAGGCCGGCCGCCCAAAGCGACTCCGCCCTCCGCCGCCAAGAAACCAACGTAAGACGAGCGGCCAACAAATCTGACGTCACGACTGTGTGTGTGTGTGTCTGAGAGGTTGTGTGTCTGTGTGTGTGTGCGCTACACACAATAAACCACAATCTCTCTCCCAGGCGCGCTGGGCGATCGAAGGCAGCGGCGGCCGCCAGAGAGGAAGAGGAGGAGGAGGAAGAGGAGCAGGAGGAGGAAGAGGAGGAGCAGGCCACACCCAAGGTACTGAACACTGGACAAGTAGCATTTGAATAAGCGTGTTCAGGCTGAATTAGGAATGGAAGATCTTCTTTGTAAACGTCTGAATAAAGATAAGGAAAGGTGGTCAAAATGGCTGACAGTGTGGATCTGCTCTGACTGTTTGTGCTCTGTACAGGGCAGACGAAAGGCACCAGCACGAAGAAGATGAGCGGAGGAGAGGAAGGAGGAGAGAGGAAGGAGGGAGAGGAGGTATGGAGAGGAGGGGGCGCTCATCTTCAGGAGGGGCAGCGGAGGAGAGGGAGGGGAAACGGAATGCTGAACTGTGGACTTTTATGAACTTTTCATATGATGAAGCTCCTTACATTACAGTACACACACACACACACACACACATCAAAGTATCATTAACTGTGGGTTGTTGCATTGTGTTGCATTGTGATGTTGTTTACCACATGTAGAAATTTGAACTGATACACAGGAGAAAAAAACAAATCTGCATTGTAAATAATCTCTTCTGTCCTGTTTGGTTGTGTTCTGTTCATCCTGACTGGGGGAGGGGGGTGTTGTATAGCGTTTAACCCCCCCCCTCGTTACAAAACGCTCCTCCCGTTTCTGTTTAGCTGCGCCTGCGTAGGCTCCGCCCCTCTGAGCGTCCCCACCAACCCGAAAGAGATTAACAGCTACCAGATTTGAACTTCCTTCACGTTTATTCCCCAAAAAAAAACACACACAACATGTCCGTTTCGTTTACAGAAGTGTTTGTTGACGCCATTTCTTTCTCCTTTTTTTTAACTCTTTTATAAAAGATGAGAAATCAAATCCAACCATACCCCCCCCACACACAACCCCCCACAACCCCCCTCCCCAAAACGTTGAGTTTTAGCTGGCTCTGCCTTTCCCAGGCCTGTGTGTGTCGTCGTCCCCCCTGTGTTTTTAGTGTCCATCACTGCTGACTAACCCCTGACCTCCCATTCACCCAGTCAGAGCCTTTATCTGTTGTATTAATAAAATTCTCTATAGAGCATCCGTATCGACTCGTTTCCTTCCGGAAGCCTCAGAACAAGTGTGAGCGAACGTTCCGTCTGACCGTGAGCCGATGACCTCGGTTACGCAAGTTTTCCAGTTGGAAAAAAAATAAAAAAACTTCCCCAGTGCTTCACGTCCTCAATTACCTGGTCACATGACCTCTGATCCACCTCGGGATAAGACTGTTTACCTGACCAAGCCTTCAAGGCACCACACACACACACACACACACACACACACACACACACAGGTGAGCCCATCGAACCGTAAACCATCGCCAAGGTTAAACATGAGGTATCAACCTCATTCCCTGCTCCAGAACACCTCCACAGAGCTTGATAAGAACCCTTTCATTACACTCTGGTGTGCTAGAGCAGGGAAACATCTAAAACCTTCAGGACAGTGGCCCTCCAGGACCAGGATTGGACACCCCAACCCCAACCCTTAAATATGATGCCTGTGAGCCAAAAATGGCTGCCACCACCTAGAGCAGGTGTAAGGAATGATAACGCACCCCCTCGTCCAACAGACATCCCCTATCAGTGGATATTCATGGTGTCGTTCAGACCAACAGTTCCAGTCGAGACGGCCAGATCGGTTTCCAGGCAACGGAGGGGGGGCGGGGGAGAAGGACAGGTAATGTGATAAGCGTGTGGGTTGATCTGGCATCACAGGCACCCCCAATAAACCCCACATGCCCCTCCTGGCCTTCCTCAGGGCTGCGGGTCGCCTCCCAGCCTACCGTGATGGAGCCTCTGCTGTCCCCATCCGTTGCTGGGCCCGGGGCTGATGGCTGAGGATGTGATTATTCACAAGCCCCCCGCCCCCAGCTGAGGCTGGCTTGTAATGAGGGATTAATATAGACATTATAAGACCCTAACACCTGAGACTCATCCTATCTGTGTTACTATGACACCTTATTGATTCCTGCTCTGCCTTGTAAAACCTATTTAAATCTTGACGTTTGGGGACATAAGTAACGGTAAGTAAACAGCTTTTTTAACCAGGTTATTGATATAGAGCGGCTCATTTTAAACCCCTATTCCTATATACCTCTTAAATAAATATTTCCAGGTGCTTATACCATTGGCTGCATGGACCTTGTGGCCTGGCTTGAAGAGAGATTGCTCATTTAATCTGAATTTAAACAGTGTGTTGTACCTGGAGACCCATGCACGTCAAGTGCTCTGGGTAATCATTGATGGATCTTCCTGGAGGCCTGGAGCCGGGAGCAGCAGGGTCCAGCTGGGCTGCCAACAGGGACACGCTTCGGTAAACTTAACCAGGGTTGCTCAACCAAAACGGGCATGCCAAGTATTCCTGCTTTGTAACCTGGCAGATGAACTAATCTAAGGCTTGTTTTACCTGCATGAAGATAAGTTATTTGATTCGTGAGCGCCATGCCGATCCGTCCTCTCTTGACCCTGGCGATCATCTTGTCTGAGTTCAGCGGGGTGATCGGAGGACCCGGGGCCGGTTTGAGCACCTGGGACCGGTTCGGCAAACTGCCTTATCCCGGGGACAAGGCTTTCCTCTACGATACCTTCCCCGAGAACTTCATGTGGGCCGTGGGGACGGCGGCTTACCAAGTGGAAGGGGCGTTTGAGAAAGACGGGAAAGGACCGTCCGTCTGGGATACCTTCACCCGCGGGGGGAGCCGGAGCCTCACCGGGGATGTGGGCAGCGACAGTTACCACAACATCCACGGGGACATCCGTGCCCTCCGGCAGCTAGGGGTCACTCACTACCGCTTCTCCCTCTCCTGGTCTCGGATCTTTCCAAACGGAACCCGCGGCAGCTATAACGAAATCGGGACGAATTACTACAAAAGCCTCATTAGTAGGCTGAAGGAGAGCGGGGTGCAGCCGGTGGTGACCCTCTATCACTGGGATTTACCGGACCACCTCCAGCGGGCCTTGGATGGGTGGAGCAACCCGGCTCTGGTGGAGCTTTTTAAAGATTACGCGGACTTTTGTTTTCAAACGTTCGGGGACGATGTGAAGTATTGGATCACCATAGACAACCCGTTTGTGGTGGCTTGGCACGGCTATGGGACCGGGGTGGTGGCTCCTGGGATCAAAAATGACCCGGATTTACCGTTTCAAGTCGGGCACAACCTGCTCAAGGTGATGGGTAGCACCTGCTTAGTGTTTTTAAGAGAAATGTGGATGATTTTTTTACGCCTTTGTGTTCCTAGTTTTATTTAATTATAATTCTCTTTAATGTCAATACAGGGTATTTCCTGTCATATTTAATCCCATATTTGTCACCTCCATCTTCTTCACCATCACCTCGGTCTCTCTCCTTCCTTCCCTCCCTCCTCCCTCCCCCAGGCTCACGCCGCAGCATGGCACCACTACGACCGCCACTACCGCCCCCGGCAGCAGGGGCAGCTCTCCATGGCTCTGGCCTCTCACTGGATCAAGCCCAGCCGCACCCGCCGGGAGAGCCTGGCCCTCTGCCAGTGCTCTCTGGACTTCGTCCTGGGCTGGTTCGCCCGGCCGCTGTTCTCCGACGGAGACTACCCCCCCTGCATGAAGAGCCAGCTGGGCCGGAGGCTGCCCTCCTTCAGCCCCGCCGAGAGGGACCAGGTGAGGGGCACGGCCGACTTCTTCGCCCTCTCCCACGGAGCGGCGCTCAGCTTCCAGCTCATCAACGACAGCCTGAAGTTCGGTCAGCATGAGGATCTGGACCTGAGGATGCTGCTGTACTGGGTCAGCGCAGAGTACGACCACCCCCCCATCTTAGTGGTGGAGAGCGGATGGTAGGGCCAATCCGACTGGGTATTATTAAAGTCAGGAGGGGGAGTCAGGTGGCTCAGCGGTTAAGGCGTTGTGATCGGAAGGTTGTGAGTTTGATTCCCGGCTGTGCCAACATGATGTTGTGTCCTTGGGCAAGGCACTTCACCCTACTTGCCTCAGGGGGGAATGTCCATACTTGGCTGTAAGTCGCTTTGGATAAAAGCGTCTGCTGACTGGGTATTATTAAAGTCAGGAGGGGGAGTCAGGTGGCTCAGCGGTTAAGGCGTTGTGATCGGAAGGTTGTGAGTTTGATTCCCGGCTGTGCCAACATGATGTTGTGTCCTTGGGCAAGGCACTTCACCCTAATTGCCTCAGGGGGGAATGTCCCTGTACTTGGCTGTAAGTCGCTTTGGATAAAAGCGTCTGCTGACTGGGTATTATTAAAGTCAGGAGGGGGAGTCAGTTGGCTCAGCGGTTAAGACATTCGTTGATCGGAAGTTTGTGAGTTTGATTCCCGGCCGTGCCAACATGATGTTGTGTCGTTAAAAGCGTCTGCTTTTTATGTAACATGTATTGTGGACAGTATAGTTGCGTGTGTGTTAAACTATCCTTGTCCTAATCTGCAGGTATGTTCTGGGTAAAACCAAAACAGAGGATTCTAAGCACATGTACTACCTTAAGAGGTTTATCGTGGAGGTGCTGAAATGTGAGTAACAGTGTCTGATCCAGTCATTATATGAGGTGTATGCAAGCATGTGAGAGTGGAGGTGGATTTGATTCCCCTCACAGGGGGTCGCACAGGGGACTCACGCATCCCTTCTGTCGCACTGGATTAGACAAGGGTGACCCAAATCAAGTGAACCCCAGTAGATCTCATCCACCCTTCATCCTAACTGTGCTCCAGCCCTCTATAAAAAAACCCATCCCCGCTTGATCTCCGTTGCCGTAGCGATCAAGTACGACAAGGTGAACGTGATCGGCTACACGGCCTGGTCCCTGATGGACGGGTTCGAGTGGCACCGGGAGTACGGGATCCGGCGGGGGCTCTACTACGTCGACTTCAACACCCCGGACCTGAAGAGGGAGCCAAAGACCTCGGCCATATTCTACAGGTCTGCCTGCTCTCCATGCTGTCGTACGCTCGTTCACAACACAGTGTGTTGAGTATGTATTGGGTGTAGCGCTATGGAGGTTTCTTTAAAACAAGATACATTATCAACGTCGCGATTACCAAAATGATGGGGACAATCGTCAGGATTATGGGGATTATTATCGGTCTCTTGTTTGGTTGTGATTTGCAGGAAGGTGATAGAGAGGAATGGCTTCCCCCAGCTTCCTGAAAACAGACCTGCGAGGGGCGTGTTTCCCTGTGACTTCGCCTGGGGGGTCTCTGCTAACTCCATACAGGTGTGTGTGTGTGTGTGTGCGTGTGCGTGTGCGTGTGTGTGGGGGGGGTGGTGGTCGTGTGTGTGTGTGTGGGAGAAATGTCTGAGCCCCCCAAAAATGATTGGAAATGCAATGCATTTATCCAAAGCAACACACAGATGGGATTTGAACCTGCAACTTTCTTGATATGCGGTCAGGTGCTCTGGTTGATCCTCAGGTCAGGATGTTTTGGACTGTCCGAGATGGACAAACAGCTTCCCAGAAAGCTTCCTGTGTTACTGTGTTTCCTCGCTGACTCTGGAATTTGATGACAGAAATGATCCAGTTCAGCGCACAGCACAGTCACAACAGGATTCTGGGTTGAAGTCCACACACACACACACACACACACACACACACACACACATACTCAGAAAGTCTCTTCGTCTGAACTTTGTATCACACACTACATCGACTCAAACAAGTCCGTTCCCTGAACAAAACAACGCAAGCCTGAAACATGCTGTTTATTTACCCCATTGGCCTCGATATATCTGCGCGTGTGTGTTTGTGTACACAAGTGTGCACGTTTGTTTACCATTCCACTAATGCATTGCTTCAAACCAAATGGGTGACTGATGATGTTAGATAATCCATTCCTGACCTCTGCAACCACTTGAAATTGACCTGAGTTGGTGCTCTGTCTGTCTGTCTGTCTGTCTGTCTGTCTGCCTCTCTCCCCTCCCCTGGAGGCCAGGTGGAGAGCACCCCCACCCAGTTTGCAGACCCCAGTGTGTACATCTGGAACATGTCTGGTAACGGCGAGCTGAAGCGTCTGGAGGGTTACTCTGCCCTGCCCCTGCAGCGCCGCCAGCACTGTGCTGACTTTGCCACCATCCGACAGCAGGTCTGTCTGCCTGTCTGCCTGCCTGCCTGCCTGCCTGTTTGTCTGCCTGCCTGTCTGTTTGTCTGTCTGCCTGCCTTTCTGTCTGCCTGTCTATCTGTCCGTCTGTTCGTTTTTTCGTCTTGGTGGTGCGAAACAAATAAGTAAAAATAATCTCTCCCACTCTTCACTCTTCCCTTTCTTCCTCCCTCTCCATCTCACTGTCTTCCTCCCTCCCCCCCAGGTGGAGGAGATCCGCCAGGTGGGCGTCTCCCACTTCCACTTCTCCCTCAACTGGTCTTCCCTGGTTCCGTCCGGCTGGGCGGCGCGACCCAACGCCTCCCTGCTAGCCTACTACCGCTGCTTCACCCGGCAGCTTCTGCGGGCCAACGTCACGCCCGTGGTCACCCTATGGCACCACACCCGCCACCGCTCCAGCCTGCCCTACCCTCTGGACGCCGCCGGTGGCTGGCTCAACAGGTGTGGACGTCGCCCGCCCACACACACACACACACACACACACACACACACACACACACACACACACACACACACACACACACACACACACACCTCCATGGTTGTGGAGTCAGAGAACACTTTAGTCCAAAACTATTCAAAGTCACGTACAGTTAGTGCATGGGGGGTTTCGGGGGGGGGGGGGGGGGACCCTGGTCCTCGAGAGCCAGTGTCCTGAAGGTTTTAAATGTTTCCCTGTTCTAGCACACTTGATTCTAATGAAGAGTCATTATGAGGCTTCCACAGAGCTTGATTACAACCCATTCATTAGAATCAGCTGTGTTAGAGCAGGGAAACATCTAAAACCTTCAGGACAGCAGCTCTTGAGGACCAGGGTTGCTGGTCTTCAGTACCTCAGCACAGTTCTAACCATATTTCAGTAGTTAGAAACACAGAAACTCATTCAATCTAAACGCCTCATAATCCTGATCATAAAAAAAGAACTGAAGTTCCCCCCCTGTTCCTCCGCGGTCCCCCCAGTGGCACGGTGGAGGCGTTTACAGACTACGCCCGGCTGTGTTTCCGGGAGCTGGGCGCTCACGTCAAGCTGTGGATCACCCTGAACGAGCCTAACGACGAGCAGGTGAGCCACGCCGACGGCTTCGAGGAGGGACACCAGCTGCTGCGGGCGCACGCCTTCGCCTGGCGCGCTTACGACAAGGAGTTCAGGAAGACGCAGGGAGGACAGGTGGGTGGCTGTCGGGCAGGAAGGGGGAGGGGGTTTGGCGGTTTCTCATTGTTTGTGTAATTCATCCTGTCAGCAAAGTGAGAGGAAACAACCTTTGATCTTAATGACGTCCAATCATCGCTCCGCCCTCTCCAAACTGGCCGCCCCTGTTGCAGGTGTCCCTGGCCCTGCACATCGACTGGGTGGAGCCGGCGTTCTCCTTCAGCCGCGAGGACGTGGAACCGGCCAACCGGGTTCTCGACTTCCGGGTGGGTTGGTTCTCCGAGCCCATCTTCGGTAACGGCGACTACCCTCCTGGGATGAGGAACTGGCTCAGCCGACGCCACATCCCCGACCTCATCAGGTCAGAGCCGCCGCAGAGCTGTCAGCGTTCCGGAACACTCCGTTGCCGTGGACGCAGGTACGATGTATAAACGTTGTGTTGTCATAGTTATCGTCTGCCGGTGTTCAGCAAAGAGGACAGGGACCTGGTCCAAGGCACCTACGACTTCTTTGCCCTCAGCCACTTCAGCACTGAGCTGGTGACCCACGCTCTGGAGGACAAGTAAGAGAACTACAATTCCCATCACTCCCGCTGCCCTTCTTAATAAAGTTTGATCTGATTTGAAGCCATGCTCCCCCCGCCCACAGATACACCTACACCCCCATCCTGGAGATCCAGCACATGACAGACACGACCTGGATCACATCAGCGCGCCGCAACGCCCCCGTGGTGCCCTGGGGCCTGAGGAAGACCCTGAACTGGGTGAGAGCAGCCCTGGGGCCTGAGGAAGACCCCTACCCCCCTAACATCCACAACCTGAAGAGGAGAGACACGGAGAGAGAGGAAGGGAGGGAGGGACAAGGAGAAGGGAGAGAGAAGGGGATGAAGACAGACAGGAAGACAGAGAGATAATGAAGATGAAAATAATGAGAGATAAGAAAGATAATAATGAAAAAAATGTGATGGAAAAAAACAAAGGTACACAATTAGAGTTGAGTGAATGCCTGGATTGACTGACGCACAGACAGACAGACTGACTCCTTCCAGGTGCAGGAACACTACAGCGGCGTCCCCGTCTACGTGATGGCCAACGGCGTCCAGGAAGACCCGGCGCGTTTCAAGGACAGCTTGAGAGTTTACTACCTCTACAACTACATCAATGAAGCTTTGAAAGGTCTGAACACACACACCCCCTGTGAACACACACCCTCTGAACACACCCCCTCTGAACACAGAGCCTTGTGGTATATTCCTGAGTTCTCAGGCAGTAGCTTTTTGGTTTGATTCCCATCTTAACCCACCTGTTTCATAAACCCACTCGACCCTTCATCTATTCTGGTCACGCCTGCTAGTTTTTCCACATTAATGATTAGACAGACATACAGCTCACTTGGCAGCACTTGGGAGACGACTGTAAATACGCTCAAAATCCCCTGTATGTTCATGACCACTAGATGGCAGTGTTTCTATACACTCTAACACAGTTTGGCATATATTACATTTAGTAATTTACTTTTGAGTCATTCAGTCATAGCCAGTATATAGGGAGTCAGGTGGCTGAGCGGTAAAGGTATTGGGCTAGTGATCGGAAGTTGTGTCCTTGGGCGAGGCACTTCACCCTACTTGCCTCAGAGGGGGAATGTCCCTGTACTTGCTGTACTCCGGATAAGAGTGTCTGCTAAATGACTCAGTAGAACTGTAGTTTGTACCCCAGTCCAGTCACGTCCCTCCCTGTGGCCCCTCCCCTCCTCCCTCCTCTCTCAGCCTACACTCTAGACGGCGTGAACCTGAAAGGCTACTTCGCTTACGCCCTGAACGACCAGCGGGACCCAGGCTTCGGCCTGTACGGCCACGTTCAGAACGAGCCCATCGTCAAGGCTTCCCTGTCCCACTACCGCAACATCATCCAGCACCACGGCTTCCCAGAGGAGGGAGCCCCGGCCCAGCAGTGCCCCAGCCAGCCCCCACCCTGCCTGGGCTGCCAGGTCCTCACCAAGAGGCCTGTGATGGGCTTCCTCTCTCTGGTAGGGTCTGGAGTCCTGCTCACAGTGGGGCTGATTATCTACTACGCAGCCAAGAGACACAAACCCTATTATTAACCTCTTAGGATAGTTAATTGTACTGTTATATTTTATAGATATATAGTGTGGATGTGTTTTGCCCTTAAACTGCTTACAGCACCTACTTTGCTAACCTAATTTTCCTCAAACGTGGGGGGGCGGTATACAGCCTTGTAGAAATACTTAAATACACCCCCCTTTCTGCACTGGGTATAAAGTATTTAAACAATGGTGAAGATGTTCTCTGTTAATGGTTTGGCTTATGTTCCTTATGAATAAATGTGGATTGGGTAAAGTGAGCTGGTAAACATCATGTCTTATTTCCATGTGGTTTAAGGCTCGAGTTACTCCATGATCACAAGCAGTCAAAGAATATCATTTTTTATTGAAGCTATATGAAACAATATATTTTCCCTCCTCACCCTCAGCCTACAGAAGGTGTATTTGCGTGTTTAAACAACTTGACCCCAGGTTCCAGCATGGGGGGGGGTCAGAACATCATGGCGTCCAGGCCGTCCTCCATGAACTTCTTGTAGAGGGACATGAACTTGGCGGTGAAGGCCTCCAGGTGGTAGATGGCCTTGCTTCCCAGCTGCAGTCTGTGTTCGTAGTAAGCGGCCATGTGGGCCACCTCAGTCTTCAGCTGGCCGTCACAGTTACTCAGCAGCTCCCTCACCAGGCCCTGGAAGGAAACACACCCACACCAGGTCATGGGGCGGGGGGGGGAAACACTGCTTGTCTGCTGATGTCACGGGTGGGCAATTCTGGTCCTCAAGGGCCACTGTCCACTGTCAAGGTTTTAGATGTTTCCCTGCTCCAGCACACCTGATTCAAATGAATGGGTCATTATGAGGCTTCCACAGAGCTTGATGACAACCCGTTCATTTGAATCAGGTGTGCTAGACCTACTATACCTTGAACCCTACTGTTACACACCTGCAGACACACACACACACACACTTTTGTTGAGTTGTTGTTACCTTCATTATTACGTCTGGGGGGATGCAGTGAGTCAGCAGCTCATACAGCCTCGCCCGCACCTCCAACAACCTACAGAGAGAGAGAGAGAGAGGTGAGTTACAAGTCAAGAAAACAATGTGTGTAACATGTTAGTCCTATATTTCTGTTTAAAGCTCCACAGTACCTCTGAGGACTCTGCTGGCTGACGATGGCGTGGGCCGTCTCTCTCAGGTAAACCTCCCAGTCTGTCTCAGGGACGCTCTGATCCACTGAGAAGGGATACCTGCAGCACAGGAGCCAGGGATTCAGTACACTGAACCAGACACACTGTACTGTACTGGACCAGGACTGTCATGTACTTGACTGGACTGTACTGTACTGGACCAAGACTGTCATGTTCCTGGATCATCATTCCGGAACAGTCCACCCCCTCTACATTTATTCTAGAAAGGCTTTCGATTACATGTGTGTTATATTATTCCTACAGTCATGCACCAGTGCTCATGTTAGTAGGACACACACACACACACAGTGTTCCTCCAGCGTGGGTGTGTGTGACTCACTGCTGCACCCTGCAGGCCTCACACATCAGCAGGGCTTTGCGGAGGTTGCGTCCAGCCTTGTCACTGATCTGCTGGGCCAGCTCTGGAGGCAGGGTCAGACCCTCCTTCCTGCACACGGCAGACAGGACGCCGCACACCTGGGGGAGGGGAGAGACAGATGAGAGAGGCAGGGAGGGCGTGGGTGATGGATGGGATGGGGGGATATCAACAGACTCCCTCCTCACCTCCTCCGTGCTGGGCAGGGGGACCCGTATGGCCAGACACCGGCTCCTGATTGGCCCGATGACCTTGGAGGTGGAGTTACAGCAGAGGATGATGCGGCACGTCGACATGTACTTCTCCATCGTGCGACGCAGTGCATGCTGGGCATCCTTGGTGAGGCGGTCCACCTCTGTCAGCAACACCACTGAGATAGAGAGCGATAGACAGTGAGATAGACAGTGAGAGAGAGATAGACAGTGAGATAGAGAGAGATAGACAGTGAGATAGAGAGAGATAGACAGTGAGATAGAGACAGACAGTGAGAGAGAGAGACAGTGAGAGAGAGATAGACAGTGAGATAGAGAGTGAGAGAGATAGACAGTGAGATAGAGAGAGAGAGATAGACAGTGAGATAGAGAGAGAGACAGTGACAGAGAGATAGACAGTGAGATAGAGAGATAGACAGTGAGATAGAGAGAGAGATAGACAGTGAGAGAGAGATAGACAGTGAGAGATAGACAGTGAGAGAGAGATAGACAGTGAGAGAGAGATAGACAGTGAGAGAGAGAGCGATAGACAGAGAGAGAGAGAGATAGACAGTGAGATAGAGAGAGATAGACAGTGAGATAGAGAGAGAGATAGACAGTGAGATAGAGAGACACACTAGCCTGCTGGTGTTGCCGCAGCGACCTTCTCACCTTTGAACTCTCTCTGAGTGCTGGTCTGGATCTGCTGAGACTGGGCCATGGTCTTAATGAGCTCCTGGATGACCACACGGTCATTGTTCCCTGCATCACTAGGAGAAGGGGGGGGGGGAGTGGTTCACACAACCACACGGTCAACACGGATGGACAGCACTGTCTGGGTAATCGCAGACAGTAACCAGAAGACCCTGTTGAGAGGATAAGCAATGTCTCTGTCTCGTACCTGGGGTTCACCTCCAGGTGGTAGTTACTGGTGATGGTGTTGATTTCGATTTTCTTTTTGGAAGGAGCCTGCTCAGAATCAAATGACAGTCAGCAATGATCGACTCTGAGTTCCTAACAGGAAGAGATTTCTAACACGCGCGATAGTCTCACCGTGATAGTCTGATGTTCGATGCGCAGTTTCTCCACTCCCGCCCCGTACAGCTCCCGCAGCAGACACATGATGCGGGTCTTCTTCCCGGCGCCAGATGGACCGTAGACCAGCAGGTGAGGAAAGTCTCCACAGTGGACCTGGAGGGCAACACAGACCCCCCTCAGAAACACGACCCTGACTGCTGGTTCAAACCCACGCTCTCTGTATATCGCTTTGTTTGGAAGTATTAATGCAGTAGTCCTTAACCCTGGTCCTCAGGGCCCACTGTCCTGTTAACCTCTTCATGTTTACCTGTCCTGTTTATCTGTCATGTTTACCTGCTCTGACACACCTTCCTCTAATGAAAGCTCTTTAGCAGGATCCTGTTGAGCTTCATAACGAGCAGATAGGTGTGTCGGAGCAGTGAAACATCTATAGAACATCCCGGAGGACCACTGTGCTATAGGAAAACATATCTTAATGATCGTAATAATATTCTATAAGATCAGGACATTAACAATGAACTGGAGCACCATGCTCACTGCTGGCTGGCTACCGTTAGCATTCGGAGACTTTCATGCACTTTAATGCAGTTTACCAAGTTCTTTAGCTGCGTCGCTTGCTCTTTATGATAATCCAGTTTCCCCAACGTGCTGGGTCTGTATTTGTCCAACCACAAACTCATTGCAATCTAGATTGTATTTGCAGGTTAAAGTCGGAAAGATACTGTTGTTGATACACACCGCTCGCGCGAAATACTTTAACTCGCGCGCTGTCAGGGAACTCTGCCTACGGGAAGCCGCCAGGGACAAACAGTCCGCGCTCAAAAAAAGAAGCGACAAATATCATTATCCACCGCTAGGTGGAACTCTACACAATGATGTTTCTCTTTCTCTACCAAGTTGATAATGAGATTAAAGGGACAAAACTGGAAGGGGGCCCAAAATGCCTGTCCTGATGACGAAGACAACTATTCTCTCACTATTGATAAAAAGACAATACATGTAACTAAGTAAATCAGCATCAATCTTTCGACTGGACATCATTTCCTTGTATGTGCATGTTTAGACTTGACTTCTGGTTGTTGGGTTTGTGTTTACTGTGACAACAGGTAGAGTACATCTGGACGCTGGACTGTCTGAGCCTGTAGGCATGTACTAAACACTAAGAAGTGTTGCTGCTGCACGCAAGAGGCATTCATCACAGTGTGCTGCCCTTAGGGACAAACATACAATGATGTCAACCTGGGTCTTTTGTCAACACACAGATTCAGTAAACCTGGAAATCATTCCGTTTTTTTTTTACTCCCCCCCCCCCCCCCCCCCCAAGATAGCTTTTTCAACGTTATTATGGAAATACTTCATATAAATGGTGTTTCGTGTGTGTTTAATCCATAGGAATAGTAATAATATTATCATTGAGTAGATGAATATAAGTCATTTTATATCAAATGTGTTGGACCATTACTTTGTATTGCTGATAGAAAGTCAGTGCACGCCTATTCTATGAATAAGGCACTAAAGAACTGTGATTCTTTCCTTATCTTTAGATATCATGGTCGGACAGTCTTTGTTACCAAAGTCTGTTCTGTGATTTGTTTTATTTTTGTGGCCCATAATATGGCCCAGAAATGAAAATGTATACTAAAACAACTAAAAGGGATTGTATTTTGCTCTCTAGGTCTGCCACCATGGCTCTCTCTCTCTCTCTCTCTCTCTCTCTCTCTCTCTCTCTCTCTCTCTCTCTCTCTCGCTCTCCCCATCTGCACCCTGACCATGTCCCGTTCAGCAGAGGAATGTGGTGCGTGATGAGGAGCGTGTTTCAGCAGGCTGGGTAAGCGCACGGTGTCATGCAGGTCTCTGCTGAATGCATCTCACACATCCACACGTGCAGGTGGCTCCTCTAAAAAGACAGGTGACAGAGAGAGACAGACGGAGAGAGACCGTGACGACTCCCTAACGTGTTGCAATCATCATCAAGTTGCCATCCGCACGTAATCCCCAAGAATCCGCGCGAGATGCCAAATCTAATCTCTCGTGTTCTGCGCGTCTCTTCTCCTGCATGCCCAACGATAACAAATAACAATAACAAATACCTCTACACCCCTCAACGCACACAAGGAGGCTTTGATTGAAGAAAGATTGATAGAAAGAAGTTGATTCTGTAGCTTTAGAAACGCTTCTTTGGACGTTTTTAGGGATCTACAAGGAGGTTCTTTTAGGGGAACCGTCCGCAGGTCCCAACAAGATAATGTTCAAGGTTAACATGCCAGAAGCCTCCCCTGTCCTCCGGAACGTCCAAACACATTCGGAGTACATAAATCTCAAAGTTTGCTTCAAATCCAGAAGAATCTTCGAGGCCAGGGAGAGTAGGGGGGCCAGGTTTTAAGCATGGAGAGCTGCTCACTAAATCTCACACCCAGAAAGCTTTTTTTGGTGTGTTTTAGGAGCTCAGTCTCAGAGGGGAGAGCAAACTTGTGGCAAGAGTTTGAGAGGGGGAGGAGGTGGGGTGGGGTGGGGAGGGGAGAGGGGAGAGCTTAAAAACATTACCTCATACTTTCTAATGGAATGTGGTTTTCAGGTGAAATAATCTTGCCTTAAGGAAGGCTCTATCAGAACAGGAGCCATGGAGACTGAGTGGCGTTACACTATGCCGGTGTGTTGTCAAATGTCTAACACATAAACATGGAAACATATCCAAATTTACACAGTCCCTTGAAGTAATTTGCACATTTGCACATACACGCGCAACGACACGCGCACACACACACACACACACACACACACACACACACACACACACACACACACACACACACACACACACACAGGTACACGCACCTATACAACACATGCGCATATACACGCACACACACACTTTAAAATGCACAGGTGTTCTTTAATTACCCCTGTATTTTCCTCTCCCCCTTTCATCTCGCGGAGGTAATGTGCTGCGGAGGCCCACGCCTTCGACCCTTCCCTCTCTCCTTCCCTCTCTCCGTCCCTCTCTCCTTCCCTCTCTCCGTCCCTCTCTCTTCTCTTTCTCTGAAGCAAACTCGTCCGACTCCACACCAGCCACATGTACGACTTGCAAGCACTTGTCGGCTTGTGTTCCAGCCTGGAGGGTCTTGGTGGGAGTGTGACAGCTCCAATGGACACTGTTCCCCAGGAGTGACAGCTGGAATCGGACCAGGAGCTGAACGGGAGCGCTCCCCATCTCCAGCCCCAGAGGGTCAGGCTGTCAGACCTCCACCACACTTCTGAAGGTAGGATGATTCTTGTTTCATGTTTTTAACTGTGATTTTCTCTAGAGTTAGAAATGGTCTTGCTGTTTCTCTCTCCCTCTATCTGTCTACCCTTCTTTTTCTTTCATCTGTCTCTCTTTCTCTCACTCTTGGAATTAGGACCCATTACAATACACCAAGGGAATGATTTAAGTAAACACATAATACATTTGGTTTTATTCTTAAGAAAGTATTCATATAAAAGGGATCTTTTTGGAAGCTAATTTACCAGCTAATTTACCAGAAAAAAACGGATTAAAGAATAGTAGCTCTTTAACAAACTGCATTCGTCAAACATTTGCTATGAGCTCACAAGTGCGAAGCTGAGATAAAAATCTGATTGATATTGACAATATCCTACAGTGGAAAAACAAATGTTTTACGACGGAACGGAATGTGTGCATGGCTGCATTGTAAATCAACCTGCGCGTCATGGTGCGCATCAGATGTGAAGCGCGTCTAAAGCAGATCCAGACTTGAGATATCTCAGGGTCACATTATGTATTCTCTACCCTGTCCGTGGATTACTAGCCTTACAGTTTCTCAACTGCCATCTCTTTAGTACTAATCTCTCTCTCACTATCTCTCTCTCCCTGCAGGTTTGATTCAATATCACAAGTTCATCATTCTGATTGGTTAACGGATGTCCTGTAAACACCCCCCCCCCACACACACACACACAAAAGTCTTGCCACGTTTCATTTGACCCTCCTCTCGATTCAAAACCTGTTAAAGCCTAGCCTGTCATTTCAATCAACTTTATTGATTCATTCCAGTGTCGCTTGGTGTGGTGCTTTGCTTGGCTGACACCCAGTGAAGGTGTCCACTGATGTGGAGGAGGTATGGCGATGTGTGAGGGACCTGTGGCCACGCTGACTGTGGCACAGCACCCTCACAGACATGGCTGTCCTCATGACTCTGTGGCTGTGCTTCTGGAGGACCTGAAGAGCCAGGGCCAGGGCCAGAGCAAGGGCCAGGGCAAGGGCCAGGGCCAGGGCCAGGGCCAGGGCCAGGGCCAGAGCCAGGGCCAGGGCCAGAGCCAGGACCAGGACCAGGGCCAGAGCCAGGGCCAGGGCCAGGGCCAGGGCCAGGCCCAGGGCCAGGGCCAGGGCCAGGGCCAGAGCCAGGGCCAGAGCCAGGGTCAGGGCCAGAGCCAGGGCCAGAGCCAGGGCCAAAGCCAGAGCCAGGGTCAGGGCCAGAGCCAGGGCCAGGGCCAGAGCCAGAGCCAGAGCCAGAGCCAGGCCCAGGCCCAGGCCCAGGCCCAGGCCCAGGCCCAGGCCCAGGCCCAGGCCCAGGGCTATCACCAGGACCTGATCCAGGGCCAGGTAAACCTGGAAGAGCACATCTCAGATGCTCCACGCCACGCTTCAGTGCCTGTTTCTCTGGAGCTCAGAGAACCAGGGGCCACCCAGCCTGGATCCAGCCAGTGCCCAGCCTCACCCAGGGGGGACCAGGCCCTGTGCCCCAGCCTGGCTCTGGATTCCCCTCCGCAGGAGGAAGACCGCAGTGAGGGGGACGATGAGGGCCCTTCCCCTGTGGATCTGCTCCGGGTGGTCAAGCATAAGCCCAGCGCCATCGTCTTCTCCGATTCCGTCTTCAGAGAGTCTTCATCGGCAGACGATGAAGAGGAGGAGGAGAATGAGGGGGCCGAAGATGAGGAAGTTGAAGATGATGTGTTTCCTGAACTGATGCGCTACAAGGAGTTTCTGGTCAGCCGCCGCCGCAGGAACCTGAGCAGGAACAGGAAGTGGCTTAGGAAGAGACCCGAAGTCCCGCCCGTCGCTCCTCTGATTGGTCTAGGCTCCACCAATACGCTCAGCCCGACATCAAAGGAGGGAGATGAGAAGGAAAGGATGAA
The DNA here is from genome assembly GCA_030340665.1 of Neosalanx taihuensis. Classification (NCBI taxonomy): domain Eukaryota; kingdom Metazoa; phylum Chordata; class Actinopteri; order Osmeriformes; family Salangidae; genus Neosalanx; species Neosalanx taihuensis. The sequence goes on from CM059315.1 coordinate 3,044,542, forward strand.
GATCAAGGAGAAACAGGTGAGGGGGTCACGACAGTATAGCCATCCCTCCCCTAGAGGGCGCCATTACCCTGCTGTGTGATCACATTGCTCTCAGCCTATCAAAACACTCAATCATCCTGCTTTAAAAGCCTTGTCTGACCTCATTCCCATCAGTTCATGTCATTAATCCCCATTATTCATTGACAACGGGTTTATACTGAGTAGAGGAGATGAGGAACTGTACTCAGTGATTATGTCTGTGTGTGTATTTGTGACTGTGTGTGTGTTACAAAACAGCAAGACACACAGTACATCGAGTGTTCCCTGCCTTCCAAGCAAAACAGCTGCACGTTGTGTTTGAATCCTTTCAATACATGTCGTTGATTAAGAGTCAATTAGGACTTTCCTAGATTTCTTAGATTTGCCTGAGTAACAGCCCAGGCTCAGACTGGAGCTCAGTGGAAGGATATCTGCTGAATCAGGTGGGGGCGTGATTGGGCTTCCTCTGTGACCGAGTATGAGGAGGAACACGTTAACATTTAATAAGCCATGAAAGCATGCCTCTGTGCTTCTGCATAAGGGCCAAGGTGTGTGTGTACGTGTGTGTGTACGTGTGTCGCTATGTGGCAGCGCGTTGGGGCCCACTGCTGCAGGCATGTGTGTGTGTGTGTGTGTGCGTGTTCATGTTTGTGGTCATTCACAGCCAGTGAAATCCCTCCACTCCTCCCTTCTCCCACTCCCTACATTTCTCTCTATCTCCCTCCCTCTCTCTCACCCCTCCCCTTCTCCTTTCCCCCCTCCTTTCCTCCCCCCTTCTCCCACTCTCCTTCCCGCTCACTCCCCCCCTTCTCCCTCTCGCCCCTTCTCTCCCTCTCCCCCCTTCTCTCTCCCCCCTTCTCCCAGCAGTGTATTAATAGCCTCTGGAACACACAGCGCCCCTCTGTGTCGTGACGTCCTGGAATCTCCAGATCTGGGGACGTCAACACACAGGAAATGCTTTGGCCACCAGGACGTTCATTCCAGTGTTTCTTCACTGCTTGACTCCTTACTACTGTGCAGGGGTGGAAGCGTGTGTGGGAAAGGGAGGGAGACAGAGGGGAGACAGAGGGGAGACAGAGGGGACAGAGAGAGAGAGATGTCTGTTTATGAGGCAGTGCGATTTCCCAATGCCCAGCCTCTCAATGAGAGTCTATGTGCCGCCTGTCTGTCTGTCTGTCAGTCTGTCGGAACTCTGGACAGGAAGACTCAACAACAAAGCAGTTTGTTCATTTCCTGGCTTTGGGAACAGGCGCTTCCCTCAGCGCGTGTGAGCGATGGAGGAACAGGCACAGAGCTAGAATACATAGATTGCACAGTCGATGGCGGAGACAATGATGAAGCGACAAGAAGCTGAGGAGAGCTGGAATTAGAATTCCGCTCGGAACAAGCAATACGCCCCCCCCCCCTTCCAACCCCCTCTCTCTCTCTTCCCCCTCTCTTACGTGACATCAAAGAACCTTCTCTTCGCTCCCCTACAATAATCCCATTCACAGTGTCACCTCCGCCCTGCAGTGGGGTGCACTGCGCACCCCTGGCCCAGCTTAAGAGCTGTGGGGGTAATCTGGAAGGGGCCTACAGGGCATGGGAGGGGTGCGTAAAGTTAAGTCCAAGGGGAAGAGGAGGGGAGGGGTGGGGGGGTGGTTCTCCTAACCACCTAGAGCTCAACGTAGAAATGTTGGGGTCCTTTTGGGGTTTCTCAAACCAGGCGTGTCTTTCCAGGCAGCCAGGGGCCAGGGTGGGGTGGGGTGTGGAGGGCGGAGCTTGGGGTGAGGAGGGCGGAGCTTGGGGTGAGGAGGGAGGAGCTTGGGGTGTGGAGGGAGGAGGGCGAAGCTTGGGATGTGTGTGTGTGTTTGTGGGAGAAAGTGTGTGTGTTTGTGTTCCTCAGTAAACGTATCCGTGTGTGTGTGTGTTCCCTCACAGACAGCGCCCCCTGGATGGGATTCCATGACGCAGCTAATCAGGAAGTTGGACCAGCTAAATCTGGACATCCAGGAAGCCCTCAGCGCGAACTCCTCCCACTCTGACACCCCCGATGGCGACGATGAACAGGCCCCTCCCCCAGTGAGTCATATCCAGAACACCCTTGACTGTACTTACTGTAGGGGAGCGTGGAGTACCTGGCAACCAGATAACAGCAGGGGTTCCTAGGCAACACACACACCCGACACTACCTCAGCACACCCCACACACCACGCCTAAGCCAGACAGCAGTGAGGGGAATGTGTTGCCATGCGTGCAGGCTATCCCTCTTATTTAACCTGGGATTGCATTCATTAAGACTAATCGCTTGTGGTGGCTCCAAACCTGTTGTTTTTCCATCGTTAAAACCTTTTATAAATCTGCCTGTGTGTGTGTGTGTTGTCTGGCATGCAGCTGCAGTAGTGTCCCACTGCGATGATTGACAAGCTTGTATCATCTTAATGTGTCTGCATCGTTAAAGTAGCTTAGAGATGAAGTGTTCTGGGTAAAGGACCTCTGCTGGGCTAAATTTGGATAAATACTCTCCTTATAAAGCCCCATAAAAGCCGTCGACCTCCACCCACGCCCCAACCCCCCCTTTTAGACTTAAATCTACAACCAACCTGGCAACCCAGGCAAAAGCCGCAAACCAGCAGCCGAGAGCTTCAGGAATCCTGAGAGCGTTTAAGCAATAAGGCAATAAAGCCCCCCCCCCAACCCCCGCTCCTCCCCCCATACCCCCCCCCTCCCATACCCCACCCAGAAAGGAGTCTTCATTAAGAGCCAGCCTGGCATCCGCAGCCTTGCAAACGAGACGTTCTCCGAGCTGTTTTGGGTTCTCCGTTCTCCGTTCTCTGGGTATGCCTTCGAGGACAGGGGCGGGCATCGAGGAGATGAATTATGAATATGTGTCGCTCAGAGTAAGGGGGGCAAGGCGGGGGGGGGGGGGGGAATACATGCTGTAGGCCCGATGCTTTCAAATGGCGAGAGAGTGATGTTAGACAACAGACACCCAAACCCAAAATAACTATTTAACGAACAACGGGACTAATTCTAATTAGGTTAGCTGAGGGGCAGTTCTATGGGCATACGTGAAGCTCTTTGTGATGTTGCTTGTGAACGGGGCTACACAAATAAAGGTTGATTTGATTTTGAACAACAAAATACCAAACCCTTCCTGTAAGCACGGCGATGTTGGGGTGGGAGGGTCCCAGTACCGTGCAACACGTCTCTGTTATCGCCCCAAACACCCCCAAGCCCACCGCCCTCACGCCGTGGGGTGGATCTGAGCTGGCATGATGGTGCTGGGGGGGCGTGCCTGCTGGGGGGGGGCGTGCCTGCTGGAGGGCATTCCTACACACACTGATCAAACTGCCCTGGAAACAGACAGCCATTGTGTGGAGGGAGGTTTGACTGCGTGTGTGTGTGTGTGTGTGTGTGTTTGGAATGTGTGTGGAGTGAGTGTGTGTGTGTGTGGTTCTGCCTGGGGGTAAAAAGGACTGGAAAACATGCTGTTGACTGGATTTGGTGACACTAGTCCTTCAAGTACACACACACACACACACACACACACACACTCTTCCAGGACTGGATGGTTGGTCTCTGGGTGAGAAGGGGATTTGGACCGTGAATCATGGGGTCAGACGGAAACAGACTTTCCACTGCTTTAACTGAGAAGAGAGAGAGAGTAAGGGAGGAGAGGAGGGGTGGCAGTGGATAAAGAGAGAGAGAACAGGAAAAAGAGAGGAAATAGAGAGACACCAGTGAAAGTTACTGGATCAATAAGAGGGACTAGAGATACCTGGATACGGGGTGACAGAAAGAGAGAAACTGAGAGAAAGGGGGGTGGCGGGGGGTGAAAAACTGAATGTTTTCTAGGCTTTTCCAGAGAGTTTCGTGATGCGGAGCTCCTCCCCAGCTCCGTGCAGGTACCCCCCTCTAACCCTTGTGTGTCTGCCCCCTCAGACAGCCTCTATCCAGGGGAGAGCCCTGGAGCGATCCCTGAGTCAGGACCACAGCACCTCCAGAGCTCCAGACAGACCTGAGCCCACCAGGCGCCGCTCGCGACCCCTAACCCGCAGCCGACCTTTGACCCGGTCCTCCTTGACCTCCCCCTCTCATCTCCACCGCAGACGCAGCAGGGTAAGATAAAAAAAAAACTACCTGGCTCTAAAACCTGTGGACTGTCCCTTTATCTGTAAGTAAACATTAGGAGAGAGGACAGAACGCGTGTGTGTGTGTGTGTCTCTGGGCTCCTTGCCAACATTCAGACTTACATGGGAGTCTACGTGTGTGTGTGTGTGTGTGTGTGTGGAAACGTGTGTGTCTATGTGTGTGTGTGTGTGTGTGTGTGTCTATGTGTGTGTGTGTGTTTCTGTGTTCGCCCACACCGATACAGTAAAGAGGGAGGGCCCCCTCCTGTGTGTGGGTAAATATAGACAAGACCTCTCCACACCTCTCCTACCTGGAAATACAGACAGACACACAGTTTGGTCTCCTCACCCTCTCTCTCTCTCTCTCTCTCTCTCTCTCTCTCTCTCTCTCTCTCTCTCTCTCTCTCTCTCTCTCTCTCTCTCTCTCTCTCTCTCTCTCTCTATCCCTCTGTCTTTCTCTCCCTCTCTCTCACACTCTTTCTCCCTCTCTCTGTCTCTGCCCCTCCCTCCCTTCATGTCTCTTTCTATCTATCTCTCTCTCTCTCTCTCTGTCTCTCTCTTTCTGTATGTCTTTCTTACTCTCTTTCTCTCCCTCTCTCTATCCCTATGTCTCTCTCTCCCTCTCTCTCACACACTTTCTCCCTCTCTGTCTCTGCCCCTCCCTCCCTTTCTGTCTCTTTCTCTCTCCCGCCCTCTCTCTTTTTCCCTCTATCTCTCTCGCACTCTTTCTCCCTCCCTTTCTGTCTCGTTCTCTCTCCCTCCCTCCCTCCAGCCTGGTGTTGCTGTACTGTAAATAACATGAAGGTGAACCTCCTACCCGACACAAGGTCACTCTGCCTCCGCACTGCGGCTCAGAGACACCCCAATGTTCAACCTCATTACCCAGCCTGCCTTACTCTGCCTGTGTGTGTGTGTGTGTGTGTGTGTGTGGACGATTAGCCGTGTGTGTGTGCGTGTGTGGACAATTAGCCTTGCTCAACTTCTGTGTGTGTTTGTGTGCATGTGAAGACATAGTGGGTGCCTGTGTGTGTGTGAGTGTCTGAGCAAGTATGAATAACTCTGTGTGCATGCATGTGTGTGTGTGTGTGTGTGTGTGTGTGTGTGTGTGTGTGTGTGGAGGGGTGTCAGGGTGTGTTTGCGGTTATGATATGAGAGCACATTGCCAGTAAGCCCAGAGAAACGTCAGCCCTCCACTGATAACCCCCAGAGAGGTGGATCAGGGGCTTGCTCCAAAGGTCAAGGAGATGACCCCTGCCGTGACCCCCGACCCCTGAGTCAGCTTCTCTGTGACAGCTCCAGGGTGTTTGATGAGGTGTTAGTCAGGTACAGATGAACTCAGAAGAAGTCTTCTGTGTGTCAGAGCAGCTGACCTGATATCACTGTTCTGTACCAGTCTAATACTTGGGGTGCATTTCATTTGTCTCACCTGAGCCGAATGGAACCGACACCACAGGGTGTGAGTGTCGACTGTGACGCGAATCAAACGACCATCGTGAAGCCTTTCATGTAGTTGGATGGGTCTTGGTACCACAGTGGGATAAGGCTGGAGCCGGCATCATACCTGAGATAACAAAACAACGATAGGTCTAGACAAGGGTGTGTATGTGTGTGTGTGTGTGTGTGTGTGTGTGTGTGTGTGTGTGAGGCTGTGGGAGAATGAGGGGTCGTGGGATCAGAAGATTGCTGTGGAGAACGTTTATTTTTCTCTGACCGTGACCGATAAAACACAGCTGTCCAAACTGGACATGGAAAACACACACACACGCACACAAGCATACACACACACACACACACACGTGCAAGCCAGCACACACACCGCATTGTAATGAAGTTATGTCAATCTAAAGTGAAGTCTAAAGTGCTCTGTCTCTTTAGCTCTCTCTTTAACTATCTCTCTCTCTCTTTAGCTCTCTCTCTGTCTCTCTCTTTAGCTCTCTCTCTGTCTCTCTCTTTAGCTCTCTCTCTCTCTTTAACTCTCTCTCTCTCTTTTCCTCTCTTTGGGTTCATCCTCCATCCATCAGTCGTCATCCTTCCCTCTCTCTCTCCTTCCCATCCCCCTGTTCCCTTTCTGCTCTCTCTTCAAATCCAGTTCACAGACTCCCTGGAGACTCACACACACACACATGCACACACCCACACTCACACACACAGACACACACACACAGATGCTGACAGACAAATACACACACACACACACATGCAGACACACACATTGATGACATGATAACCTACATTCCATCAAATTTGTCTGATGAGTGAAATCGACTGTGAAATCGAAGTGAAACTGATATATTTACATTTAGTCATTTAGGAAACGCTCTTATCCATATTGTTGGCCTAATAGCATAATTGCCTTAATCATCTTTTCTCAAATGGACTTAGGCAACTATGCTACGAGGCTAACGATATATAAGACTACGAGACTTTAAGCTCATCAAGACTATAAGACTATATAGACTGTTTAAAGCTACAGTCAGTCTATGGTCTGTCTTGATGAGCTTAAAATGTTTCCCATCATGCCTGTTGTTCTCAACGAACTCCCCAACCCTCCCCATCTGCTGAATGTCATTTCATCCACACGAACAGTGGAACGGTTCGAACGTGTTACATGAGATCTTTTCACGTTTAAGCAAATAAACGCAAGCTGTTTGTGGGATTTAGTAACTCCTGCTGCACAAACAACGCCAAATGTGTTTCGGTTGCTCGATGTGTGTGTGTGTGGGAAGCGTTGAGAGGGGGTGGTGGGGTTGGGGTAAGGGTGGGGGGGAGGTCCTTGCGAATACAGGTCACATTCCCAAGCTTAAGAACCATTCCTGGACAGGGGAATGAAAATGTTTGAGTTTAGTACAAATATAGAAGTTTATCATTAAACCTTTTTGTGTGTGAGCAGGGAAAGTTATACGTGTTTTTTTTTTTCATTTCAGGCAATTGGGAGGATGAGCAATGGCCTTCCAGGTAAGTGTGTGTGGGTATCTCTTCCTGCTCCAGTGTTTCCATGGAAACCTGGTGTGTAAGGATATAACCGTACTTCAGGAATGTTCTCCCACACCTCCTGTCAGTGTGTCAAACTTCAGCCACCCAGAAGCAAAGATACGCTGTCTCTCTCTCTCACACACACACACACACACACGTGTACGTACGTCAGCACACACAAAGGCATTCGCGTCGGAAGGTCGTGAACTCGCTTCCCGGCAGTGTCAACATGACGTTGTGTCCTTGGGCAAGGCACTTCACCCTACTTGCCTCAGGGGGGAATGTCCCTGTACTTACTGTAAGTCGCTCTGGATAAGAGCGTCTGCGAAAAGGACCAAAAATGTAAATGGACTAGCAAGAAACTAGGCTACCAGTCAGACCAAGGAACCCTGGGTTGGATATCAATGCTTGTAGCGGTGTGTGGAGTATCTGTGACTCCCCATGCAGCCAGCTTCCCAGAGAGACCGTGAGGGAGACCAAGTGTGATTAACGAGCTCAGCCTCTTGGCAGTCCAGCCTCCTTGGCCTTGGGAGTGCGCCCTGCTTTGATTGACAGGCACAGGCGTCATGGCGACTGTGGCAAAGTACCGCCAAAGGGAATTGTCCAGGCGACATGTTGCCGTTCTTCGTGTTTTGAAAGGGGCTGATGTGTGTGTGTGAGTGTGAGTGTGTGTGTGTGTGTGAGGGGGTCAGGGGGGTCCCCAGGGGTGCCACCATATCGAGGTCTCGTTCCTGTCACTGATAGTTCACCAGGAAGAGGTGCACTCTGGGTAATGAGACCCCAGAGGCTGCTGGGAGGTCAGAAGTCAGGCCATCGACCTCTTGGGAGACTGCGTGTGTGTGTGTGTTCATGTGTGTGTTCATGTGTGTGTGTGTGTGTGTGTGTGTGTGTGTGTGTGTGTGTGTGTGTGTAGTGGTCTGGTCCTGTCTGTAGTAGTGATCTGTTAGTATTTTCTTTCTCTGTGTTGGGGTGTGAAACTGTTGAAAGGACACACACTCACACAAACCTGGGCGGTCTCGCTGGGAGTGTGTGTGTGGATGCATGTGCAGCACTGTGCCAGTGTGTGTGCGGGTGTGTGTGTGTGTGTGTCTGTGTTTGTTAGCAGCTTTTGTGAGAAACCCAACAATCTGCATCAAACCAACCTCTGTAGGAAAACGTATAATCCCTTTAAAAAATGAGAGGATTTATTTTCAATACATTTCACCCTGGAGAATTAATATGCAATAACAGGAGTATTATTTTTTTATGGATGCTTAAGAGCTTACCTCCACTTGCATTGATCTGAAATTCCATTTCATCCCTTCGGACGGGCATTCTGTGAGTCTGTCTGCATAGCAAGCCCCTCACACATAATGGATTCTTCTCCTCTCTCTCCTTGCTACCCTGTCCTTCTCTTTACCTCCTCCCCTATCCATCCATCCATCCATCCATGTTTCTCTCAGTTCATCTGCTTCCTTGTCCATCGCCTGTTTCCTGTCCTCATCCAGATCTGCTCGTTCAACAATATGACCTACACCCAAATCCCAACGCCACAAGAAAGAATTCAGTCGTGCAGTGACATGATACCTATGAGAGAACATCCTTCTGCAACCTTCAAATGAGACTTAATAAACTTGAAGCCTTAATAACCTGTCTACTTCAGCATTAAACACAGTATTTTCTAGTTATATTTTGTCCCTGGCTTGGACAAGCAACTGGGCTTAAGTCAGCAAAGAGCAACAATAACAGCAACAACAAAAATCCATAACAATTGATTAATATGTGGTATTCATCTTGAAGTGGTTAATGCTTTGTTGCACATTGACAGGCTGCAGTAGAAGCCGTCACACTAATGGCTACTGAAGTCCTCTGCTCGGCCGATTCCACAGGATCCGCTTATCTGTGAGGTCACAGCTGACACATGTGACCTCACACGGTCCGGCTCCCACACAGCAGCTCGGAGTTGGACTGCTTCTGTCTGGATCGCTACCCTGAGTGTGTGTCTGTGAGTGTTGTCTGTTAAACAACTGATTAAAAATGTTTACTGAGTCGCCAACTAGCGGACAACTGCTTAAGTTATCTACAGCTGTGCTGCCAACAAAATAAAAAGTGTTGTCCTGGAATTAGCTCAATGAGGTGAGACGCTGTCTCATAAGCACAAGCTTGAAGGTTTGAATCCCAGCCATTTAGGGACACCCACTGGAAGAGGCAGTTGAAAAACGCCCAGAAAACCATCTAAATGAATCTTGGATTTGGCTCAGTGGGCAGAGCTGCTGCCTTACAACCCCAAGGTTGGGGGTTTGAATCCCTGCCTGTTAGGAGCTACTTTTTAAACCTTAGATTGGAAGAGGCACTTGAAAGCGCCCGGAGAACCAGTTAGTGTTATCCTGGCTTTGGCTTAGTGAGATAAGACGCTGCCTTGTAACCCCAATGATGTGGGTTTGAATCCCAGTGATTTAGGGGCTAAAAGTTTTAAGCATTGATTGGATGAGGCACTTGAAGAACGACCGGAGAGCATGTGAAAGGTAACCTGCGTTTGGCGTAGTGAGGTGAGATGCTGCCTCGTAGAACCGAGGTTTGGGGTTTGAATCCCAGCCATAAATGGCCATTTTTAAAGCAGTGATTAAAGGAGGCACTTGAAAAACGCCCGGAGAGCATGTAAATGTCAGCCTGGGTTTGGCTCTGTGAGGTGAGATGCTGCCTTGTAAACTGAAGGTTGGGGGTTTGAATCCTAGCCATTTAAGGGCCAAATTTTAAAGCACTGATTAAAGGAGGAGGAACTTGAAAAACGCCCGGAGAGCCTGTGAGTGCTAACCTGGGTTTGGCTCAGTGAGCTAAGCTGCTGCCTTGTAACACCAAGGTTTGGGGTTCTAATCCCAGCATTTACAGGACAACATTTTAAAACAGGGCATGGAACAGGCACTTGAAAAACGCCTGGAGAACAGGTCTGTTACCGCCGAGAGGCCGTGGCTTAGTGGGTTTGCCGGCTTGCTAACGATGAAGAGTCAGGTAGACTAACGTCACTGGCGGGCTCGGAGTGCCAATTGCAACCGGGGTTCAAACGCGGGGCACGGCTGTATCGGAGACCCATGGGGAGAGCCCAGGGTTGGGGGGGGCCGTGTCCCCCCCGAAAAATTACTATCTGGTGTAGTGGGGTTATGTAGGAGAGGAGGATAAGCAGCCTACATTTTAGACAAAAATCACATGGCTATGAATTAATTAAGTTAGTTAGTTATTACCTTATAACATAAATATCTTATAAAGATTTTTCTTTCTTTCTTTCTTTCTTTCTTTCTTTCTTTCTTACACAGGGGACTTGGCAGTTGGGGAGTGGTCAGCGGGACAGTTGGGGAAGCCTTTCTGGGCAGTTGGGGGCACTGCATTCACAGGGTGTTTGGCACTACACCATGAGTGTAAATTAATTGCTAAATTACTGATAGCTTAAGTTAAATTAATGGGTTTGAGTGGGATTTGAGCCATGGTTATCAGGTTTGGCCTCAGACTTCAACATACCTGTGCTTACCCACTGAGCCACAGAGGATTCTTGCTAATATGGTTGACACAGACTAATGTTGATTTTGACGCCTGTAGATCAATAAACTAAACTACAAATTTATCTGAGCAAGACTTGAACCATGGACGCTGAGATGCCTCTCAGACTTAGACCCACACATGCTTAACCACTAAGCCACTGAGTGGTCTTGCTAATGTTATTGAGACAAATTGTGATTTTGACACATAGAGCTCAGTTAAATAATTAATTTATTGATTTAACCAAGACTTGAACCACAGTTGTGGAATTGTTTCAGACATGGTAGCACCCATGCTTACCCACTGAGCCACAGAGGGTTCTTGCAAATTGTGTGGATACAGACTAACTGTGATTTTGACACCTTTAGATCAGTTAAATAAATCATCAAAAGATTTAAGCAAGACTTGAACCTAAGATGCTGAAACACCTCTCAGACTCAGGATCACCAATGCTTACACACTGAGCCACTGAACATGACTTTAACACGCTCATGAAATGTAAGTGGTCTGTTTGTAAAGAAACACAGGGGTAGGCAATCCTGGCCCTCGACGGCCACTGTCCTGAAGGTTTTAGATGTTTCCAGCACACCTGATTCTAATGAACAAGTCATTATCAAGCTCTGTGGAAGCCTTGTAATGATAATTAGGTGTGCTGGAGCTGAGAAACATCTAAAACAGGGGTGTCAAACTCCAATCCTCGAGGGCCGCTCTCCTGAAGGCATTAGATGTTTCCCTGCTCCAGCACACCTGATTCTAATAAAGGGTCGTTATCAAGCTCTGTGGAGGTGTGCTGGAGCAGGGAAACATCTAAAACCTTCAAGAGGGCGGCCCTCGAGGACTGGATCTTGACACCTGTGATCTAAAACCTTCAGGACAATGGCCCTCGAGAGCCAGGATTGCCCAGCCCTGTTCTGGATAGTCCTCCATTTGTATGTTCCATATGCTTAACCACTAAGTCATAATAGAGTCACATGGAACATTCTGAGAATATATCTCCGAGGTAAAGTGTGATGTTTGTAAAGAAAAAAACAAAAACAGCAACATTACAGCAGTTTCAAACCCATGTCTATCCAGAAACACCCCAGTTAACATGCTACATACTAGTGCCACATGCTTGGCCAATCAACCACCAGGGACACAGAAATACTCTGAGAATACATCCCAAATGTAAAGTGTGAGTTTTGTTAAGAAACCCATAGTACATTACTGCTTCATAAAACGAATGAACTTTTCAGTAACTCTATGTGGCTCATGTAAATATTGTAAATATTGAAATAACCTAAGAATAACCTCTGTGACCTCGGCTCAAATCACCCTAACTTCTTACTCTAACTGACTATCACATCAGAGATTATCAAAAGCTCTCAAACACTTAAGTCCAACATTTAATCAAATAAGTCAGAATATCGACATTGACTGCTGAGGAGGTAGTACAGACATAATACAAACAAATGTAACAAACAGAAATATTCTTTTACATTGGGTACATTTACATGACAAAAATACAAACAAAACATATGTCAATGAAAGCCATATATACCAGTGAAATATGATTATACATGATTTGCATGTATTTTCAACAATTTCAACTATTATTTTTCTTATTTTTTACCAATAAGAGCGTTATAAAAAAACAAAAAAACAAACGTAAACTTCAATTATCTTTCTAAACAGTGTTTTGCACAGAATGAATGAAATGTACATACAAAGCACGCATACCTCATTGGCCTCTCTTACTCTAAAGGAATAAACTTGGACAACTTCTTCAAAAATAAAACTTCTTTGACGTCCTTTAAACTTCTTATTATGTGTCGGCTTAATTGCTCATCAAGGAGCTCTCGCATGCCACCAGCAGCTCTTGCGTCTCTTTGGATGTGGTGCACCTGCAAACCCATCCTGACAGCAACAATCAACAATTCAAAAGCGGAAACTAAAAATCCCCCCTTTTTTCGATGGTTCTATCTAAATAACAAAAAATGAACCAACGTCAACAGAAAATACACTCCTCATTCATTCAAGACTCATGCTGAACATCTAAATATTTATGAATTATTCTCTAGTAAAAATACATCTAAACATGAGTTATTACTTATGGCAGCTACAGTGATCTTTCATTTAGACTTTCCCATTGCTTCATATAATTTACATACTTACAAGTCAGACATGTTTGAAAACTTTCTAACCACATATGCAACACATCTTTCTCAAACACAAACCAACGAACGGAAAGAAAAATAAAGTATTTACTCTTGGTGATGTACAAATACCGATAGGCTACTCCGTCTATGTTCGTGAAAGTATTGAGTTATTTAAGGTCAATTAAATACTTCACATCGATAATCATGCGTTGAGATCACTGTCTGCTTTCAGTCCATGATGCAGTAATGTGCTTACCTACATGACGTGTGTTGTTTACGTCTGTCTCTTTAGATGAATATCTGTTTGTGCGCGTGTGTAGGTGTGCATGTGTATTTGTGTGCCTGTGTATGTGTGAGTGTGTGTGTGTTTGACAGTAGGAGGTCCTTCCTCAGCAGTCTGCCTAGTCAGTGTGGTGCAGCTTTAATGAGTCAGCTAACTAAGTGTGTTTGGCTCCTGTCCCACTGTCTCTCTCTATCTTTCCCTCTCTCTGTCTCTCTCTCTATCTTTCCCTCTCTTGTCCCTCTCTCTATCTTTCCCTCTCTCTGTCTCTTTATCTTTCCTTCTCTCTTTCCCTCCCCCTCTGTCTCTCTCTATGTGTGTCTCTCTCTCATTATCGCTGTTTCTTCTGCTGCCTCTTTCTTTCCTTCCTCCTCCCTTCATCTCTCTTTCTCCCTTTCTCTCCCACACATACTCATCGATCTGAAACCTCATCCCTCCTTCTTCATCCCTCCTTCCCCAGGAGCACTGGGTTCATCAGGAAGGCTGCAACATCACACTCCTCCTGGGCATCCCTAGTTTATTTCACTCCTCTCCTGGACCACATCTTTTCCCCCCTGCGCTCTCTCTCTCTATCTCCCCCTCCTTCTCCATTAGAAACACACTAGCAGCACTAACTCTGAGCTTGTGTGGGTAGGATATGTTTTACACAGTTCCTGTGTTTGAGCTGTACTTTAGACAATAACAAGCCTCTTTGAAAAGGGGCCTGATTTTCCCGTTAATGGACAGCGTTGGACATGTGTTTTGTTGTTGTTGTGGTAGACAAAAGGACATTAGCGTCTTTCTGGCTGCCTGTAAATGCATATAAACACATAAATATCCGTGCTGTTAACCCTGAGAGCGTGTGGGTGTGATGATGTTCCTGCTTGGTGGGGAACGAGAGGGCATGTGGGTTGAAGTGACCCGTGTGTTTGTGTGAGAGGCGGGCGGTCGAACAGGGTGAGTGTTCACACACGTGGATAAGAAAGAGAGATTTGGTGTGTGTGTGTGGGCCTGCCCTGTAACCCTATACAACAGAATGAGAGAGGGAGAGAGAAACAGAGAGAGAGACAGAGAGGGAGAGACACAGAGAGAGAGAGAGAGAGAGAGAGAGAGGGAGAGACAGAGAGAGTAGAGAGAGAGACAGAGAGACAGATAGAAAGAGAGGGAGAGAGTAGAGAGAGAGAGAGAAAGAGAGGGAGAGAGACAGAGAGAGCGAGAGAAAGAGGGGGAGAGAGAGAGAAAGTGAGAGAGAGAGAGAGAGAGAGAGACAGAGAGAGACAGAGAGACAGATAGAAAGAGAGAGGGAGAGAGTAGAGAGAGAGAGAGAAAGAGGGGGAGAGAGAGAGAAAGTGAGAGAGAGAGAGAGACAGAGAGAGACAGAGAGACAGATAGAAAGAGAGAGGGAGAGAGTAGAGAGAGAGCGAGAAAGAGAGGGAGAGAGACAGAGAGAGCGAGAGAAAGAGGGGGAGAGAGAGAGAAAGTGAGAGAGAGAGAGAGAGAGAGAGAGAGAGTGAGAGAGAGAGAGAGAGAGAGAGAGAGAAAGGGAGAGAGAGAGAGTAGAGAGACCTTTCGGAAGGAAGTTGTGTTTGACCTTGGAGTTTCATATTCTGCCCAGCTGAACTGCTTATTTGGACAGTGGCAACACGTCTCGCCCTCCATTCCCAAGCGCTTGAACAGCGTCCGCCTCAGCGACAGAGAGGCCAAATCTGAGTTAGATCTGACCCAGCTCTCCTCCACCTCCACCAGCTATCGTGGACCGAATTTCACCCCCCCCAGTCCCCCCTCCACCTCCCCAGCCCTACTTCTGTACAGAGAAGGGGCGTCCCCATCTCGGCTCTCGTCTGCACCCCCTGGGGAGGTCACGGCTCCGCTTCCTACGGTTTTCGCCACGTCGGCTGCGCCTGTCGATCATCGTGTGACCCCCCCCCCCGACCCCCGGCTGGGGTCAGAGGTTATTGGGTCAAGTGAGCGGACCGCGGTCGTGATAGCCGCCCCTGACGCACGCTTTCCCCTGATGGACGAGCGGTCAGAGAGGGGAGGGCGGGGTCACTCCTCACCCTTCCACAGATCCTCCTCCTGAAGGTCAGCTCTGAACAAGCACAAACGCACATATGGAATCATGGGATTACGAGTTTTTCCTTGATTCCTGGGTTGATCCGGACACATACAGGACTGTGGGGGGTCTAATCTTAACGAATGGGGGGGGGGTGGGTGCCCTATTTGCAGTGATGGCTAGAGAGATCAGATGTGACCCATCAAACAGGGTCAGGGACAGGGTGCCATCTGTCTCTTCAGACCCTCAACATCGTAGGTTTTCAAATGACTCCGGCGGCACCTCTGAGATTAAGGGGGGGGGGGGGGTCGTGAATCCGCTGGAGTGATTGAGAATTGTCATTTATTTACAGACCATGTTTCTACGTTCGCCTTCACTGACGTATCCCGATTAGATTTGAGGTTAGTGTGCGTGTGGGGGGGGCAGGGGGGTAACGTGCGTGTGGTTGTCAGTGTGTGCACAGGCGAATGAGAGACAGGCCGTGTTTATGTGTGTGGGAGTGTGTTTGTGTGTGTGTGTGTGTGTGTGTGTTTGTGGGAGTGTGTTTGTGTGTGTTTGTGTGTGTGTGAGTGTGTGTGTGTGTGTGAAGGGTAGTGCATGGGGAACTAGCTGGGCCTGACTGACTGAGTGTTGCTCAAAATAGAAGCCGGCAGTGGAGGGATGGAGAGATAGAGAGGGGGAGGGGAGAAGAAGGGAGGGAGGGAGGGAGGGAGGGAGGGAGGGAGGGAGGGAGGGAGGGAGGGAGGGAGGGAGGGAGGGAGGGAGGGAGGGAGGGAGGGAGGGAGGGAGGGAGGGAGGGAAAGAGAGAGAAGTAGAGAGACAACGACAGAAAAGCTCCGAGGGTCACATGATCTGTTGAATCATTAACCAGACTGAACTCACTCACCCCTAACCATGTCACTCTTGACTTTTCATGGTAGGAATATATCATTGTCGATGTGTGTGTGTGTGTGAGAGAGATTTAGTCCAGAACACAGTTTCCCAGAATCTGATAACCCACGGTTTGGTAATAATCCATCCAATTAGACTTTAAAGGGGGGGGGACCCCTTCACCTCCAGATCAACGCAGACTTCCCGTTGTCATACCAACCTGCTGGTTAATCTCCCAGAATCCCCTGTTTCTGTAAATCCCACCAGATCTGATTCCTATTTTATTATGTGTCCGGAACCTCTCCGTGCTCGGAAACCCCCAACCCCCAACCTGGCTCCCATCATCCCTGGATTGTGTTCACGTTGGGTTCTGTCCGTCGGCCAGGTATCCTTACCTGAACCAAGGAGGGCAGTGAACCAAACATCTGATCCAGGGACAGGGCTTAAGCGCAGCAGGGCTCCGTCTGTGGGGAGCAGATATCACACACTGTACATATGGACGGGAATCGTTATTTGAAGTGCTCCAGCTTCCTGCTAATGGACTGACTGTCCTCTTTATTAAACTGGGAGCTACTTTATTACCTCTGTCTCCTCATGTCTGTCTGTTTCTCTCGTCCTCTCCCCCCCCCCTCTCTCTCACACTCACATACACACACAGGCAGTTTTCCCAGGCATGGGACTATGAGTATTTTGACCCTTGACCTGACTCAAACAAGGAGAGAGAGAGAGAGAGAGAGAGAGAGAGAAAGAGAGAAAGAGAGAGGCTGGAGGGCAGTTCCTCCGTCTTTATCTCCGGCTCTCTCTCAGTTCTTTTCACTTTCAGTCGTGTCTCCATTGCCATCCGACTGTCTCCCTCCCTCCCTCTCCCCCCCCCCCCCTCTCTCTCACGTCTGTCCATTACAGTGTAGATCGGACTCTATATGACCCTCTACATCCATCTGTCCTCCTCTGCTTTCAGAATGATCCTTGTTCATGGTCAAAGTACTGGGATAGTGGGATTGAGGTCTGTTAACAGTCAGTCAGCCCACGCACATGTACTCACTCTGACCCCATGTGTAGTTGTGTGTTGGCGTGTGTCTCGAAGTGTGCGGAAAGGCTTGTGTGTTTGTTTCTGCGTGTGTCTGGATGTTTCATGCTCGTCGTGCGTGCGTATGCAAAGAGGTGCGTGATCATGTTTTGCGTGTTTCTGCCTGTGTGCACAGACTTGTGTTTGTGTGTGTGTGTGTGTGTGTGACGCCATGTGGTCTCCAGGGTGCTAGTCTAGAGTTACGCCTCAGTGTTATTCTGGGGTGTCGAAGCTCTGGTGTGTGTGTGTGTGTGTCAGACATGACAGCATGTATCCGGTTAAAACGTACAACTTCATCCCCCCCGCTGCCCACATACATCGCTGCACATGCACGCCGTAACACACAGTCATACACTGTAACACACACACACGCGGTCACACACCGTAACAGCCAGAGGGCCGTCTGCCCCAACCCTGCGAGCGATAGCAGGTCTGCTTCCAGAAACAGCCCCCCCCCCACCCCCCCCACCTCTCCGAACCCTCTGCGTTTCCTGTCCGTCTCCATTCTCTCCTTTCCTCTCCTCTCATCACCTCCTATCATCAGGACTCCCAGTAGGGCCGCTGGTCTGCTAAATCACCTGGTGGCTTTCCCTGGCAGGGGAGGGGGGAGGAGAGGGGCAGGAGAGGAGAGGAGGTGGGAGGTTAGAGGAGAGGGCCAGGTGCTGGTTGGTGAGGGTCAACACCACCTAAACACATGGAGTCAGCAGCTCATGTCTACCCCAGTAGGACGTCCTTCCCATTCCTACGCTGGTGTTCCAGCGTTCCTGCAGACTGTACTGCAGTTTGAACGAACAGAAACAGGAACCTGATTACCGATAGTTGCTGATTTGGATGATAACAAACCCCCTGGCCTCCTTGGTTATCCCCGCTGTGCAGGATCACTGTGCTGCTCCAGGCAGCTTCTGCTGGGACAAATCTGTCTTCTGCTCCAGAACGCAGAACCTGACACCACAAACAGGACAGGACGTGCACACGTACACACACACGTACACACACACACACACACCAGAGGAAGACCATGCCAACTAGAACACCCCCTCCTCTCTCCCCCGCTCTTCTCCCTTGACACAGGCTATCCACTGGGAGGCTGCCAGAGGTAACAGGAAAGTAGATAGACTAACAAACAGACGGACAGATAGACAAACAGACAGACAGGTAGTCAAACAGACAGACAGGTAGAGAGGAAGACAGGTTGGCAGGCAGATAGACTGACAGACAGACAGGCAGATAGACAGGCAGGCAGATAGACAGGCAGGCAGATAGACAGGCAGGCAGATAGACAGACCGGCCGACAGGCAGACAGACAGGCAGGCAGATAGACAGGTACACGGCAGAGAGACAGACAGGCAGACAGGCAGGCAGACAGGCAGACAGGCAGACAGCAGCTGAGGATCACTCCCCTGGGTCTCCTGATCTGTGCTCCTCCTAGCATTCCAGGGATAACAGCAGTGCAGGATGCCATTCCCCTGCCCCACGTCCCTCTGTCCACCACACATGGAGCCCAGCACACACTGCTGCTGATTTATCACTCTCACACACACACACACATACCCCCCCCCCCCACACACACACACACACACACACACTCTCACTCTCACTTTCTCTGCTACACACATTCACTTTCTCTCTATTACACTTTCACTGTCACTGTCTCATGTGAAGACGGAATTTCCCTTTAACTTGTGCGACTGTGTACATTCTTCTTATTTTGAAGTATAATTGATTTGTGGTTGAAAAACATTAAGAGTGAAATATCTCGTGAAAATGAATGACCTGCACACACATACGAAAACGACATGGTTCGTTTGGAAACAAAATAGAGTGTGAATCTCAGAAGGTTTAGGAGTTACTGTCAGAAAGGAGAGAGGGGGAGAGGGAGAGAGAGGAAGAGGGAGGGGGAGAGGGAGGGAGAGAGGGGGGGAGAGGGAGGGAGAGAGAGGCAGGCAGGCAGGCAGAGAGTCTGCAGCAGTCTGAGGGGAAACTTGAGTCCCACACCAGCACATCTGGCAGTGACAGAGACCTCGGCTGCATGACAGGCTGGCCGGAAACACCAGACCTCCAAAAAACCAGCCGGAATACAACGACTTATATTGACTTATCCGTAAGACAAACGAACAAATGAATAAGCATCTTAGGTGATATGTTGCCGTCCATACAGATACTTGGTGCAGCTTCTTGACGCAGCGCGGTGCGGTGACGACATCTGCGGGCAGCCGGTGCGGCACCGTCCCGTTCAGCTTTAAAAGCAACCGGGGGAATAACGGGATAGGGGAGGGGGGTTCTTTTGGAGCGAAGAATCGTGAATGGGAGCCGGGGGTCGCACTGGTACTTTTATATGATGTGTCCGTGTTCATAATGACCACGAAGCGAAAACCAGCCAAGCTCCAGCTGCGGAGGTCTATCAGCGAGCAGCTGCGGGACTCCACGTCCAAAGCCTGGGATCTTCTGTGGAGGAATGTCCGGGAGAGGCGCCTGGCAGGTCAGTGGCACTCCGGACTCCAAAACAATTACACCCCAAAAAGTCGTCTAGGGTTATTTCACATAGCTTATATTCTCAACATGAATATTTGAGTCAAGGTTGTCAGGGGGTTTGGTCTCCCTTTAGGAGAGCCTGTTCTGAAGGGCTGGTATTTTGGGGAAGGTCACAGTCTAATTGGGGGGTTCTTATTGTGAAAGAGCAAAACAAATAACGCCAAATTAAGAAGATAAAAACGGAGATACGACATAGAGTGGGTCTGTACCCAAACGGCATCAAATGAGTCTTCATTTGCCCAACTTTGAAGAGGCTGGCAAGGCTCCGGCACACTACTGCACCGCGGAGAGACCCCCTCCCCTCTCTCTCTCGGTCCCTTTTCCGCAGCTGTCTGCGTTACTCGGTTCTAATGAAGACATTACCGAGATGTCTGCCTCTTAAGCTAATTAAACGCCTAACACCACCACCCCCCATTGACATGGGGAGGGGGGGGGGGGAGGTTGACTTGCTGTAGCTGGTTTCTGAGACATATTGATCAACATGCAGACAAACATTTACATTTAGTCCTTTAGGAAACAGCTTCTGATGGCCTGTGTTGTGTGTAGGTGTGTTGTGTGTAGTGTGTTGTTTGTTGGTGTGTAGTGTGTAGTGTGTTGTGTGTAGGTGGGTTGTGTGTAGTGTGTTGTGTGTTGGTGTGTAGTCTGTAGTGTGTAGTGTGTAGTGTGTTGTGTGTAGTGTGTTGTGTGTAGGTGAAGGATTGACGGCCTCGACATTATGTTTGTTGGTTTGTTTAGGTTTTCCCTGTTGACTATATGGATGAATGTAGAGACTACCACCTTTGCTGGAACTATTTGCCTGTTTAGTCTCAGTCGTGATGGACATCCTAGCTTGAACATGCTGTAGTTGGCACGTAGGCAGGGTAAGAACACGGAGCAGTAGAACCGGAGCATTCATCCAAGGTTGACAGAGCACCTACTGTAGCGTTTCACTCTTGAAAACCCCCCCTCCCCTCTCTTCCCCCCTCCCTCCACCTTTCCCCCCTTGTCCAACCCTTTCGCTTTCTCCCACCCCTATCTCCACCTTTCACTCATAACATCTTGCCTTCTTAACACCACTGTGCCTCACCCAGCCCCTACCCCAGCTCAGCCCCATCCCCTGCCCATACTCCAGCCCTTACCCTGGCCCCAGCCCCTACCCCAGCCCGGCCCCTGCCCATGCTCCAGCCCTTACCCTGGCCCCAGCCCTTACCCCAGCCCTGGCCCCTGCCCTTACTCCAGTCCTTACCCCAGCCCCAGCCCTTACCCCAGCCCATGCTCCAGCCCTTATCCTGGCCCCAGCCCTTACTCCAGCCCTTACCCCGGCCCCTGCCCCAATGCACTTGACCTGTTAACACCCTAGTGAAATGACTGCACAGCCAGCTCACAGACAGCCTAGGAAGGGGAGAGGTGGTCTCAGAACACCATTAGTGATGAGGACAAAATCTGAGCTTCTGACAGTCTCAGCAAGACTCAGTAGACCAGACAAGCAAGTAACACAGTGTAGAAAGGCCCAAACTACAGTGTCAAGCCATCTGAAGGTACGTTTCATTGATTTAACTCATTATTAAGAACATAACATCATAATCATACACTTCTGATATTCTGGAGTACTTTCTACACAATAGAAATGTAGTTTTGGATGAAAGTGCTTATTTATTGAGTAAAATGTCCAACAAATATCTGAATATACATCACTTGATGTTACGATGATATGCCACTACATTATCTCGCAGTGGCTGAGTGTGCCTCCTACCTGGCTGCTGTGATTGGAGGAAATCAAGCGATTGCGTCATCGGGATCCATTATTATGATCCAGTATCGCCTCCCTCAAACACAGTTACAATCTGAAGCTACGCTGCTCCGTCGCTCCTACACACAGCTGCTTACCTTGGTGTCTGATTTCTCCGGTATGCCACCAGTGCCAAGTTCCGCGTGTGATGGCTGCGATGTTCCTGGTGACCACCAGAGGGCGCCCTCTCCAGTGACAGGTGTCCAGCAGAACACAGACTCACATTCACGAATGAATGGGATTTCTATGTTTGCTGGATTCCTGGTGGTAGGGGTATGAGTAAAGCTTGGAATTTGCCCTGCGCTTTACGCACACAAACACACACACACACACACACACACACACACACACACACATGCAGACTCCACCCAAACGCACACAGACCCCACATGTGTGCACACCATACGTCTCCATACTTTCGAGCACATGGATAGAACAACTTCAGAGCCATGTCACACTCGCCTCTCCAACAGGACTGTCCTACGGCTAAACCTAAAACCTTTTCTGTGTAGTGGTTAAGGGTGGCGGGTGTGTAATGGGTGTGTGTCAGTGTGTGTGTGCTGGGTGTATGTTAGTGTGTGTGTACTGTGTGTGTGTTAGTGTGTGTGTGTCTGTGTGACCGTTAACTTAAAACTACCTTCTCACTGGCCTACTTTTGAAGGCAGACCCCTCCTCTTCCTCCCCCAGCCTCTGGGGCTTGTATAGCAGTGGAACATGCCAGTAAAACAACCTGACTTGGGTCTGTCATAGAGCTTAGCCCCTCAGGCCCAGACCCAGACCCAGGCCCTGACCATGGCCCTGAACCAGGTCTAGACCCAGGCCCTGACCATGGCCCTGAACCAGGTCTAGACCCAGGCCCTGACCATGGCCCTGAACCAGGTCTAGACCCCCAGCCCCTGATCATGGCCCTGAACCAGGTCTATACCCAGGCCCTGCCCTTGGGTCTACAAATAAGGGCCTGGATGGCCTTCGAACCCAGACCCCCCCCCCCCCCCCCCCTCGTAAGGCCGCAGCAATCCTTCCCTCATATTAGGATATTTTAGGAACTTAAGGATGATGTTTTTCCAGGCCCAGCTATCCGCTTATTAATCAGACCCACATACTTACTCATACACCTCCCACCCACACACACATGCCAAGACATGAACACCCTCTTGCACACGGGGCATACAGTAGTGAAAGCTGGTCCCTGGCATTGGTTCAAGCATCTGGGCAGCTTTCCTGGAACTCTCATCCCATTGGCTGATGGGCAGGTCATGTGACCAGAAGAGGACGTTGCGGAGGAAGAGGTTGTTGTCGTTCGTTTGACTCATAGAGAACTGAGAAGGAATGTGTGTGTGTGTGTGTGTGTGTGTGTGTGAAGAGGACATCAGCTGGGAAAAAGCCAGGTAAAGCAAATGATGGGCCAGTGTACGTGTGTGTGTGTGTATGTGTGTGTGTGTTGACGTTCAGGTGAAGAGTTGTGTGTTCTGAATGTTGCAACTTCTTTTGAAAGGCAAAGCAGAGAGAGAGGGAGGGAGGGAGAGAGAGAGAGAGAGGTAGAGATAAATGGAGGTAGAGAGAGAGGGCGGGAGAGAGAGAGACTTTTCCTTTGACACACAAGAGGGGCGTGATATAGATAGGAATTTTCGAAGGAGTGTCCAGACGGCTCCTGGTCGTGCCTGGGGAAGAGAGAGAGAGAGACTGTTAGATCGATGAAACAGTTTGATGTACTCAGCATAGTGAAATCGACTGAGAGGAGAGAGACGTGGCATAACAGACCAAAACTGTAGTAGGGAGAGAGAGACAGAGAGATAGACAGAGACAGAAAGAGAGAGAGAGAGAGAGAGGATACAATATCATGAATCAAGAAGCAGCAGCCGTTATGGATTGGCTGGTCGATGTTACGGATTGCGACGCTGACAGCGACAGCGGTACAACCTCACAGCTGTAAGCAATATCATGATTCAGTAGCTGAAGAAGGATGGAGGGGATGAGAGGAGAGGGGGATGAAAAGTGAGTCGTACTGTATGTGTGTAAGCCATCTCGATCAAACACACACATGCACATACTCTACCAAGTTCAACTTACGTATCCAAAAAAAAAAAAGGCTCAATATTTTGGATCTATAAAAACCCTAAAACTATTGTATCATGTTTTATTGCAAATATGTCAAATATGACATGTGTGTGTTGAAGTAAAAAAAACATGAAAACAAAAATAAAACATGGAAAGAATTTGAGGATCTGACTTATTTATTTTACGTGAATATTTTTAAACGAGAGACTTTCCCCCCCCAAAATGTGCTTTGCCCCTTTCATAACCTTTAAATAGATTTTGCAAACATACACTGTTAAGGTTTTGCTAGACCCCACCACCGTTACAGGAAGTCAGACCTGACCAAGACAAAGAAGACCAATCCGCGACCAAGAGACCACTTTGGACCAGACGGACCAATCAGAGCTGCGTCAGACCAACCAGGAAGTGTTCACAGGAGTGCATGATGCAGGAGAACGTCACGGAGGTCAAGAACGTGAGAGAACCAGTGGAGGAACATGGAGAACCTGGCACGGAACCACAAGGCTTCAGAGCGATCCAGGCAGTGCATGACCTCTCATATCTGGTAGTCCCTCTTCCTGTCATCCATCATTCAGTTCTCATGTTGTCCTTACAGACTGGACTGTATTTGAAGATTAACACATGACAATTCACTTATTTTATGACTAATTTCGCTTGTTGAAGTCTTCAAGATTGTGGTATGCTTGGCTGTAGTCTTGTTAAGGAACTGGTTGTGTTTTATTCATAGTTTAAGCGTAGCTAAACCAGTACAGTTTGGTCACGTTTCACCTAACCAGGGAGACAGGTTGACAGGAAACAAGCTGACACAGGCAGGGAGGAAGGGATTTGATTGGCTAGATGACCTGTCAATCAAGTTAAGACGTTAGGAGACTGAGACCCCCAGGTTCTGTTCTTCCTGTCTCTAAAGCTGCACTGCTGAACCCTGTCAAACCTCAGTCTTATTTAACTGTCTGCTTCTAGTGGGTTCTGTCCCAGATATGTGAAGATCTCCGTCATGTCCATTGCAAGCTCACAACAAAGGAAAACATGCGTTTAATCAAAAATAGTCTTTTATTTAGTCACGTACGAAGATAAAGCAGTCCATGTAACATATTTCATTGAGATACACCCTCAGTTAGTCTAGTGGATCAGGCACAGTGGAGTTTGTGTCCAGTAAAAAGATGAAGTCAGATTTGTCGATATATTGCCCTAATTAAATTCCATTAGACTCCAAATGAGTTCATTTCTCTGTCACCCACTGTACACATAGCGGCAAAATACTGCATTATCTACATGATTGACAATCTCAACTACATTTCCCATGAGGCATCAGCAGTGATTGAAATGATGAGCCGCTCCAGGTGTGAATGGCACGAGGCTTTTGTCCTTTCCACCTCCCTGTGTGTGTGTGTGAGTGGGTCTGTGTGGGTGTACGTGTGTGTGTGTACGTGTGTGTGTCAGGTGGACAGCGAGGATAGGTGGACCTCTGCGAGGAGAGGCTGCAGATCTCCATGTTGGTGAAGGAGCTCCCCCCCCGCTGCTGCTGCCACCTTCAGGCAGGGAGGAGGAGGACGTGATGATGTTCTTCAGCCTGTGGAGGGCGACCACGAGCAGCGTGAGCAGGAACACCAGCAGGCCCAGGAAGAGCCACACGTACACGTACACGCTCTCCCGGTGGCCCCCCGCCCCAGCCGCCGCCACGGAGGTCGGGGGAGAACCGGAGGAACGTGCCGCCGTCGTCGAGGGAAACGCCGGTTCCGTTGAGCTCGTTCTAGCGGGGGGTCCATTCCCGACATGCTGTCTGGAGGGTCTGGAGAGAGAGAGAGAAAGATCGTCTGTGATCGACCCAACCTGCGACTCCTACAACCACAGTCAAAGTAAGGACTCGATCGCTGTGCGTCAAACATTTATCCTTGACAGGGTTGCAGGGTCAGGGTTCCACTGACACAATTAAAAACCTGAATCCTAAAAAACAAACCTCTAAATCCCTTCCTGCCCCCCATCCCCAACAAAAACAAAGAGAGAACATAGTTTTCCACAGCCCACAGAAACACAACCTTTCCATTACTGATTGTGCTGAAGAGTGTGTGTGTGTGGTGAGATAAGATTGTGCGTACGGGCACACGGGGGGGTGTGTTTTTGGGGGGCTGTGAGGAGGTGGACAGGGCTGTGGATGGGAGGTGGGGAATTCAGGACAGTCGTCAGTGTAAGCTTCATCTAAGACAGCCAGCACTTCAAAGGAAGAGGGATTGAACGTGGCCAGGATGGAGAGAAGCCAGACGGCTTCCGTCACTCTATCTGCCTTTGCTATCCCTGCGCGATGGTTCCACCCTGTATCTCACTCTTCCTCTTTCTCTAACCCTCTCTCTCTCTCTTTCAATCTTTCTCTTTTATCTCGCTTTCTCTCAGCAATGTCAATTGTATTCATGTATACCGAGCCACCCGCTTCTCACACACACACACACACACACACACACACACACACACACACACACACACGCTCACACACACACACACACACACACACACACACACACACACACACACACACACACGTCTTCTGAACATACCTCTGGGACAGGGCCACAGTCAGTAATTGGGTGGGGGTGAGGGGCTAGCTGTCAGCCGTTATGGAGATGGAGTGTGTTTTCGTATCTGTAATCTTTTATTGAAATGCTGCTGCTTTTGAAGTTCAGTGGACCGCTCTCTCTCTCTCTCTCTCTCTCTCTCTCCTCTCTCTCTCTCTCTTTCTTTCTCCCCACAGGGTCTGTCCACATCCCTGTCTGTCCTATTCACCCAGGAAAAACTGCCTTTCTCTCTCTCTCTCTTTCTCCCCCTCCCTCTCTCTTCTCTCTCTCTCTCTCTCTCTCTCTCTCTCTCTCTCTCTCCCTCTCTCTCTCTCTCTCTCTCTCTCTCTCTCTCTCTCTCTCTCCTCTCTCTCCCCCTCTCCCTCTCTCTTTCTTTCTCTCTCTCCCTCCCTCCCTCCTCCCTCCCTCCCTCCTTTCTTCCTCTCCTTCTTGTCTCTCATCATCTCGCTCAGTGGCTACTTTAGTCAAATTAGTCTTCCTCTTCTCTCTCTCCCAGCTGTCGTCAAAATTCTCTATTCCCTCCATTACCCAAATATCCCCCCCCTCCTCTTCCAACTTTCATCCCTTCATTCTCTCTCTCTTTATTCCATGTTGTTCTTTTGGTATTTTGGTTATTTCTTTGTTGTTGTTGTTGATTATCATAATTTCTTTTACCTAATAGAAGCCATTGGGTGAAGTGCGTCATAATTGTGCCTGATGGTGCTTTTTGTATCCAGGCAACTAGCTAATTTTGCTCTTTTTCAATCTAATCTGCTTTCAGTGGCCAAGCTAGTCCACCGGGGTTAGAGGCGGAAGTAACACACACACACACACACACACACACACACACAACCCCACCCTCACAGTACGCACACACATATGCAAACACACACCCATACACAAACCACATGCGCACACACACACACACTTGACAGCTCATCTTAGACATTCTTATGTTTTCATTTTGACAAATCATGAATCATTCATCTGAACCCATCTGTGTGGCTAAATGTCATGACATTCTGTCCTTATCCCTGACCCTGTGTGTGTGTGTGAGAGAGGGAGAGAGAGAGAGAGAGGCAGAGGGACAGACAGACAGACAGACAGACAGACAGACAGACAGAGAGAGAGAGAGTTCCAGTCTACTACTGCATCTGAGAGAGAGACAGACAGAGAGAGAGGCAGAGGGACAGACAGACAGACAGACAGACAGACAGACAGAGAGAGAGAGAGAGAGAGAGAGAGAGAGGAGAGAGAGAGAGAGGCAGAGGGACAGACAGACAGACAGACAGACAGACAGACAGACAGAGAGAGAGAGAGAGAGAGAGAGATAGAGAGAGTCCCAGTCTACTACTGCATCTGACTTAACTTGTTTCCAGTGGTCCCAGCAGCATTCCTGTTGTTTTGTGAGTCATTGTGAGTTTGGTCGTAAAAGCAGGAAATGACCCAGCATGCCTTTGGGCCATGCGCCCAGATTCTGTGCCTGTCTGACACCAAACACATCCTCCCCTTCATTTCTTTGCTTTTCAGGAAGGAGGACACAAGACCTCTTTCAATCCAGTCCTCTCCCCCTCTCTCCCCCTCTCTCCCCCTCTCTCCCCCTCTCTCCCCTCTCCTTCCATCCCCATCAACAGGAAGCAGTCTTTCCTCAAAATGTACAAAGTGAATGAACGAATGAAAGAAAGAATGAAGGGATTTGTAGCTAGTTAACCTTGTCCTGCCCCCCCCCCCCACTTCCCTCGTCTGTCTGTCTTAACCATGGTTGTCTTTCAAGGTCAACCCCTTTGTTTTCTAAGCATGTCTGGTTTCTCTCTGACATTGTCCCGTCCTTCAGTCTTTGTCTTGTGACTCTATTCTGAAGGGGTTTCATTTACGGAAACATGTCAGAGAGGCGGGAGGGAGGGAGGGAGGGAGGGGAGGGAGGGAGGGAGGGAGGGAGGGAGGGAGGGAGGGTGAGGAGATCAGGGGGGGATCTGGGAGAGATGGATGACGGGAGGGAGGGATGGAGGGATGGATACAGGCAGGGACGGATGGATGGATGAATGGAAGGGGGGAGGGAGAGGGTGAGCGGCTTGGAAAAAGACAGAGGATGGATGAATGAAAGCTGGTGGAGGGCGAGGAGGATGAGGGGGCAGGGGGTGAGGGTGGGGGGTGAGGGGTGGGGGTGAGCGGGTTGAGCATAGAAGGGTCCGCAGCCAAGGTTACAAGGAGCGTAATTCCAATTGTAAATTCTAGACAGAGGGTGATCCAGCTCCTGTGTTTTGTGTGTGTGTGTGTGTGTGTGTGTGTGTGGTTGTGTTTTGACCTCGCTTTCACACCATGCAGCTTATCAAAATTCCATCTCTGACTCAGTAGATGCACAGCTATCACGCGACGATACATTCACGCATCGGAAGGTGAATTTAAGCGAGCGCATTTGATCAAACCCAGGTAAACCGAGCTAATATGCTGGGCTGGCAGAGCAGGAAGTTGTGATCAGCGTAGTCTGACTAGTGAACTCACAGTTTCTGCTCCTCTGGGCCCACAATTGCTGCAATTATGCACCTCTACCGAGTTTCATTCCTTTCTCTCTCTCTCGCTCTCTCTCTCTCTCTCTCTCTCTCTCTCTCTCTATCTCTCTCTCTCTCTTTCTCTCTCTCCCCCTCTTATCTACACATGCTGTCGATAGCATCGATCCATAGTTCATGCATTCAGTCGATGGTGATTTGACGCAGGTTAACCTTATGAATCCAGCTCACTCACCTGTTAGTGTGGGAGGACCGGTCCACTGGCTCTGCTCTCCCTCTCTGGGTCGGACTTCCTCTCTCAGATCCTGTCGACATTCATCCCGTGCTGTCTGCTGGCTTCGACAGGCTCAACTGATCCCCAGAGATCCCTCTCTCCCTTCTCTCTCTCTGTCTCTCTCTTTCTCTCTCTGTCTCTCTCACTCCTTCTTTCTTTCTCTTACTTTCACTCTCTTTCTTCCCCCTTATTTTCACCCTCACCCTCTTTCCTTCTCTCTCTCTCGGTCTCCTTTTCTTCTCCAACACCTCGCGCAGGCAAATTTCTTCTCCGCAAACACACTCGCAGGAAATAACTGGAGGCAACTGTGTGTGAGAGGCTGCAGACCAGTGCACGATCAGTTTGACTGACAGAATAGAGCGAGAGAGGTGGAGCGTGACGGAGAGGAGGGAAGAGAGGTTTTCTTTTTTCATGCTTTTTGTGACTGGCTGGCTAGTGTCCTCCCTCCCTCCTTCACTCCCTGTCTCTCTCCCTCCTCCCCCCTCTTTCATTCCGCCTCCCTCCCTCCCTG
>CM059315.1:3078736-3121236 GCA_030340665.1 Neosalanx taihuensis
TGACCACATTGACTTGGTGAACATGCATATTCATACTGGTACACATTATACTGGTACACACTTATATTATGTTATATTATACAGTTATTAATATTCAGCCATATTTATACTGTTACAGTAATTCTTCAACTTTAAAAATACTTATGAACACACTTAATTTTTACTTACTAGATCCCTCTCTTGCTGTTGAATTATCCACCTTCCTTGTTGAGATGTCTGGTGATGATTCAGTAGGTGGTGGCAAAGAGGTGGTTTTAGGTGTTGGTGTGGTAGTAGTAGGTGTTGGTGGGGTAGTTGTGGGGTCTGGTGTGGTAGTAGTAGGTATTGGAGGGGAAGTAGTAGGTGTTGGTGTTGTAGTAGTAGGTGTTGGTGTGGTAGTAGAAGGTGGTGGTGTGGTAGTGGTAAATGTTGGTGTGGTAGTAGTAGGTGTTGGTGTGGTAGTAGTAGGTGTTGGTGTGGTAGAAGTAGGTGTTGGTGTGGTAGTAGTAGGTGTTGGTGTTGTAGTAGTAGGTGTGGTAGTAGTAGGTGCTGGTGTGGTAGTTGTAGGTGTTGGTGTGGTAATAGTAGGTGTTGGTGTGGTAGTAGTTGGTGTTTCTGTGGTAGTTGTGGGGGCTGATGTTGTAGTTGGTGTTTCCGGGGTAGTTGTGGGTGATGAAGTGGTTGTAGTTGGTGTTTCCGTGGTAGTTGTGGGTGGTGAAGTGGTTGTAGTTGGTGTTTCTGTGGTTAATATGGGTGGTGAAGTGGTTGTAGTTGGTTTTGGTGTTGTAGTAGTAGGTGTTGGTGTGGTAGTAGTAGGTGCTGGTGTGGTAGTTGTAGGTGCTGGTGTGGTAGTAGTAGGTGCTGGTGTTGTAGTAGTAGGTGTTGGTGTGGTTGTAGTTGGTGTTTCTGTGGTAGTTGTTGGTGGTGATGTTGTTGTAGTTGGTGTTTCTGTGGTAGTTGTTGGTGGTGATGTGGTAGTTGTAGGTGTGGGTGTGGTAGTAGTAGGTGTTGGTGTGGTAGTAGTAGGTGCTGGTGTTGTAATAGTAGGTGTTGGTGTGGTAGTAGTAGGTGTTGGTGTGGTAGTAGTAGGTGTTAGTGTGGTAGTAGTAGGTGTTGGTGTGGTTGTAGTAGGTGCTGGTGTGGTAGTTGTATGTGTTGGTGTGGTAATAGTAGGTGTTGGTGTGGTAGTAGTTGGTGTTTCTGTGGTAGTTGAGGGTGGTGAAGTGGTTGTAGTTGGTGTTTCTGTGGTAGTTGTGGGTGGTGAAGTGGTTGTAGTTGGTGTTTCTGTGGTTAATATGGGTGATGATGTGTTTGTAGTTGGTTTTGGTGTTGTAGTAGTAGGTGTTAATGCGGTAGTAGTAGGTGCTGGTGTGGTAGTTGTAGGTGTTGGTGTGGTAGTAGTAGGTGCTGGTGTTGTAGTAGTAGGTGTTGGTGTGGTTGTAGTAGGTGCTGATGTTGTAGTAGTTGGTGTTTCCGTGATTAATATGGGTGGTGAAGTGGTTGTAGTTGGTTTTGGTGTTGTAGTAGTAGGTGTTGGTGTGGTAGTAGTAGGTGCTGGTGTGGTAGTTGTAGGTGTTGGTGTGGTAGTAGTTGGTTTTTCTGTGGTAGTTGTGGGTGGTGAAGTGGTTGTAGTTGGTGTTTCTGTAGTAGTTGTGGGTGATGAAGTGGTTGTAGTTGGTGTTTCCGTGATTAATATGGGTGGTGATGTGTTTGTAGTTGGTTTTGGTGTTGTAGTAGTAGGTGTTGGTGTGGTAGTAGTAGGTGCTGGTGTGGTAGTTGTAGGTGTTGGTGTGGTAGTAGTAGGTGCTGGTGTTCTAGTAGTAGGTGTTGGTGTGGTTGTAGTTGGTGTTTCTGTGGTAGTTGTGGGTGTTGATGTTGTAGTTGGTGTTTCTGTGGTAGTTGTGGGTGTTGGTGTGGTTGAAGTTGGTGTTTCTGTGGTTAATATGGGTGGTGAAGTGGTTGTAGTTGGTGTTTCCGTGGTAGTTGTGGGTGATGTTGTGGTTGTAGTTGGTGTTTCCGTGGTAGTTGTGGGTGGTGAAGTGGTTGTAGTTGGTGTTTCTGTGGTTAATATGGGTGGTGAAGTGGTTGTAGTTGGTTTTGGTGTTGTAGTAGTAGGTGTTGGTGTGGTTGTAGTAGGTATTGGTGTGGTTGTAGTTGGTGTTTCCGTGGTAGTTGTGGGTGATGAAGTGGTTGTAGTTGGTGTTTCCGTGGTAGTTGTGGGTGGTGAAGTGGTTGTAGTTGGTGTTTCTGTGGTTAATATGGGTGGTGAAGTGGTTGTAGTTGGTTTTGGTGTTGTAGTAGTAGGTGTTGGTGTGGTAGTAGTAGGTGCTGGTGTGGTAGTTGTAGGTGCTGGTGTGGTAGTAGTAGGTGTTGGTGTGGTAATAGTAGGTGTTGGTGTGGTAGTAGTTGGTGTTTCTGTGGTAGTTGTGGGGGCTGATGTTGTAGTTGGTGTTTCCGTGGTTAATACGGGTGGTGAAGTGGTTGTAGTTGGTGTTTCCGGGGTAGTTGTTGGTGGTGAAGTGGTTGTAGTTGGTGTTTCTGTGGTTAATATGGGTGGTGAAGTGGTTGTAGTTGGTTTTGGTGTTGTAGTAGTAGGTGTTGGTGTGGTAGTAGTAGGTGCTGGTGTGGTAGTAGTAGGTGTTGGTGTGGTAGTAGTAGGTGTTGGTGTGGTAGTAGTAGGTGCTGGTGTGGTAGTAGTAGGTGTTGGTGTGGTAGTAGTTGGTTTTTCTGTGGTAGTTGTGGGTGATGAAGTGGTTGTAGTTGGTGTTTCCGTGATTAATATGGGTGGTGATGTGTTTGTAGTTGGTTTTGGTGTTGTAGTAGTAGGTGTTGGTGTGGTAGTAGTAGGTGCTGGTGTTCTAGTAGTAGGTGTTGGTGTGGTTGTAGTTGGTGTTTCTGTGGTAGTTGTGGGTGGTGAAGTGGTTGTAGTTGGTGTTTCCGTGGTAGTTGTGGGTGGTGAAGTGGTTGTAGTTGGTGTTTCCGTGGTAGTTGTGGGTGGTGATGTGGTTGAAGTTGGTGTTTCTGTGGTTAATATGGGTGGTGAAGTGGTTGTAGTTGGTTTTGGTGTTGTAGTAGTAGGTGTTGGTGTGGTTGTAGTAGGTATTGGTGTGGTTGTAGTTGGTGTTTCTGTGGTAGTTGTGGGTGTTGGTGTGGTAGTTGTTGGTGTTTCTGTGGTAGTTGTGGGTGGTGTAGTGGTTGTAGTTGGTGTTTCCGTGGTAGTTGTGGGTGGTGAAGTGGTTGTAGTTGGTGTTTCTGTGGTAGTTGTGGGTGGTGAAGTGGTTGTAGTTGGTTTTGGTGTTGTAGTAGTAGGTGTTGGTGTGGTAGTAGAAGGTGTTGGTGTGGTAGTAGTAGGTGTTGGTGTGGTAGTAGTAGGTGTTGGTGTGGTAGTAGTTGGTTTTTCTGTGGTAGTTGTGGGTGGTGATGTGGTTGTAGTTGGTGTTTCTGTGGTAGTTGTGGGTGATGAAGTGGTTGTAGTTGGTGTTTCCGTGATTAATATGGGTGGTGATGTGTTTGTAGTTGGTTTTGGTGTTGTAGTAGTAGGTGTTGGTGTGGTAGTAGTAGGTGTTGGTGTGGTAGTTGTAGGTGTTGGTGTGGTAGTAGTAGGTGCTGGTGTGGTAGTTGTAGGTGTTGGTGTGGTAGTAGTAGGTGCTGGTGTTCTAGTAGTAGGTGTTGGTGTGGTTGTAGTTAGTGTTTCTGTGGTAGTTGTTGGTGGTGATGTGGTTGAAGTTGGTGTTTCTGTGGTAGTTGTGGGTGTTGATGTTGTAGTTGGTGTTTCTGTGGTAGTTGTGGGTGTTGGTGTGGTTGAAGTTGGTGTTTCTGTGGTTAATATGGGTGGTGAAGTGGTTGTAGTTGGTGTTTCCGTGGTAGTTGTGGGTGATGTTGTGGTTGTAGTTGGTGTTTCTGTGGTAGTTGTGGGTGATGAAGTGGTTGTAGTTGGTGTTTCCGTGGTAGTTGTCGGTGGTGAAGTGGTTGTAGTTGGTGTTTCTGTGGTTAATATGGGTGGTGAAGTGGTTGTAGTTGGTTTTGGTGTTGTAGTAGTAGGTGTTGGTGTGGTAGTAGTAGGTGCTGGTGTGGTAGTTGTAGGTGCTGGTGTGGTAGTTGTAGGTGCTGGTGTGGTAGTAGTAGGTGTTGGTGTGGTAATAGTAGGTGTTGGTGTGGTAGTAGTTGGTGTTTCTGTGGTAGTTGTGGGGGCTGATGTTGTAGTTGGTGTTTCCGTGGTTAATATGGGTGGTGAAGTGGTTGTAGTTGGTGTTTCCGGGGTAGTTGTGGGTGATGAAGTGGTTGTAGTTGGTGTTTCCGTGGTAGTTGTGGGTGGTGAAGTGGTTGTAGTTGGTGTTTCTGTGGTTAATATGGGTGGTGAAGTGGTTGTAGTTGGTTTTGGTGTTGTAGTAGTAGGTGTTGGTGTGGTAGTAGTAGGTGCTGGTGTGGTTGTAGTAGGTGTTGGTGTGGTAGTAGTAGGTGTTGGTGTGGTAGTAGTAGGTGCTGGTGTGGTAGTTGTAGGTGCTGGTGTGGTAGTAGTAGGTGTTGGTGTGGTAGTAGTTGGTGTGTCTGTGGTAGTTGTGGGTGATGAAGTGGTTGTAGTTGGTGTTTCCGTGATTAATATGGGTGGTGATGTGTTTGTAGTTGGTTTTGGTGTTGTAGTAGTAGGTGTTGGTGTGGTAGTAGTAGGTGCTGGTGTGGTAGTTGTAGGTGTTGGTGTGGTAGTTGTAGGTGTTGGTGTGGTAGTAGTAGGTGCTGGTGTTCTAGTAGTAGGTGTTGGTGTGGTTGTAGTTGGTGTTTCTGTGGTAGTTGTGGGTGGTGAAGTGGTTGTAGTTGGTGTTTCCGTGGTAGTTGTGGGTGGTGAAGTGGTTGTAGTTGGTGTTTCCGTGGTAGTTGTGGGTGGTGATGTGGTTGAAGTTGGTGTTTCTGTGGTTAATATGGGTGGTGAAGTGGTTGTAGTTGGTTTTGGTGTTGTAGTAGTAGGTGTTGGTGTGGTTGTAGTAGGTATTGGTGTGGTTGTAGTTGGTGTTTCTGTGGTAGTTGTGGGTGTTGGTGTGGTTGTAGTTGGTTTTTCTGTGGTAGTTGTGGGTGGTGAAGTGGTTGTAGTTGGTGTTTCCGTGGTAGTTGTGGGTGGTGAAGTGGTTGTAGTTGGTTTTGGTGTTGTAGTAGTAGGTGTTGGTGTGGTAGTAGTAGGTGCTGGTGTGGTAGTTGTAGGTGCTGGTGTGGTAGTAGTAGGTGCTGGTGTGGTAGTTGTAGGTGCTGGTGTGGTAATAGTAGGTGTTGGTGTGGTAGTAGTTGGTTTTTCTGTGGTAGTTGTGGGTGGTGATGTGGTTGTAGTTGGTGTTTCTGTGGTAGTTGTGGGTGATGAAGTGGTTGTAGTTGGTGTTTCCGTGATTAATATGGGTGGTGATGTGTTTGTAGTTGGTTTTGGTGTTGTAGTAGTAGGTGTTGGTGTGGTAGTAGTAGGTGTTGGTGTGGTAGTTGTAGGTGTTGGTGTGGTAGTAGTAGGTGCTGGTGTGGTAGTTGTAGGTGTTGGTGTGGTAGTAGTAGGTGCTGGTGTTCTAGTAGTAGGTGTTTGTGTGGTTGTAGTTAGTGTTTCTGTGGTAGTTGTTGGTGGTGATGTGGTTGAAGTTGGTGTTTCTGTGGTAGTTGTGGGTGTTGATGTTGTAGTTGGTGTTTCTGTGGTAGTTGTGTGTGTTGGTGTGGTTGAAGTTGGTGTTTCTGTGGTTAATATGGGTGGTGAAGTGGTTGTAGTTGGTGTTTCCGTGATAGTTGTGGGTGATGTTGTGGTTGTAGTTGGTGTTTCTGTGGTTAATATGGGTGGTGAAGTGGTTGTAGTTGGTTTTGGTGTTGTAGTAGTAGGTGTTGGTGTGGTAGTAGTAGGTGCTGGTGTGGTAGTTGTAGGTGCTGGTGTGGTAGTTGTAGGTGCTGGTGTGGTAGTAGTAGGTGTTGGTGTGGTAATAGTAGGTGTTGGTGTGGTAATAGTAGGTGTTGGTGTGGTAGTAGTTGGTGTTTCTGTGGTAGTTGTGGGGGCTGATGTTGTAGTTGGTGTTTCCGTGGTTAATATGGGTGGTGAAGTGGTTGTAGTTGGTGTTTCCGGGGTAGTTGTGGGTGGTGAAGTGGTTGTAGTTGGTGTTTCCGTGGTAGTTGTGGGTGATGAAGTGGTTGTAGTTGGTGTTTCCGTGGTAGTTGTGGGTGGTGAAGTGGTTGTAGTTGGTGTTTCTGTGGTTAATATGGGTGGTGAAGTGGTTGTAGTTGGTTTTGGTGTTGTAGTAGTAGGTGTTGGTGTGGTAGTAGTAGGTGTTGGTGTGGTAGTCGTAGGTGTTGGTGTGGTAGTAGTAGGTGCTGGTGTGGTAGTTGTAGGTGCTGGTGTGGTAGTAGTAGGTGTTGGTGTGGTAGTAGTTGGTTTTTCTGTGGTAGTTGTGGGTGGTGAAGTGGTTGTAGTTGGTGTTTCCGTGATTAATATGGGTGGTGATGTGTTTGTAATTGGTTTTGGTGTGGTGGTAGTAGTAGGTGTTGGTGTGGTTGTAGTTGGTGTTTCTGTGGTAGTTGTGGGTGGTGAAGTGGTTGTAGTTAGTGTTTCCGTGGTAGTTGTGGGTGGTGATGTGGTTGAAGTTGGTGTTTCTGTGGTTAATATGGGTGGTGAAGTGATTGTAGTTGTTGGTGTGGTAGTTATAGGTGTTGGTGTGGTAGTAGTAGGTGTTGGTGTGGTAGTTGTTGGTGGTGATGTGGTTGTAGTTGGTGTTTCCGTGGTTAATATGGGTGGTGACGTGGTTGCAGTTGGTTTTGGTGTTGTAGTAGTAGGTGTTGGTGTGGTAGTAGTAGGTGCTGGTGTGGTAGTAGTAGGTGCTGGTGTGGTAGTTGTAGGTGTTGGTGTGGTAGTAGTAGGTGTTGGTGTGGTTGTAGTTGGTGTTTCCGTGGTAGTTGTGGGTGGTGATGTTGTTGTAGTTGGTCTTTCTGTGGTAGTTGTGGGTGGTGAAGTGGTTGTAGTTGTTGGTGTTGTAGTAGTAGGTGCTGGTGTGGTAGTTGTAGGTGTTGGTGTTGTAGTAGTAGGTGTTGGTGTGGTAGTTGTAGGTGTTGGTGTGGTAGTAGTAGGTGTTGGTGTGGTAGTTGTAGGTGTTGGTGTGGTAGTAGTAGGTGTTGGTGTGGTAGTAGTAGGTGTTGGTGTGGTAGTTGTAGGTGTTGGTGTGGTAGTAGTAGGTGTTGGTGTGGTAGTAGTAGGTGTTGGTGTGGTAGCAGTTGGTTTTTCTGTGGTAGTTGTGGGTGGTGAAGTGGTTGTAGTTGGTGTTTCTGTGGTAGTTGTGGGTGTTGGTGATGTAGTTGTGTGTGTTGGTGTTAGTGTAATTGCGGGTGGTGAAGTGGTTGTAGTTGTATTTTTTCTAGTAGTTGTGGTGGTACTTGTGGGTGTTGGTGTTGTAGTTGTCCATTCAGTTGTACTAGTTGTAGTTGTAGTTGTCAAAAAAGTGACAACAACACAACATAGCTCAGAATGAAGTTCCATGTCCTTAATGCTGGGAAATCATAATTTAAAAAAAGTTATATTATCATCATCATCATCATCTTTATTGGCAGACTCATGGTCCATATACAACACACACAATGAATATATACATAAACACAAGAATATACAAAAAAGAAAAAGAAAAAAGGGACATCACATTAAAGATTTGTACCAGAACTTCCATAAGGAAGACTGGTATCGCACACAACTACATGCGGGATTCACCATCATCTGCACAAGCCTGTTCTTGCAATCATTTAGGCGGAGACTAAATCTGTACATTATGTGTCTCAAGAGAGCTTCAAAGGTGTAAACATTGATACTGCAGAACAATTGACTGGCACTAGTATATCTGGGCTTTTTCAACAGGATCCTTATGGCATCATTATAGGCCACTCGAAGTTTCTGTAAACTTGCTCTCTTGTACGTACACCACAATGAAGCGGTATACAAGGGAGTACAATAGGTTTTAAACAGTTTGATTTTAACAACATCAGAGCACATATGAAATTTTCTAGCCAGGGTATTTGCTTGGGCATAGAGCATGCGACGCTGGCGATAAATATCATCATCATCCCTCAGCTGATCTGTGATAAAATGCCCCAGATATTTGGTTTTACAACTTGCATTTAACTTCTGGCCAGACAGATAAAAATCAGGAAAGCACAAATGCTTATCCTCTGTAGTACGACATATTAAGACAGCACTCTTTTTTGGGTTGAAATTTACATCGTATTGTAACCCATAATCCGAGCATACATTTAGCAGTTGTTGAAATCCAGCACTGCTGGGAGACAATATAGCTAAATCATCAGCATACATAAAATGATTAATCAGCATATTGCCAACAACACACCCAGTTTTCCTCATGTTCAGTTGAACAGACAACTCATCCATATAGAGATTAAACAGAGCAGGTGACAAAAGCCCACCCTGTCGCACTCCATTACTCACTCCAAAAGAGGCTGAGGTTGCATTTCCCCACTGCACCTGCATCCTTTGATTGGAGTACCAATATACCAGAAGTCTTACAATAGTTCCCGGGGCACCTCTATGACTCAACTTATCAAAAAGCTTAAAATGGTTCACTCTGTCAAATGCTTTGGATGCATCAAGAAAGCCGATTAGTATTGAGGAATTTTTTCCTAAATACATCTGTGTAGTCTCCTTCAGGCCATAGATACAAATATCAGTTCCTAGTTTGGATTTGAAGCCAAATTGGTTTTCAGTTGTGCAAAGAAAGGGACCTAGGCGATCAAGTAGAACCCTCTCCAAGACTTTAGACAGATATTATAGGAAAGAAAAACGGAACAGATAGAGAAGCAGATAAAAAAAAAATACATGTTGACTAATTAACACTTACCTAGCATTGCAGACAAAGCAGATAGAATGGTCTTGTTCGTCATCTAATGTTGGTGTCCATTTTAGCATGAAGTTTCCATAGCCTGTTGTTGTCTTTGTTAGATTATGAGGTCCACTGACCAGCAGCTCAGACACTCTTAAAAAAACATAATAATACTTAAACTTTAAAATGTACTGTACTTCCAAACTTGGATGTAATACACTGCCGCCTAGTGGCGAGCACATGAGTTACAGTGTATTTTTCTCACCTGGAATACCGGGCCTCTGCCCTGATTGAGATCTCCAGTGTGTTGCCAACAGTGACGTAGAACTGGGTTCCGCAGGCCGGCGTCGGGGACAGGAACCTGGGGAGATAGTCCCCCTCTGCACAGGAGGGCACTGAACCCCCAACTGGAGC
This sequence comes from Neosalanx taihuensis, assembly GCA_030340665.1. Taxonomy (NCBI): domain Eukaryota; kingdom Metazoa; phylum Chordata; class Actinopteri; order Osmeriformes; family Salangidae; genus Neosalanx; species Neosalanx taihuensis. The sequence continues at coordinate 3,087,955 of CM059315.1, forward strand.
ACAAAACAGCCATGAATACTAAGATGTACGTCTATATCTCACATGCTGCATAGTTGCACACTTTCCTAATTGTAACAACCAACCCAATGGAGTCAGGTGGTTGAGTGGTTAGGGCATCGGACTAGTGATTGGAAGGTTGCAAGTTTGATTCCCGTCTAAGGCAACATGATATTGTGTCCCTGGACAAGGCACTTCACCCTACATTCCTCTGGGGTGGAATGTCCCTGTCCTTGTTGTAAGTCGTTCTGGATAAAAGCGTCTAAATGACTCAATGTAAACCTACACAATCAACAGTTAGATACTTTCTGTCATAGACAACAAGTAGTCTACACACTGTAGATACGACTTACCTCTGACTGCAAATTGTACGGGCAACCTGCTGAGATAACTGATCCCAGAGCTACGTCTGGACTGTGAGCCGTCCTTGTAGCTCAGAGTTATATTAGCAGTGGGGAAGTCCTCCATCATAAGCTGCACTGTGTATGTGTTTCCAGCTGTATTTTCAGCCTTCCCATACGATAGCGTGCATGGTGACTGAATGGTACAAAAATTTTGTATTAAAGTTATTAAATGTCTACATGCTTATTGTGATTGTCAATAAGTGTTTTTTTCCTTGGGTCCTCACTTTCAGTGTAAAAATTCTTGGATCAAGAGGTGTACAATAATCACACTCCTGGTTCTCAGGCAGAGAAAATCTGCACTGAACCAGATCTCCATCTGGATCATAGGCCAAAAGCTGAAGATCCCTGGGGCAATTCTCTGGTACTCTGGAGGGGAGGGTGAAAGAAAGAAGAAAGAAAGAGGGAGAGAGAGATTTAATTACCCCTTGTATTTAGTTCATAGACCAGGAGTGGGCAATCCTGGTCCTCGAGGGCCGCTGTCCTGAAGGTTTTAGATGTTTCCCTGCTCCAGCACACCTGATTCTAATGAATGGGTTGTTATCAAGCTCTGTGGAAGCCTGATGATTAGTTTCAGGTGTGCTGGAGCAGGGAAACATCTAAAATCTTCAGGACAGCGGCCCCCGAGGACCAGGATTGCCCACCCCTGTCATAGACTCACACAGATTAATACAATTGATGAATGCATCTTACAGCAGAAGAGGTATGACTGTGGTCTGTGGGGATCGGTTGGCCATCCCTGTGTCAGACCTCACTCCCAGATCCACTGTTGTTCTTAGTCCCCATGATATAATGTCATATGGGTTGATCAAATTTCCGTAACCTGGGGTGATCAAATATCCATAACCTGGGTTGATCAAATCCTTTACGCTCAGTCTGTGAAGATGACCCAACATTAGCATGGGAGAGCAAATAATATGAACATTTACAAACATAAACTTATGTGAAGTGATTTTTCCACATTTCATTCAACACTTACTCAAGTATAAAAGGTAAGTTGGTGTCAATGTTTCTAATCATGACCTCTTCCCATTGACACCAGTCCCCACTGCTACTGTCCAGGTTATACAGAGAATTTCTGCTTATATTGCCACAGTTTCCACTCTGACACCCCCAGCTTTCAGCCCACATGGCACCAGGACACTCAGGGTTTGTGGCCAGCTTGAAGCGAATGTCCACCTAGAATCATTCAGCAGGTGTGAAGTACGGTGTAACTATATTATTATTATTGTTGTTATTATTAACTAATAATTTACATAATATGACAATTAGAAAGTCTTTTCACAATCCTAGCTGATACAGTGCTAACTACATAATTATGTTTTTGAGATGCTTACATGGATTACATCTATTTATCAAATAGGGGGTGATATCCCGGACTGTGCATGAAATAAATACAGACCATTTACCAGTATCTTCCGTTCTAAAACACCAGTGGTTGTCTGTGCTACTTTGCAGAAGGCAGATATCCACACACCTATGGCAAGCCGTTTTAACATAAATTCAATAGACTGGATATGTGACGCAGATATCTGTAATTCAATTTCGCCTAGTCAAAAAGAACATTTCAGATATCTGCAACTACAATCCTCCTATCCACAACTGGAATTACGGATATCTGCAACGTCATTTCAGATATCTGCAACTACAATCCTCCTATCCACAACTGGAATTACGGATATCTGCAACGTCATTTCAGATATCTGCAACTACAATCCTCCTATCCACAACTGGAATTACGGATATCTGCAATGTCGTTTCTCCTAGGAGAAACTACGTCACTTTTGCCATTCATGTCTATGGGGCACGTGATTTCAGATATCTACAATTCAATTGCGGATATCCACAACTGGAATTACGGATATCTGCTACGTCATTTCAGATATCTACAATTCAATTGCGGATATCCACAACTGGAATTACGGATATCTGCAACTGATTTGTAGATATCTGTAACTCCAGTTTAAGATATCTACAATTTAATTCTGACTAGTCACAATTCCAGTTAAAGATATCTTTAATTCACCTCAATAATTGTGACTAGTCAGAATCAAATTGTAGATATCTTAAACTGGAGTTACAGATATCTACAATTCAGTTGCAGATATCCGTAATTCCAGTTGTGGATATCCGCAATTGAATTGTAGATATCTGAAATGACGTAGCAGATATCCGTAATTCCAGTTGTGGATATCCGCAATTGAATTGTAGATATCTGAAATCACGTGCCCCATAGACATGAATGGCAAAAGTGACGTAGTTTCTCCTAGGAGAAATGACATTGCAGATATCCGTAATTCCAGTTGTGGATAGGAGGATTGTAGTTGCAGATATCTGAAATGACGTTGCAGATATCCGTAATTCCAGTTGTGGATAGGAGGATTGTAGTTGCAGATATCTGAAATGTTCTTTTTGACTAGGCGAAATTGAATTACAGATATCTGCGTCACATATCCAGTCTATTGAATTTATGTTAAAACGGCTTGCCATACACACCCCTGTCAGATCTCGGTTTCTACTCTGTGTTCTTACTGTGTAGGATCCATCTGCGTTGACTCCTTTGGGGTTAAAGGTCATGGTCCCTCCGCTGAAGTGGGAGGCTGATGATCCAGAGAGCAGCAGTAACAGTGGCAGCAGAATGATGAAAGCAGACATGGTTCCTGCTGTATGTGAGCACCTTTAACTGCAGCCTCTGCTTTTAAACACACCAAAGTACTTAAAGTACTTAAACACTGAGCATCTGACAGAGGAATGTGGAAAGACGAGTAGATTTTTCTTTGTGGAGCAGAATAATGTACTGTCAAACCCGTTATACAGTGATTGTCACGCTATCCTGATACGATGCATTTCGGGACTTTGTTCATGTGAATTCCGGAATTGGAATTCCCCATGTTAGTACATGGAGAAACGTCTGATGGCTTTTTAATCCAATCCAAACCAATCCAACTTTATTTCTATTGCACTTTAAAACAACACGGTTGACCAAAGTGCAGTACATGGTGCATGTTAAAAATGCAATGTTAAAAACGCAATAAATTGGCACACACTATACACAGTAAAAACAACACAACAATTGGTAAAAACTCAACAAATAGAGACATACTGTACACGGTAAAAGTCAACACATCACTGAAAAGCTAAGGTAAAAATATAAGTCTTTAGAACCAACTTAAAGAGAGATATATACAGTTTTTAAGACATTGCTCTGCCTCTTACACATTCCTCTCCCTCATGTCTCTCTCCTCCCCAGGGCAGGCCCTAGGGTTTAGGGGACTATTAACAAAAATTGCATATGGGGCCCTTTTGTTTGGCAACATCTTTAAAAAATATATTTTTAGCCAATTTTCTTTTTTTCTGTGTTAATTTGTTATTTTTTGGGGGGGTTAAACCAGCCTTGTTTCTCTATAGCAACTTTCAAGCCAAACCCATTCATTTGGCTCTGTATAGACACCAGTGCTCTCACAACTTTGTACATTGATACTGTCATTGTTGCTGTCGATGTGATTATTTCATGACGAGGAGCCCACCGTTACTGCTGATGTGATTCACATGTGACAGGGAGATTGGCTAAAGGATAAAGAAGGAAAACCTCTGTTAGCATGTTAAGTACTGTGACTTTTGGAATGCGGCCGTTGTTGAGGCGACATGCATGAGAACGCTGTGGTCCTCTGGAGAAGGGCTACGAGAGGGTGTTTGGAATATTTCGACACTTTGTCCTTCTCATGCCTGCAGTTTGGTAGTAAACATGTTCTGCTTGTTTGCACACATTCATGAGTATATTTACACTCTGTACCTATGTTATTTGTACTTCCATGTTACCTGTATCATTTGTACTATTGCATTATTTGTATTATTTGTATCGTTTGTATTATTTGTTTATATGTATCATAACTGTAGTGTATTTTACATTGTATTCAGTGTATTATTAGTATGCCACATATATGTTCTATGTTTGCTCATTCCTGCCAAAGTGAATCCTATGTTTGTTAATCTTGCATAGCGAATAAACCCCCATTCTGATTCTGATGTATTCGTTTAGCAAACACTTTTATCCAAAGTGACTTCCAAGAGAGAGCTTTACAAAAAAGTGCCCTGCAAATTTCCCTTTGCTGTTTGAAGCCCAGTTCAAAGTCTTGGATGTGTATGTATAGGTGCTTTAATATGGAACCATGTCACTCTTAAACCAGGCTCAGAGCTAGCCAAACTAATGTATAATGTTTGCTACAGAAGAAATAGTTCAAAACAGTAAAAAAAATATGTAGACGCACCGATGGGTTATGTATTTTTTTTTAGTCGTCCATCCATGTAAATAGGAGATCTATTGAATTTATTGTTTAATTGGATGATTAGATAAGAGGAACATTGTAGAGGGATTTGATTATTACAACTAATAATGTAAATAGCAGATTAATGAGATTCATATGCCAAAATATTTCAATACAAAAATTAAAGTAAAAGCTTCAATATGCAACCATTTCCCAGAAGTACATAATATTAAAGTCGTACGTAAAAACACAAACATTTTCAAGTTTACATTTTCCTTCAGGTGACACTAAAGACACAGAGAGCGGGTGAACGTGGTATATTTGTCATCCAACTTCATTTTCCTTCAGCTGGACGATGTTTGGGTTGTAAAGACCCACTTTCTCTCTCCCTCAGGGGCTGACCTCTTGCAGCTTCCTCAGACTGACAGCGATGTCTGCTGGTAGTCCTTGTCTGATCAGTTCCTCCTGGAGCTGAAACCAACCACACAGAATCACCACTGACACATGGCAACATACTGTAATTGAGGATGATTAATTGAGTGACAGTTTAAAATATACCAAATACAAAAAGATGAGGAGTAACTGTAAGGTTTGTGAAGCCGTCTAGTCCAACAATGACAGAGAAACTGACCTGCTGCAAGAACACCTCCTTGATGTAGGTTTCATTTAGCTTGGTCATAGAAGACACCCTCATAGTCATTCCAACTGGGAATTCTATAGATGCACAGTGACTTGGTGAACATGCATATTCATACTGGTACACACAGACACACTTAAATATTCAGCCATTTTATACTGTTACAGTAATTCTTCAACTTTAAAAATACTTATGAACACACGTAATTTTTACTTACTAGATCCCTCTCTTGCTGTTGAATTATCCACCTTCCTTGTTGAGATGTCTGGTGATGATTCAGTAGGAGGTGGCAAAGAGGTGGTTTTAGGTGTTGGTGTGGTAGTAGAAGGTGTTGGTGTGGTAGTTGTAGGTCTTGGTGTGGTAGTAGTAGGTGTTGGTGTGGTAGTAGTAGGTGTTGGTGTGGTAGTTGTAGGTGTTGGTGTGGTAGTAGAAGGTGTTGGTGTGGTAGTAGTAGGTGTTGGTGTGGTAGTTGTGGGTGTTGGTGTGGTAGTAGAAGGTGTTGGTGTGGTAGTAGTAGGTGTTGGTGTGGTAGTAGTAGGTGTTGGTGTGGTAGTATTAGGTGTTGGTGTGGTAGTGGAAGGTGTTGGTGTGGTAGTTGTAGGTGTTGGTGTGGTAGTAGTAGGTGTTGGTGTGGTTGTAGTAGGTGTTGGTGTGGTTGTAGAAGGTGTTGGTGTGGTAGTAGTTGGTGTTGGTGTGGTAGTAGAAGGTGTTGGTGTGGTAGTAGTAGGTGTTGGTGTGGTAGTAGTAGGTGTTGGTGTGGTGGCGGTGGTGGTTGTGGGATCTGGTGCGGTAGTAGTAGGTGTTGGTGTGGTAGTAGTAGGTGTTGGTGTGGTAGTAGTAGGTGTTGGTGTGGTAGTAGTAGGTGTTGGTGTGGTAGTAGTAGGTGTTGGTGTGGTTGTAGAAGGTGTTGGTGTGGTAGTAGTTGGTGTTGGTGTGGTAGTAGAAGGTGTTGGTGTGGTAGTAGTAGGTGTTGGTGTGGTTGTAGTAGGTGTTGGTGTGGTTGTAGAAGGTGTTGGTGTGGTAGTAGTTGGTGTTGGTGTGGTAGTAGAAGGTGTTGGTGTGGTAGTAGTAGGTGTTGGTGTGGTAGTTGTAGGTGTTGGTGTGGTAGTTGTAGGTGTTGGTGTGGTAGTTGTAGGTGTTAGTGTGGTAGTAGTAGGTGTTGGTGTGGTAGTAGTAGGTGCTGGTGTTGTAGTAGTAGGTGTTGGTGTGGTAGTTGTAGGTGTTGGTGTGGTATTAGTAGGTGCTGGTGTTGTAGTAGTAGGTATTGGTGTGGTTGTAGTAGGTGTTGGTGTGGTAGTAGTAGGTGTTGGTGTGGTAGTTGTGGGTGTTGGTGTGGTAGTAGTAGGTGTTGGTGTGGTAGTAGTAGGTGTTGGTGTGGTAGTTGTAGGTGTTGGTGTGGTAGTTGTGGGTATTGGTGTGGTAGTAGAATGTGTTGGTGTTGTAGTAGTTGGTGTTGGTGTGGTAGTAGTAGGTGTTGGTGTGGTAGTTGTAGGTGTTGGTGTGGTAGTTGTGGGTATTGGTGTGGTAGTAGTAGGTGTTGGTGTGGTAGTAGAAGGTGTTGGTGTGGTAGTAGTAGGTGTTAGTGTGGTAGTAGAAGGTGTTGGTGTGGTAGTAGAAGGTGTTGGTGTGGTAGTAGTAGGTGTTGGTGTGGTAGTAGAAGGTGTTGGTGTTGTAGTAGTTGGTGTTGGTGTGGTAGTAGTAGGTGTTAGTGTGGTAGTAGAAGGTGTTGGTGTGGTAGTAGAAGGTGTTGGTGTGGTAGTAGTAGGTGTTGGTGTGGTAGTTGTGGGTGTTGGTGTGGTAGGTGTTGGTGTGGTAGTAGAAGGTGTTGGTGTGGTAGTAGTAGGTGTTGGTGTGGTAGTTGTGGGTGTGGTAGTGGTAGGTGTTGGTGTGGTAGTAGTAGGTGCTGGTGTGGTAGTTGTAGGTGTTGGTGTGGTAGTAGTAGGTGTTGGTGTGGTAGTAGTAGGTGTTGGTGTGGTAGTAGTAGGTGTTGGTGTCGTAGTAGTAGGTGTTGGTGTGGTAGTTGTGGGTGTGGTAGTAGTAGGTGTTGTTGTGGTAGTAGTAGGTGTTGGTGTGGTAGTAGTTGGTGTTGGTGTGGTAGTAGTAGGTGTTGGTGTGGTAGTAGTTGGTGTTGGTGTGGTAGTAGTTGGTGTTGGTGTGGTAGTAGTAGGTGTTGGTGTGGTAGTAGTAGGTGTTGGTGTGGTAGTAGTTGGTGTTGGTGTGGTAGTAGTAGGTGTTGGTGTGGTAGTAGTTGGTGTTGGTGTGGTAGTAGTAGGTGTTGGTGTGGTAGTAGTAGGTGTTAGTATGGTAGTTGTAGGTGTTGGTGTGGTAGTAGTTGGTGTTGGTGTGGTAGTATTAGGTGTTCCAACTGTGACAATCACACAACGCAGCTCAGAGTGATATTTTAAGCTGTAAAAAGAATATTTATTCAATAAATTAATGATTGTAGATTTGTACATAAAATGATAGAAAACGGATTATAAAAAATGTGATAGAAGGCCATTTGGTTCAGCAAAATGTAGACTGACCTGGGCTGATACGTTCCCTCGGAGACGAAGCAGATAGGATGGTCCTGTCCATCATCGTCTGCTAATGGTGTCCATCTTAGTGTGAACTGCCCATTGGCACTCGAGTTCTTTATGAAATTGTGCGGACCACTGACCAGAAGCTGAGAAATGCTTCAAAAGAAAATACATTACATTGCCATACCTACACTTCCAGACATGTGATATGTAGGGTCATTCCTAGACAGGCAGTCTGATTGATGTAAAGTACACACTGCTGCCTAGTGGCGAGCACATGAGTTACAGTGTATTTTTCTCACCTGGAATACCGGGCCTCTGCCCTGACTGAGATATCCAGTGTGTTGCCAACAGGGACGTAAAACTGGGTTCCGTAGGCCGGCGTCGGGGACAGGAACCTGGGGAGATAGTCCCCCTCTGCACAGGAGGGCACTGAACCCCCAACTGGAGGACAAAACAGCCATGAATACTAAGATGCACAACCAATTGAGATATAACTACCCACGCTCACGCTTGACAGCTGGATACTTTTATTATTGTAAAATCCACCCCTATCTCTCAGCCTTGTCATGGACAAACGTATAGTCTACACACTGGAGATGAGACTTACCTCTGACTGCAAACTGTACAGGCAACCTGCTGAGATAACTGATCCCAGAGCTACGGTAAGACTGTGAGCCGTTCTTGTAGCTCAGAGTTATAGAAGCAGTGGGGAAGTCCTCCATCATAAGCTGCACTGCGTAAGTGTTTCTAGTTGAGTTGGATATGTAAGATAGTGTGCACGGTGACTGAAAGGTACAAACAATACAGTAGATCAGCAGTTAGATTAAAGTTGATTTGACCGTACTTAGATGTTCTTTTTCTATTCTTAGGTAGGTTGTATGTTATTATTATTGTTATCATTAATAATGTTTATCATTGAAGTCATGTTTTTTGTCTGTATCGTATATGTGTAATGTGAGATATTCTGGAGATGAGAAAATAAAACAAAATAATGACTGCCTTTGGGAGTGTGCTATTTGAAGTATGATAATGATTTAACTGGCTGAGTGTTTTTTCCTTGGGTCCTCACTTTCAGTGTAAAAGGTCCTGGTGTACAAGAATCACACTCCTGGTTCTGAAGCAGAGAAAATCTGCACTGAACCAGATCTCCATCTGGATCATGGGCCAAAAGCTGAAGATCCCTGGGACAATTATCTGGTACTCTGGAGGGGAGATAGGGAGAGAGAAAGAGAGAGAGATAAACAGAGTGAAAGAAAGACAGAAGGAAAGAGAGAAAGATAGAGAAAGAAAGTGGTATAGATATATTTTTAATTACCCCTTGTATTTAGTTCATGGGCTCACACAGATTGATACAATTGATAAATGCATCTTACAGCAGAATAGGTATGACTGTGGTCTGTGGGGATCGGTTGGCCATCCCTGTGTCAGACCTCACTCCCAGATCCACTGTTGTTCTTAGTTTCCAATATGTAACCCCAGCATTGTTGTAGATCCAGGCCCCGCTAAACAGTCTATAAAAGAGATCAGAAAGTATGTTACAGTTGCACAGGAATAGGACTTAACTGAGCAAATGCTATAAAACAATTACAGACACATGCTTGTGTAAAGTGTCTCTACGTTTCATTCAACACTTACTGAAGTATAAAAGGTAAGTTGGTGTCAATGTTTCTCATCATGACCTCTTCCCATTGACACCAGTCTCCACTGCTACTGTCCAGGTTATACGTAAAATGTCTGGATGGAATTATATTGCCACAGTTTCCACTCTGACATAACCAGGAGGCACCCCACATGGCACCAGAACACCCTAAGTCTATGGCCAGCTTGAAGCGAATGTCCACCTAGAATAATTCAGCAGGTGTGAAGTAGCCGACAATTATATACTGTATCTTCCAGAGGTGACTGTAGTAACTCATCAAAGTTAAACATGTTGATAATACCACTATCCTAGTTGGATTCGCAATAGATTATGTAGCAATAGATACCATACTGAAAAGTTAAGTATAAGTATATTATTATCATTATGAACTAATAATTTACATCCTATGACAATTAGAAAGTATTTTCACAATCCTAGCTGATACAATGCTAACTATATAATTATGTTTTTGAGATGCTTACATGGATTACATCTATTTATCAAATAGGGGGTGATATCCCGGACTGTGCATGAAATAAATACAGACCATTTACCAGTATCTTCCGTTCTAAAACACCAGTGGTTGTCTGTGCTACTTTGCAGAAGGCAGATATCCACACACCCCTGTCAGATCTCTGTTTCTACTCTGTGTTCTTACTGTGTAAGATCCATCTGCGTTGACTCCTTTGGGGTTAAAGGTCATGGTCCCTCCGCTGAAGTGGGAGGCTGATGATCCAGAGAGCAGCAGTAACAGTGGCAGCAGAATGATGAAAGCAGACATGGTTCCTGCTGTATGTGAGCACCTTTAACTGCAGCCTCTGCTTTTAAACACACAGCAGCCAATCTGGTATGAGGAAGGTCACACTCGAATTAAAATGATTATCAGGTAACATGCAGGAAAACCAGTTACACCCTATGTGTACAACTGCCTTAACACAATACATTAAGTGACTTGGATCCTGGATGGAGTCTTCATTAATATGTGCGACAATAAACGCGTAATAAAACAAAAACACAAGCAACATTTGCTCAACATTGAGGATGTGGTTGACATTTCCATGGCCTTTCTTTTAAGATTCCTAATGTACACGGTCACTTACGGTCATCTGCTGACAACCGTCTATTGGTACCCCCCCTCAAGAGCGCCCGAGCGCAACACAAACTCTTCCACTGCCTGGCTCCCCAATGGTGGAATCAACTCCCCACCTCCATCAGAAGCACAGACTGCCTTCTCAGCTTCAATAGAAGGCTTAAAGAATAGAGAATTTAATGGCACTTAGGAATAGTATGGCACTTCACATAATCTAATGTGCTTTAGAACTATTTGTTGGTCCCCATATGGTGACTTGCCAGTGTTGTTTGTTGTATCTCTTGCTTTATGTTCACAATCGTTGTGTTATGCATTTATAGTTCTTCCCTTGGCACTTATTGGTTCTCACGATGTATGATTCACTATCTAAAAACCCCACTGTGTTCGGGGTCTATCACGTTGCTATGCTCAATGACTGATGCTCTTCGTGAAAGCTCTCTCTTGTAAGTCGCTTTGGATAAAAGCGTCTGCTAAATGAATAAATGTAAATGTACACGAGTCCAAACTTAAACTGGATTTATTTGATTTTCTGTTTAAATTGTGAGTGGATGCTAGCCTGTTTTTAACTCTCTCTCTCTGTGAATGTTGGTGCTGTAGTTGAGAATGTTGGTGCTGTAGTTGTGGCATGAGGTATAGTAGTGTTTATTGGTGCTGTGGTAAATGCTCAGATATGTGATTATACATTTGATGGAAGAATGACAAAAGGAAAGACCCATTGGAATGGAGATAAACAGGTTTGTGGAACAGGGCCAAAAACAAACAAACATTGGAACGTTGACATGTGTCACGTGATCAATTTTTTTAAGAATCATTTGAAGGGCACGTCAACGAAAGCCTCTCACGTCACCAGAAGGGATCCACGCTTGGGTTCAGACGCCTACACACGAGCTGCGCGTCGGCTTGTTGCTATGGAGACGACGTCCTCGCTGTCATTCTCGGCTGTGATTGGACAGTCACCAGCACAGCGACTCTTGCCACAATTTACGAAATCTGCAACAGCTGATTAAACGGTGCAGCAGCTGATTGGACGGTGCAGCAGCTGATTGGACGGTGCAGCAGCTGATTGGACGGTTCAGCAGCTGATTGGACGGTTCAGCAGCTGATTGGACGGTGCAGCAGCTGATTGGTGCGCTCATCAGAATGAGCGATATATCAACTTGAAGACCTTTGCTGGCCACACTTGAGGCTAGCCAGCGAGTTTACGCGGTCAAACTTCCAAGGAATTTTTCTACATAGTGCTCCGTATAACAGAGAGGTTTGCAAAAAGAAAAACCAAAACATTTCCCAACGTTTAATGTAGTCTAGTTTTAACCTGCTAGCTAATGTTTGCCGGACGAAAATGACCTGCTGACTGTGCAAGTCTTGTAGCACTAAACAATTCAAGCAAAATGCATTTATTTTATATGGATTTTAAAGGTTTCGTGTCTTTACAAGTTTAGAAATGTTGACTGCCAATGTCGCCTGGTAGTCATGGCAGCAATTCCACTGCGCTTCTATCGTACGGGGGACTTGTTTTGTATACTAACCAAACTGTGTTTGTTTTGCATTAAATAGGTTGCAGCTTGTTTTTTGAAGATGAGTTTTAACACAGCCGGCCCTTTCGCTAGCCGCAGTAGCCAAGAAAATGTTTCTGCTGGCTCAAGCAGGATGGATCCAGCCCGAGTGCAGAGGACGAAACAGAGGACCGTCCTCGGCGTCCTGAGTGACAACGAACAGCACAGCCGTCTAGCCGGAGGTCAGCCCTCTAAACTGGGGTCCATCTCGGAGAGCTCCCACCAGACGACCTTTCCGGGCTGCACCTCCAGCTTCGATGTCTTCGTGGACGAGCCGTGCGAGGTTGTCCTCCCTGCCTGCAGTCAAGCCGCTGTCTCGCCTCAGTTGATGGACGAGGATAGGGCTGCTTTGCAACATAGAGACTTCCGTCTCTTCCTTGACCTGAGCTCAGGTGAGTTCCTGTGGGGGTAGAAATGATGCATGAATTCATGGATGCATGCATTTCAGGCTATCACTCCAGGTGTTCATTCCCCCCCCCCCTCTTCTAGGATCAGGTATGGACACGTCAATGCAGTCTCTACCTGATGAACCAATTGCATCGCAGGATATGCTATGCCTGTCCGAGTACGCAGAGGACATCCACCAGCATTTGCGAGGGAGTGAAGTGTGTTCCTGATTCAAATGACAGCTTTAAAAACCTGACATGAAGGGCTAATAACATCCAGTTAGAATGACTAGCCTTTACAAATTTAAACTGTAGAAAATGTGGTTGCAATACCATGTTGCTCACCCTGCCACAGACTATTTTTGTTTTGAATTGCAACTCTCCTTACTAATGTGTTCCACCCTGATTTTATTAGATAAAATGTCACCCCAAGCACGGCTACATGCGGAAGCAGCCAGACATCACCAACTGCATGCGGGTTGTCCTGATGGACTGGCTGGCGGAAGTGTGTGTGGAGTACAAGTTGTGCAACGAGACCTTCTTCCTGGCTGCCAACTACATAGACCGCTTCTTGTCCTGCATGTCGGTGCTCCGGGGGAAACTGCAGCTGTTGGGTACAGCGGCCATCATGATAGCAGCGTGAGTTTGCATTGGATGTGCTTGAAGCTTTTGTTGTACAGAGCAGGGTTTTTCTTTTTTTGCACACAACCCCTGCTGTCAAATCAAATCCTTTCTTTTGCCTTTTTATTTTATTCAGGAAGTATGAGGAGATCTACCCCCCTGAGGTGGACGAGTTTGTGTACATCACAGATGACACGTACACCAAGAAACAGCTACTTCGCATGGAGCACCTCGTCCTGAAAGTGCTGGCGTTTGACATGACCGTCCCCACCGCGCATCACTTCCTGCTGCAGTACATGACGGTGCAGTCTGTCTGCTCCAAGACACAGAACCTCGCCCTGGTATGTCCAAACCGGTCGGCTTTGCCTCTCAACATGGGAGGGCTGATTGTCTTCAGTAGCACGCTTCCTTATTCTAAGGAATACTGTAATGGTTGGTGTGTTTTCATCCTGCAGTACGTGTCAGAGTTGAGTCTGCTGGAAGTGGACCCTTTCCTGCAGTACGTCCCCTCTATGGTGGCTGCTGCAGCCTACTGTTTGGCCAACTACACGGTTAACAGAACGTTCTGGGTGAGCTGTGGAACGGGTTTGACTACAAGCCTAGTCAGCTGGGTTATCCTGTCTCAGGTCGGGACTTCCTGGCATTCCACCAATATGACTGATCTTGTGCTTTGCTGCTTCAGCCTGATGCCTTAGGAGCCTTCACAGGTTACACCCTGTCAGAGATCGCTTGCTGTCTGAAGGACCTGCACAAGCTGTACCTCGGTGCAGAGGGTTTCCCCCAACAGGCCATCAGGGAGAAGTACAAGAGCTCTAGGTGGGTTGAAGGGTGCTGACTGATTTTTCACAGCTGCTATAGACCAATTATACAGATTCAACTGTCTGCAAAATATGCTCAAACCCTGTTATCTGTTGGTTAATTCTCTAATTAGGGGGGGAGAAAAACATTACGCATGTGCATCCTAAATGTTTTCAAACTTTCAAAATGGGTCTATTCTGTCTTGCTTCAGCCATCTTGCATCTTTGTCACAGGTATGGGAACGTGTCGTCCATGATTCCTCCCCCTTCTCTCCCATTCCACTGAGGCATCTGGAACCTTCTGCAGCAGACACAGCACTTGCATATTTTGTCTATGTGATTTTGTAAAATTACTTTTTTTTTTATGAATTTTTTAAAACCTGTGTAAATAAGCTGTTTTTAATTATAAGTAGGAGGCTAGCTATCAAGGTAGCAAATGATAAAGTAACTTGTTTCTTGTCAACTTCAGGGTGTTGTCTTGGTCCTAGTTTAAGGATATTAAGATTTGCTCCAAGTCTGTAAAAGCCACTTCATACTTTTGCATTTTATCTTTTACTGTACCTTGTTAAATATCTACACACTCATGGGCCAAGTCTGCATCTTGTATGTTGCATCATGTGATTAAAATGACAAGCAATCAGTATTTTTTTTTTTGCCTCAATGCTTTCAAATACTTGGTTTTAGACCTCAGCTGGTATTTTAAATGAACCTTAAGTGGTACGTGAGCCTGGCTTGTTCCCAAAGGCACATGTTCATTCTGTCAAGAGCTGCTCAACATGACTGATTGCTGGACTTCAGCTTTCCTTTAAGGCTTCCCACTCGGAAAAGTAATTGTTATTGGCTTTAGTGGGACATTATTGGATAACCTGTACCGGGACATGGGCTGTTGAATCCGCTGGGTGGGTCTACAAGTAGTTTGATTTGGCACAAGACTGGCAGACTGTGCTTGGCAGACTGTGCTTGACGGTCTTCACGTCAGAATGACAAAGACGCGTTAACAGAAACTGTCCGTACAAACTGAAACTAACTTTTTAAACGCGAATTGGTCTCGTTTAGTTTAATTTTCCGGGACTTTTCAAGTGAAGAATACATTCTGATATTAAGGTGCGTATCTTAAACGTTTGCTTTTTAAAAAATTGTGTATTGAGTTCATAATGAACGCGTGTATCGTAGCAGGTCTTGTATTTCAGGTAAAACCTGATAGGAGTTGAAAACTGACACATTGCATTTGCGTACACTTTGTATTTGTTAAACCACCCTTAATTCATGTTCCTTATTTTCTTTATTGTATGCTTCTCGCACTTACATTCTGTTCAGAGTAGTTCTCTAGTCAGTTCTCTATAGTTCCAGAATATGGCTTTGGCTGAGCCAGCGGAGCTGTTGGTGATAAAGGACCAGTATGACCGTGCACTGGCGTGCCTGACCCGGGGACTGGCTGCTGACGAGGCGGGAAGGAGACCCGAGGCCCTGGAGCTATACCGGAGGGGCAGGCAGCACCTCATCCAGGGCCTGGAGGTGCCTACAGGGGGGGACAGGCATAACGGAGCCCCTTGGGACACGGCCAGACAACTTCAGCTGAAGATGAGGCTGACTCTGAGGAACATCTCCACCAGACTCAACGACCTGGAAACTGAGTCCACCACAATGGAGGGGCCAAGTGAACCAGCGTTGGATCTCCCTAAGCCGACTCTGTATCCCAACCTGGGGCCCATCGATCAGCCTACCTCCTCCAACCCCCTCCCTCACCTCTACCCTACTGTGCCCTTCCCCTCCACCACGCAGACCCTGTCCCCCTCCCTTACTCCCCCTGTTGGGGCTTCAGGGACCACGGGCCCATCACTACCCATCTTCCCAGTGCCAGCCCTGGGAGCTCTAGGTGAGCAGCCCCCAGCCTATACACCCCAGCCCACGGATGGGCATCACAGCCTGGCCTACAGCCCTGTAGCAGGGCACCTGGGGGTCCATCCCCAGGGATTAGCCCCTGCAGCTGGAGAAAGAGATGAGCTGCTGTTTCTTCCTCGGGGGGTACAGATGTTTTTCGTGAGTGCTGAAGGGCAGGTCAGCGCTCCGTCTCACCCTGGGTATCTCCGCATCATCACCTTCGGCAGCGGGAGCAAAAACACGTCTGGGAAGGCGCCCTCAGCCTTTCTACACGTAAGCAACATCTGTGGGTCATGTGACATGTGATCATAGACAGAATATACAGGAGAACTTGGAACAAATGGCTTGATGGGGCTTTCATTTGGCATCATTTAAAAAGACAAAAAAACTTATTTTGGATGTACGAGGTGACCTAAAACATTACTGAAATTGGAACTGGTCAAACGTATTAGAATGATTGAAATGAATCATTTGTGGAATCAGACATACACTAAACCCCCTGCTGTCTGATTATGAGCCATATCTGACAGGCTACATGATGTCCCTCATCTCGTTTTGTTTATACAAAAGGGTGTAGATGTAAAGACTAATCAAGAGCGTTTACAGATGAAGCTACTCGATAGGCTTATCTTAGCATCAGCATTCAGTCTGTATCGAGTGTGAGAGCTGGGTGTCTTGGCAGGATATTCAGAAAGAGAGACTCTGTACTTCAGAGGGAGAACAGGGGAATGCACACTACTAAGTCAGATGATCATGGCCCTCGTGGAAATAATCACAAATAATTAAGTGGGGGAATGTGGGCTGTACACAGAGATCAGCATTCAGGAGCTCCTTGTGGCCTTATCTTGTCAGTTATAGTGTTACAGTTTGAGAAAGCTTGAGGTTTGGAAATTGAAGCACAATTGGTATCTACCCTCTACTAAATCAGTGATTCTCAACCCTTGGTCGTTCGGTACTTCTATTCCTGCGTGTTCTAGATGTTTCCCTGCTTTAGCACACCTGATTCTAATGAATGTTTGTTACTGGGCTTCTATAGGGCTAGATATCAACCAATTGCATTAGGATCAGGTGAGTTGGATCAGAGAACATCTAAAAGAACCATTGTGCTAGACTGAGTGTTGGGGTAGTAGTTAATTGAGTATACAAGATGGTTGCAATGGTGCACACTTGAAGCCTCCTCCGCCTCTAAAAACCAGCTGGACCACATTTTGTTTCGCTGCTCAACTCCAGCCTGAATTCTTTGCATGGCAAAAAGCCCTGTTGCCAAAACAACAGTGACGGCTGCTGTCTAGAGCTTCATGACTCCTAGCTTTCGATTGTACTCATCAGTCTGAGTGTGTGTCGCTCTCACACACAGTCTCCCCCCCCGCCCCCCCCCCCCCCCCCCCCCCCCCCCGCCCTCTGGCCCAGTAGGACAAAGGCGTCAGTAACTGATGACCCTGCGGTTCTGTTGTGTGTCCACGGGCCAGAGGTTTGATCTCTGGGTGACCTTTGGAGAGGTCAGGGTGAATACCTCTGGTGGCTGGAACACAACATCACACACACACACACACACACTGGCTGACAGTGAGGGTAACATGTATTGTAGCATTTGTGGGGGGGGGGGATGCAAGTATTGGGGGTGGGTACAGGGTAATGTTTACCCTTTTAATTATCTAAAAATTGGATGTGTTCTGTTTTAACCCTCTGACACTAGATACTTGTTATTTGTGTGGTTTGTAAGCTCCATTCTCTTGGTTGAAACGGCTGAAATGACCTACAGTGTGTGTCTCTTTGTTTATACACAGGTGTGTGACTGGCTGTACCCTCTGACCCCGGAAACCCCAGTCCTCCTGGCCAACTCTGGCATCTTCATGTTCCCAGACACCATGGCTGGGCCTCAGGGGTCCTACGTGGGCATCGTGCTGTCCTCAGAGATGCCTGAGGCAGACAGAGAAATGTTCCAGGACATTTTGGCCCAGCTCACAGACCTCAGGGTCCAGGTGGGTTTACTCAGAAGACGGTGGGGTCAAGAAGGGTCGTGTAGCGAAGAGTTTGGGTGCTCATAGCTGGCGGCGGGGGGGGGGGGTTTACGGAGAAGAGTCAGGGAAACCTCAGAGCCTCAGAGCCTCTTTCTTGGCTGTTTTAAAAGTATGTTTCCTTGTCAGACAAGATGGAGTGCATTCATTCCGTCACATTCACAACTATTCAACTAGGTGTATTCTGAACTCAGATTCCTTTGAACATGATGAGCGACTTTACACACCAGTTCTGACGGTTGTGGCATCTTTCCAACCACGTTAAGATACTTCAATAAGCACTAATGGAATATACGGGTAAACACTAACATGGGCTGTGTCCCCTCATCCTGTTCAATAGGCTCTGGAGGAGGAGTCGAGTTCAGAGGTCATTAACCTGAGGGAGAAAGTCCCCATTGGTCCGCCTGGGGAGAGGTCAAGAGTCCCCACAGCAACTGGGGGTGCGATGGGGGAGGAGGAGAAGCCACTTGTCCCTGAATGGAGCGAGAAGATGTCCCAAAGCATCCTGGCAGGTGTGTGAGAGAGGGTTTGGGTGTCTTGAGTGAGAGAGGCCTAAGATCTGTCTCTATCACCAGATTCCACACATACATCTTTACATTCCCCCCCCCCCCTCCCCATAGGCACCTCTTGGCTGAGTAAAGGCTTCCTGAAAGGCGCTGAGGCCACTGGCAAGGCCATCCACAAGGGGGCCTCCAAGCTGCGCGAACACATCACCCCAGAGAACACCCCCGCGGAGGTGAACCCTCGTGTCACCAGGGGCCTGCACGTGGCCAAACAGGCCACCGGGGGCGCTGTGCGTGTCAGCCAGTTCCTGGGTAAACACTGGGGGCTTGGGAGGTGGTTGTTAATCAGATCACTATGATTACTGACATATCACTTTCTGTATCTCCCAAGTGTGTGTGTGTGTGTTTTTTTGCTTGTTACTCGTTAACATGTGGGTCTGTTGCGTAGTGTCCTTTTCTGGGTGTGCTTGTTGGTAACCCATGTGCGCGTGTGCATTCACCGACAGTGAACGGAGTGTGCACGGTGGCAGGATGTGTGGGGGACAAGCTAGCCCCCCATGTGAAGAAACACGGGGCCAAGCTCATCCCGGAGTCCCTGAAGAAGACGCAAGATGGACGCTCAAACCTGGACGGTGCCATGGTTGTAGCAGCGAGCAGCATGCAAGGTACAAAGCTAGCGTAGCCTTATGTTTGGCTGCTGATGCAAGACCAGACACACCCTTACCTCCTAAAGGACAGCTAACATCTGAAGCCAACTCTGTGGACTCCAGGTTGGTGCTATTCGGTCGTCGTGTCATTTAAACCTTATTTTTACCAGGTCTCTCGACTATATGGACCGGTTTGGAAACGGGGGCGAAGACCGTGGGTAAAAGCGTGAGGTCTGAAACCGTCACAACGGTCAAGTATAAGTAAGTCCTCCTCTTCTCCCTCTCCTCTCCTCCAACAACCTGGACATCTACTGTTTTCTCTTTCTCCGAGGGCAACACTATCATTCCTTTTCAGTTTTTATTTTATTTTATTCCAGTCTATCTGGGTGTTAGTATACTGTATCTCTGCTTCAGCTGTACCGTATTGTGATTATCTTATGAAAGTAATCTATGTATCATGACTGGATGCAGAGATAGACATGCTCTCAGGTTTGGACTTGTTTTCAACTTTGGGGAAATCGTATGACGTTACACCTCTCTTTCAGATACAGGGGGCTAGAGAATCTGTTAAACCCCAGCAGAATATAACCGAAGGGGGGGGTTCAAAACCAGACTTTCTTCAGAAATTCTCCCTGGTGGCTGAACACTCCTTTCTGCTTCTTCTCTGACTAACCCTGAGGTGATTTCAGAACAACATCCCACAGATACAAAAGCGATGGAGGAATTGAGGTGCTGGACTGAAAAAATTTAAACGGTTGAACTTGAGACCCCAAAAACGATTTGATTACACCTTTTTTCCGTTCGTTGAGGCTGCATATGCAAATGCTGAAGTGACTTGGGCTTGGGGACAGCTTTACGTGTGGTCTGTTGGGGTCTTCTGTGTTGTGGACAGCTAAATGCCTGTGGGGAATGTGTGGTGGTCCTGCTGGGTATTCTGGGTGGTAGTGGACTCCCATCAAACTTATTTCGAATAAAACTGACATGAATTGAAATATATCTCTTGTTATTCCTCACGTGTATAATTCTGCTGTTGTGATTAACAACAAATTAACCACTGACTTCATGTCCTACCATTGTCCAGTCCTTTAATTGATTTCCGGCACTTTCTAGTAGCCTACAGATCTTATTGGCTCCACCCACAATGTCTTTCATGTTGACCTCCTGTATTTTCTAACCCTGGCCACTGTCATTGGTGGCGAAGGTATGGTGAAGACACAGGGGAGGCCACCGACACGGCTGTTGACTCTGTTGTCAACGTGGGCGTGACAGCCTTCAACATGGACAACCTGGGCATTAAGGGCATCTTAAAGAGCACGGGGAAGAGCACCGCCAAGGCTGTGGTCAAGGACCGTGAACCGACAACCGGAGGAGCGGCAGAGAAGTGGGAGATGGGGAACGGGGAGAAAGAGAAATAGAGATGTAGGCTATAGTTTTTTGTTTGTTTGCGTCCGTTTAATCTTTTTCTTTGGTAAAATGTGCTGAAAGAGGCTTCCTTTTTTATTTTGTATTAGTATTATTGTAGATTATATCATTCTGATCATCCACCCCTGACTTCTTGTACCTTAAAATGTATGTGTTTTGATATTGTATGTGATTCACGGTGTATTTTATCCCAAGTATTTCCCAGCCCTAATTATGTGCTCTATTAACATATAAACCATTTAACATTTAAACCACTCAATCAGATGTATTTATGCCATTTTGCAAAGATACCCTCCTTTTAAATACCCTGAAGTAAACGAGGGATATTAGACTGTGTGCACATTATTTCTGTTCATGTATTTGTTGTCCACTGATTAAAAGGATTAAACAGAGGTGAAACCGGTTGTCATTCCCAATGCTTAGACGGTTACATAAAACGTTTGTCTCAAATGTGTAGTAAATTATGAGTAAAAGTCCTTGTTTGCAAAGTATACTACCCTCGGTGTCGAGGTCACGCCTCTTCCTACAGCAGTCGGATATGGCGGTCTCCATGGGCTACCACAAGACAAAAACTTTTAATTGAATTTGCGGAAACTGAAGCAGGGCCACGATGGGAGAGACGGACTATAGTAAATATGATCTGGCTCGCTTGAAGGCCGAACTGGACCAGGAGAGAGATATGAAGTGAGTAGACCAATGCTGAGATCAGTTGTTGTTTAGGTCATGTCGTGTTTAGAGTCCCTGCCTCTTCTCTAGAGACATGTTGGAGCAGTCCATCTCCGATTTGAGGAGCACTTTAACTGAACTGCAAGAGAGACTTCACAGTGTCGATGGAGAAGGTGAGTGTCCCGATTTATCATTACAGTAAAACAGGACTTTTGGCGTGGAAATTTACCATTAGGTGTTGACGTTTGGGTACCAAACATTAGGTCAAAACACACAACACGACAAAGCCCCCTTATTGGCCCCTAAATCTGTGACCCATCACAAACTGGGACAAAGACGCCCCAGTGAATGAAGGTCTATGAAGAGCATCTAAGAAAATGTTCATACTCATAGTTTCTGATGGATCACATGCAACAGAGCATTTCAGTACAGCACTGTATCTGTTAAGGCCTCTTATGATAATATAACCTATACCTGGGAAACTGGCTTCCCCAGGTAACGAGTGGAAAACTCGATATGAGACTCAGGTGGACCTGAATGGGCAGCTGAAGAGACAGACTGCTCTGCTTCACGAGAGACTGGAGGATTTACGAGGAAACCCAGTAGGTAAAGAAAGGAGCTATTTATCTCATCCACACATGCCCAGCTTCCAGGAAGTTCCTACGACAAGTTCAATGTAGGAATTTGTGGTTATTATTTTTTTTACAGACCGACTGGCCTCAATAAGGTCCTATGATGACATGCCAATGGTGAGTGTACTTTAAATGATGATGGTGATGGTACATTAAAATATCTGTGTGTGTGTGTGTGTGCGTACGTGTGTGAAAATACACATCAATACTTGCCGCCAGAGGGAGCCAGAGAGACTAAGAGAGGAAAGTGAGACACAACAGGAGATAGACAGACAGACAGGATGGAGGATCAAGAAAGACAAGCAGAGATGGAGAGACAAGCAGAGGAAGAGAGAGAGAGAAATGTGTGAGAGCTAAGAGAGGGAGAGAGAGAGAGAGACAGAGAGAGGAGTGTGTGAGAGCTGGGTGAGAGAGATACAGACAGACAGACAGAGAGAGATTGAGAGAGAGAGAGAGAGAGAGAGAGAGGAGTGTGTGAGCTGGGTGAGAGAGATACAGACAGACAGAGAGAGAGTGAGAGAGAGAGAGAGAGAGAGAGGAGTGTGTGTGAGAGCTGGGTGAGAGATACAGACAGACAGAGAGAGAGAGAGGAGTGTGTGAGCTGGGTGAGAGAGATACAGACAGACAGACAGACAGAGAGAGAGAGAGAGAGAGAGAGGAGTGTGTGAGAGCTGGGTGAGAGATACAGACAGACAGAGAGAGAGAGAGTGAGAGAGAGAGAGACAGAGAGAGAGAGAGAGAGAGAGGAGTGTGTGAGAGCTGGGCGAGTGATGCCAGCTGCACCTTGAGCTCCTGCTGCTGATGCAAGCAGAATAAAGCTTTGACCAGAGCACTGTGATGACTGGATTACTGAAACCATAGGAAAGTAATACACACCAATTACACACTCTCGATGGTTGTGTGTGTGTCTGGTTTATGGATGTGTGTGTGTGTGTGTGTGTGTGTGTGTGTGTGTGTGTGTGTGTGTGTGTGTGTGTGTGTGTGTGTGTGTGTGTGTGTGTGTGTGTGTGTGTGTGTGTGTGTGTGTGTGTGTGTGTGTGTGTGTGTGTGTGAAGGGGCAGATGTTCATTAGTTTCCAGGACTCTTGAGTCTGTCCTCCTGAGGAAGAGAATTGAAAAAGAGAGATAGAGAGAGATTAGAAAAAGGAGGGAAGGAGAAGGACAGTTGGGGCGAGCGATGGAAGAGATGGTTTGAGAGACTGAGAAAGAAAGCTGAGTGAAGTCGATGGCATCTTCTGGAATCCGGGCTCATCGTTGATGACGGTGGTCATTCCTGCAGGTCCATTCGGCCATTTTGACTGAATGGCCACAATGACTGTGCTGTGCTCTGTAAAAAAAGAAGAACAGATGCATTGGCCTCTTTCCTGAGAGAGAGAGGGAGGGAGAGAGAGAGAGAGAGAGAGAGAGAGCACGCTCCAGGAATGACTCAACGATTACCAGTTCCACTTACCACCCTTGTTCCTTCAGTAAGGCTTAGGTGGTTTGTTTCTAGATGGTGCTTTTGAACAGCAGGTCTTCTAGTTTGATATTGACATGAGAAAGGTAGAGCACAGGGGTGGAGGGTTTGAACGCAGGTTCTAACCTTTGCCTGGACGTCATTTCGGATGAAAGCGTCAGCTAAATGAACGCAGCACATCTAGAACCTTCCTTTACAAATGAGGGAGGGTGTTCTTCGTCATTCGGAGAAGCTCTTCACCTGCTTCACGCTGCCAGCTTACTATTAAAGACTCCATGCAGGGATACATCAACATTCTGCTTCTCTTTCCCAGGATGCCCTGAGGCAGAGACTGAAGCTACTGACCAATGAAAAGGCCAGCCTGCAGTGTCAGCTGACAGACTGCCGTCAGAGGATGGAACAGGAAGGAAAGGTAAGCGTGAAATCATTTTAGATTAGTTTTGTGTGGGGGTTATGTCACGTCCCGAATGGGCTGGTGGAGGCCGGTGACACCTATGGTAAATTTGGTATCCCTTGTCGCCTTCCACCCATCTGTCCCTCGCACAAACCTTACTGTCCATCTGTAATAGTCAAATTACATTTTTGTCATGTGATTCCTTTGACTGTATTTTCAAAATCGATTGTGGGAAAATCCCAGTCCTGGGGCCTTGGTGAACTGTTTTGGTTCAGTGTGACATGTTAGACCCAAGTCCAGCTAATATCTCACAGCATTAGAAGCCGTAATCCCACTTCTAATCCCACATTCATCAACGCTGAGGACCTCCTTGTAGACACACAGAAAAAATACGCTCACACGCACGTGCACTCACGCATGTACTGTACACAGACACTCACTGAAACACAGTGACAGACAGGGGTATGGTTGATGCAGGGAAATTGTTACGCCCAGTTTCGTGTTTTTATCTGGGACATGAATAAGATCGGGGGAATGCAGAAGTCAGTGTCTCTCTTACGCTCCTTCTTTCGTAAACAACAGGCATTTCATAAGACCAACGATGAGAGGCGTGCCTATCTGTCAGAAATCGCTAAGGTAAGCATGCAGTCCTGCGTGATTCATAACTTCTGACATGGAGAAGGATTCAAAAAGAAATATTGACTGACGAGCTATGAATATCTTCCTGAATGATGAATGGCCACTAGGAGAGAGGTGCTATTAAAATTAAGGGAGGGAGGGAGGGAGGAAGAGTGTGGTGCAGGATGCTGTTCTCAGTCCTACTTCCAGTCTGCTACCTCATTTACGCTTTAGAGTTGTTTGTTACATAAGAGCTCCTCACCAAACTGAGTCAAGGACTTTTTGGGGGTGTAGGTTTTGTACCATCGATTTAATTTTTTTGCTTTAATCTCGGGTACACACAGACACACACACACACAGACTCACTGCCTTTTCAATCACATGAAATCAGCACTGAAATGTCCATAGCCTTTTTTTTTCTCCAGCTGTCTTCCACCCTGGATGCCAATAGGAGGCAGTACCTCACCCACCCACGAGGGGCACCAGAGAGTCAACAAAGGTAGTAGCAGTTTTACCCCATGGTGGCACAAACCTCAGATCTGTTGTCAAAGTAATCCTTCCCCTGGTCCAGATGGAACCATCAAATGTTCAAACAGACAGTGGTCATGATTTATTATACTACTAAGTATGGACATCGTTTGTGATCAAAATAAGTCCACAAAAATGTAATTATTCCTGATTTAACGTTCATGTCACAAAAGCAGACCGATTCTTTTCTCTTCAAACCTGGGGTTGTACTGCATTAGAAGACTACCCACGAACCACAAGACTAAAATAGTGGTGTGCGTGTTGTACCTCTCGACATAGTGAATAGGCTCATTGAATATTGAACACGTCATTAAGAGTCTTGCAATGCAGTGGACTGCACACACACGAACATGTTTCATTTGGATGAATTGAGGACTATATTATCAACAGATTAAATTGATTCGTCCTTCGTCCCTTTCGATTTATTTCTGTTTTTGGAAACAGAGGAAAACCAAGCAAGCTACCTGTGTCTGATTCTGCAAGAAGAGGAGGAGGAGGAGGAGGAGGAGGAGGAGCAGAGAGGAAGGAAGTTGTAGGGAGTAGATTACCTAAACTAAAACACTAGTCTGGTTAGTTCGGGCCAAAGTAAGATCTTATTTGTTGAATATGAACTAATACTAATTGCAACTTTGCGATGGTCTGTAGAATGTAGATTCTGTAGGATGTCTGTAGAATTCAATTAAAAAACAATGTCACATTGTTGCTTAACAAAGACTGCTTGGGTTGTTTATTGTGTGGATGCTAGGTAAAAATAAACTTCAGAGAGAAGAGAGAGAGAGAGAGAGAGAGAGAGAGAGAGAGAGAGAGAGAGAGAGAGAGAGAGAGAGAGAGAGAGAGAGAGAGAAGAGAGAGAGAGAGAGAGAGAGAGAGAGAGAGAGAGAGAGAGAGAGAGAGAGAGAGAGAGAGAGAGAGAGAGAGAGAGAGAGAGAGAGAGAGAGGAGAGAGAGAGAGGAGAGAGAGAGAGAGAGAGAGAGAGGAGAAGTGCGAAAATATAACGAGGACGGAGGCTGGTGGAACGGGGAGGTCAATCCAAAAACCTGCTGGTGTGACACTTCCCTAGTCTGTTCCATTTCTACCAGAGGGCCGCACTGCCCACCCCCTGCCTTACATAAACATGGCCACGTCACAACCGTCCTCCAGATCTTTCTATAAATTACACACAACACGCACCAACCATCACTGTGAGGGTGTATGCTCACTGCAAGTATTGATCCGGAGATTGGAATACAAATCGGCTTGTTTACACCACAGACAAGTAGTCAATGGACAAAAGATTCAGTCCAGACCTGGTTGGCCCCACCACACAAAGTAATCATAGAAAAAGGTGCTACGTTGATCAAAACACAGTAGATGTTTGAAAGGAATGCAATACGGTAGTTCACAGATGAAAGGCAAAAAAGGTGAATGACTTATGATAACAGCCAGGCTTCCCAATATACCGCCAAGCTATGATTAATGACTTTCTGTGTCTCTATGTTTCCACTCCTTTTCTCTCAGAAAACTTCTCTCACTTGTTCTCCACGTGTCTCTCTCACCCCCCTCCCTCTCTTCCACCCAGAACAGTTTGGTTGGATCAGGGGCCGATTGAGTTTACAGTGCAGTACTTCGCTTGGCTGCCCGCTGCTTTGAAAGCCTCTGTCCTTCTCAGTAGATGAGCAACAAGCTGGGTTTGTTTCAAAGATGACTCATTGGCCCAGGTCCATCCAAATGCTACTCTATGTGTCATCTCAAAAGTACTTGGGTGGGAGACTAGAATGGTTGTTGCGCTTGTATTGTAGAACCTACCGTTTGAATATGATGGCTACCGTATCCCTGTTTTTGCTGTGGGAGAAATACTACAAGCTACAGAACAACTAGTAATTTGACAGAGTGGGTTGCTGACACAAACACACTGAGTTTGAACCCATTTATTTCTATCGGCTCCAGTAGATGTGTGCATGCACGCATTATTTTGAGGGTGGAGGGCGTTGCTGTGAAACTGGTTTTGTTATATACATGAATATATGAGATGATGAGAGGGTGAGGGAGTAAATGGGGGAGGGGGCAGGAGGGGAATGAGGGGGGGAGGAGAGGAATTAGGGGAGATGAGGGGGCAGGAGGGGGTATGAGGGACAGGAAGGAGCAGGAGGGGGAGGGAGGAGGGGGTAGGAGGGACAGGAAGGAGCAGGAGGGGGAGGGAGGAGGGAGGAGGGGGTAGGAGGGACGGGAAGGAGC
Source organism: Neosalanx taihuensis (assembly GCA_030340665.1). Taxonomy (NCBI): domain Eukaryota; kingdom Metazoa; phylum Chordata; class Actinopteri; order Osmeriformes; family Salangidae; genus Neosalanx; species Neosalanx taihuensis. Next base: position 3,114,841 of record CM059315.1, read on the forward strand.
AGGAGGTGGGGGGAGGAGGAGGAGGGAGGAGGGGGTAGGAGATGCAGAGGACATAAGAGGTGATGAGCTTGGTCTCCAGGGGACAGGATCTAGGACACTTTGATCCGTCTTGTGTTCCACCCTTGCAGTCCACTTCTGCACCACACACACACACACACACACACACAACACACACACACACACACACACACACACAAGCACACACACGTTCACGGAGCAGCAAAAACGAGATTAAATCAAATCTCCCAAAGTGACTTTTGCACAGGGACGCTTATCATTCACAGTTTTTAATCGAGGTGTATTTCTTGAATAGCTGCTGAAATATTTGTCAGACATTCACGGCAATAGAATTGAACAACTTCTCCTGGCCTCTTGATCTCCAAACGTAATTATGCTCACTCCATCTTTCTTTTCTTTCGTTATTTTTGTCTTTCTGTCACACACCTCCTCCCCATCAGTCACACTGAATAATGATCGAGAGAGAAAAATACTCCCCCACTCACCCCCTCTGGACAGCAGCGCGTGCCTGGTAGTAGAACGGGGCGTGCGGCTTTGTGAGGGGTGCAGGAGGGGGTGTGACTGCATCCCGATGAGGGGAGGGAGTGGGGGAGGGGTGCGGGGGGGGGGGGGTGGACTTTACAACAAAAAAACACCAGACACGACTGAGGAGGGGGAGGAGGGCGGAGGAGAGGTGGTGGGGGGGTGGGGGGGTGGGGGAGGAGAAGGGGGGAACAGCTGCTGCTGGCCAAGCCCAGCCTACACCGCACGCTCTTCTCTCTCTCTCTCTCTCTCTCTCTCTCTCTCTCACACACACACACACAGTCACGCGCACACCCGGAGAGATCCACCGGACAACAAAGAGCGCGCGGGACCACTGCAGCTCTCTTTCTCTGAAATCGTCATTTTTTTTTTTTATCTGGCGAATTCGACCAGCAGTAATACTGGAGGTGACAGAACCGTTAGTGTACCGTGTAGGTAAGAAAACCATCCAGAGGTCCATATCTAATAACCTGTCAGTGCTCGTTTTATTACTTTTTAAATACTTTTTATACACAATTAATATATTTTACTGATGCAGTTCATACCGTTTATCTTGCCTGGGATCGTATAGTTTTGCCTTTTTCCAGAAGCATTGATCTGGCTGAGGTTTTCATGTTTTTTAACAAAGAGTGTAAATCAAGTTCAACAGCCGAGTGCTCCACAACATTTGCTATATTAATCAAATTATTTATACATTTTTTATTCTATTTCGAAAGCTGAAAGTAATTTATTATTACCTATTGGCTCCAACCTATTGATGGGTCTCAGGCTGTGCGGTTCTTTCAGTGGTTCTGATCAATGACACCTTGTGCCTCTATTGCTCAAAGCTTAGAAAAGCTTAATCTGTCATTAGGCAGTTATTTTAAGACTGGACACAACCAGAGGATTGTTGAAACACGAGTCGTGGGTTGATACCCCTGGTATTCAATATTGGGACTGATTATCACCTAAGTTTTAATATTGGTATATTGTGTTTGGGTTTAAAGTTTGTATTGCCACTTTTCCAGATAGTAGAGCTGTGCTGGTGACCTTCCAAAGGGACATGGAGCTGGAACATTTTGACGACCGGGACAAAAGCCCAGAGGCATGCCCGCGGTGGTGGCAGGATGAACGGGGTACTGAGTCCCACACACAGCGCCCACTGCAGCCTGTACCGACCCGGACCCTGAAGACTCTCACGTCGGAGAAGAAGGCGAAAAAAGTGCGTTTCTACCGCAACGGAGACCGATATTTTAACGGGATCGTCTACGCCATCTCCGCGGACAGGTTCCGGTCTTTTGACGCGCTGTTGGCTGACCTCACCCGCTCATTGTCGGACAATGTGAATCTACCCCAGGGGGTCCGGATCATTTATTCAATTGACGGCTCCAAAAAGATTACCACTATCGACCAGCTGGTGGAAGGTAACATCTCACACAGCTCAGAACATCTTGGGTTATATCTCGATATTATGCAATATCAAAAGCCTCTACATTGTCAGTACTGTAGTAAACTAGTTTTGTGTTGTAGAAGAGCCCCCATATGGGTTCAGAAGCTGCTGTTGGGGTATCTGTAATAAGCCAAGAGCTGGGACAGGCTAAAGCAGGTCCTCATTAAGCAGACCTTTGGCTATGAGGATGAGGATCAGTTAAGGATGAAGATCAACTGCTTTTTAGGATGGCCGACTTGCTACAGTAGCCTGAGATGTGGCCCATTTAGATTCAACATTCCTAAATGTTATCGGTCATCTTTGTTGGAAGACGTTGACTTAAACTTAGCCTTCCATGTCCTATAAAGTGATTGGCAGTATGGATATACATGTACGATCAAGCTGTTGTTCTCTAAATGAATGTAGCCAACCTTCCCTGACCCTTACATTGGTTTTCTCCCCTGTCTCCCCCCAGGTGAGAGCTATGTGTGCGGCTCCGTCGAGGTCTACAAAAAACTGGACTACACAAGAACGTCACCCCAACTGGTCGGTCAACGTCAAGGGCTCGGCCGCGGCCGCCCGTGGGCCCCCCTCCCTGGGCAGCGCCAAAGCCGGCCCGCCGGAGAACCGCGAGAACAAGGACTTCATCCGGCCCAAGCTGGTCACGGTGGTGCGGAGTGGCGTGAAGCTCGCAAGGCCGTCCGAATCCTCCTCAACAAGAAGACGGCCCACTCCTACGAGCAGGTCCTCACCGACATCACGGATGCCATCAAGCTGGACTCCGGGGTGGTCAAGAAGATCTACACTCTGGAGGGGAAACTGGTAAGTTCTGTCTCTTTGGCCAAAATCCTGATTCTAGTTTAACACCTTCATCTCAGAACTGTAGTGTGTGTGTGTGTGTGTGTGTGTGTGTGTGTGTGTGTGTGTGTGTGCCACCGGCAACAAAATATGTGACTCTCACGTTGAACCCAGACACGTGAGGTACTGTGGATGTCATTGCCTTACAGCCCCAGTGTGTGTGTGTGTGTGTGTGTGTGTGTGTGTGTGTGTGTGGATAGAGGACTGGAAGAGCGTACGGCTGCAGGTCAGACTGGGAGGCTTGTCACCTTCTCACCCTGTACTGTTTAGAGACTGGTGCCCTCCTGACCCCCCCCCCCCCCATCCCCCCCAAACACACACACACACTCTGACCCAAACAGCCTGTGTCCCAGATTAGACCAGACGGACAGTGACACGGTCGGGCGTGCTAAGTAGACTGATGCATGATGGGGTCGGTTATTGATCGTGTGACCTGTTGTGCACTGTACAAATCTAATTGATATATACTGTCTGCCTCTGTGTCTCTCTCTCTCTCTCTCTCTCTCTCTCTCTCTCTCTCTCTCTCTCTCTCTCTCTCTCTCTCTCATTCTGTCCTCCTTTCCCCTCTCTCTCGCCCCTCTCTCTCTCCCTCCTCTCTACCTCATTCTGTCCTCCTTTCCCCTCTCCCCTCTCTCCCTCCTTCTCTGTTCTAGTTCTTTAGTTCCCTGTCCCCTCCCTACCCCACTCTACCCCTCTTTCCTCTCTCTGTCCCAATTCATCTCCCTCCATCTTCCTTCCACCACTATCTCCTCTTCTCTCCCCTTATCACATCTCTCTCTTTCTCTGCTCCCGAGTCTCTACACAACAACAAGGGGTGATTAACCAATCACAAATAGACCAACCCGCTGCTTAACCAATCACTGTCTGTTTTTTTTGTTCACCAACCTATCACCGCACTGTAGGTCTGTAATTAAACCCTCAGCACAGAGAGGGAACTATACACGTCTGTTGTGTGTGCACGCGCATGTGTGTGTATGATCCTTTTGTGCGTTCAGGCAGGCTTGTGTGTGTGTGTGTGTGCGCACGCGTGTGTGATCTTAGGGTGCTGTTTATCGACTTAGTTATCTTGCTCAGAGTTACAATACATTCAAGAGGTGCAATAAAGTCACTTAAAATATGAGGATGTCCCTGAGAGAACCGAGTGATGGGGTTTCCACTGTGGGTGAACACTGCCACTGTGTGGTATTATGGGGAACTGCAACTCTATTTGCCTCTGACAGACAGACAGGAGGAGAGGCAGGTCGGCAGCCAGGCCCGGGAAGATGGGAGCAGACGTCTGCAGTTCATCTTCTGTCCACTAGATGGGGCTCACACTACAGACACGGTGTGTGTACGCCACGCTCTGAAGCGTCTTGTTTGAACGCTAGGAGAGTTCCAGAAGACTAGAAAAGTCTACACCGGCTTTTACCACGCCGGCGAACTTCTCAGCAGCAGCATTACGGAAATCAGGGCCCTGACAGTTTGCGAATAAAGACTGCATGAGATTAGGGAGGCTGCATTAATAGTTGTAATCTGGGGGATTAGGAATAATCTGGATCCCAATTTCAATCCCGGCCCCAAGCCGTCTTCTGTTTTTGGTTCTGAGCAACCGCACTCTCTATACAAGTCCCTCCCTCCCTCCCTCCCTCCCTCCCTCCCTCCCTCCCTCCATCCCTCCCTCCCCTCCCTCCCCTCCCTCCCTCCCTCCCCCTTCGCTAACTGGGCTGGTTTCCTGCGTGTGATAGAAGTCACAGACTCACAGACACATCAACGCAGTCTCACTGTGTCACCAAGAGCACTGACACACCAGTCTGGCCTGTCTAGCTCTGCCTCTCTCTCTCTCCTCTCTCTCTCTCTCCTCTCTCTCTCTCCCTCTCTATCTGCCTCTCTCTGCCTCTCTCTCTCTCTCTCTCTCCCTCTCTCTCTCTATCTGATCTTTCAGTCTCTCTCTTGGTGTGTCCATGCATATGTAAATGTGCGGTGTGCGTCTGCAACTGCGTGTACGTGTGAACATTGTGACTGTGCGTGCATCACCGGGTGTGTCTGAGTGTAGACTGCTTGTGTGCGTGTGTGTGTGAGTGTAGACTGCTTGTGTGTGTGTGTGTGAGTGTAGACTGCTTGTGAGTGTGTGTGTGTGTGTAGACTGCTTGTGTGTGTGTGTGAGTGTAGGACTGCTTGTGTGTGTGTGTGTGTGTGTGTGTGTGTGTGTGTGTGCATGACTGTGTGTCACAGTTACGTAGCGTCTCACAGGTCTTGGTAGATGAAACACAGATGATCTGTCCCCCTCCCCAGAACAAGAGTCGTTTCCATGGCGATGTGGTGCCCCCCCCCCCATCTCTCCCCTGCTGATCTAGCTCTTGCCACAGGGAGGGGGTAGAGGGGCGCTTGCCAGCCCTCGCACAGGCTAGCTTAGGGCACCGCATCGCCATGGAAACAACTTTTCTTACACCCCTTTGCAGGTGTGTGTGCGTGCTGCTGTGTGTTTGTGAGATGCATATTTGTGTTAACTGTGTGTGTGTGTTTGTATGAGTGTTGACTGTGTGTGTGTGTTTGTACGAGTGTTGACTGTGTGTGTGTGTGTGTGTGTGTGTGTGGTGTGTGTGTGTGTGTGTGTTTGTACGAGTGTAACGTGTGTGTGTGTACGTGTCAGTGTTCTACATTGGTGTACCCTGAGCTTATTACTTCAGAGTCTCCTCTGTCTGTGTCCTACATGAAAGTCTCCTTGCCTCCTCTCCTCCCTGTCTTTCCTTGCCTCCTCTCTCCTCCTCCTTCCCTCCTCTCTCCCCCTGTGTTTTCTCTTGTGTGAATCCGGAGTTTCTGATGTGCTATCTAGGACAGGAACAGCTTCAAACAGCTTCGGTCTGCTTCCAGAATGATCTAAATCGTTTTTTTTTGTTTCGTTTTGAATTTGCACGATCACCCCTCCCTGGTGGGGAAGGGTTGCAGGGGTCCGAGGAGGCAGTTCAGGGGGGGCTCGGGTTCTTCTGGCTGCTGTCCCAGGTGGAGGGGAACCTTTTTATCGAGTGCCACCGTATTTCATACTGATGGGGCTGGATTGATTGGGTTGGAAGTGCTTGGTGCTGCTGGTGTTTGTGGTGTTTCTGTGTGTCTACATGGTTAGTGTGTCTCCTGGGTCCTGGATATTGACCTGGCTGGTGGCTAATCAGCTGCTCTTTGGGGAATACACACTTTTGTGTTTGTGTTGTGAGCGAGCTGGTACAGTGTGCTTTCTGACAAGCCTACATGCACTTACAAACGTGCAAGAATAGCTGCAGTCGCACACACACACGCGCGCACACGTACAACCGCATAGACTCTGATAATATGTGTGTGTGTGTGTGCTGTAGCCCAGTGATGAACTCCTAAAACTTGTGCTCCGAATACAGAAGCTACACACACACACGCACACACACAACTCTGAATGTGCATCCCCCTCTGATCGAATAAGCCTGCACATACACACGTGTGTGCAAGCATGGAGGCAGGTGCACACCACACACACTCACACACACTTCCCGGTGTGAATTTGAGTTATGTAACCATCCTCATGTGTAAATTCTGTTTCAAGTTAAGATAGCTGTATCTCCCAGTTAGATCATTTGGGAGCAGTG
>CM059315.1:3123736-3136236 GCA_030340665.1 Neosalanx taihuensis
GATGAATAGGTTCCACATTACCCATAAGCCTCTGCTGTATCTGTGCCAGGTAGAACAGAACAGCACAGTGAGCTCTGTCTGGCACCTCATTCCCCTGGCAACCCCTCCTCGAAATCACACATCCACACACACACACACACACACACACACACCACACACACACACACACACGATCACAAACACATACACTCACTCACACCTTGGAAATCTGTCTATTTCACATCCCTCATCGCTCGTGCTGAGTAGTATGATGAAGATGGAGAGAGGAAGAGAAGGTGGCAGGGATGATGGGGTTCGTGGGGGGGGGTCTGCAGAATAAATTGTAAGTTTACCACGTTAACCTTCCGTGGAGAGTTTGGGAAATCAGCCACTTTCTATTTCAGTTTCTCATCAGCAAATTGAATTACTTCTAATGAGAAAGCGACTGGGGGCAGATGAGGCCATGTCTGCGATCCAACATGGCCGACCCTGGAGGGGGGTCTAGAAATCAAACTGGCGAGGGTTCAGCTGCTCGGATGGCAATATCCTGTCCAGACATCGACAGCGAGATGAAATGATCTTTTCGCTGGTTTACACAGAGAGATGAAGAGGAGGGGAGGGGAGAGGGGAGAGGGGAGAGGGGGAGAGGAGGAGAGGAGGAGAGGGGAGAGGAGGAGAGGGGAGAGGAGGAGGAGAGGAAATGGAGAGCATGTTGCCACCTGCAAACTGAGCATGTGTGAAAACTGTGTGTGTGTGTCCTGTCCCCCCCCCTCCCCACCCCCCTTCCCCAGAGTGCCGGGTCATGAGGTCAGTCCCCTATGGGAAGATGCCCCCCCCTCACCAGAGCTTCCCCCAGAAACCTGGCTCTCTCCCGCCGCAGCAAGTCCCCCTCAGGCTCAGGTAAGAGGCAACACACACCACAGGTGTGTTTACATATACACACCTACACACACAGTACAGATGCACACGTACACAATATTCTGCATCTTCTCTGTTATCAATCAGATCAAATCATCCTTTAGATGGGATCTTCTGTGGCTGTGTGTGTGTGTGTGTGTGTGTGGCTGTGTGTGTGTGTGTGTTTGTGTGTGTGTGTGTGGGGGCTCAGGTGGGGTTCTGTTTATCCTATTGGTCCTATTGACTTTAATGAGAATTTGCTAGACCATTACTGAGTCAATGTTGCAGCAAATGAACAGACTGCAAATATCCAAATCCCAGCTTCTGAAACGGCCCTGTGGATGAGGGGTGTGTGAGGGTGTGTGTGAGTGTGTGTCTGTCTGTCTGCTTGTGTGTGTGCGTGTGTGTGTGTGTGTGTGCGTGTGCGTGTGTGTGTGTGCGTGTGTGTGCGTGTGCGGGTGTGTGTGTGTGTGTGCTTGTGTGCCAGTGCATACTCGAAATGAAATTAAAACATGGTTCGCCAGGGAGGGGGAGGAGGGAGAGGGCTAGGGGAAGAGGGGGAGAGGGGATGGAGGAGGGAGGAAGAGAGGGAGGGGAGGGGGGTTGGTGACTCAATCCTGCAGATTCTCGCCAACTTCGTCTGCACCTGATCTAGGCTTGGGGCTTGCAGACAGCGGTGGTGTGTGTGTGCGTGTGTGTGTGTTGCGACACAGGAAGGTCACGTTGCTTATTAATGTTATTGGTTGGGCTGATGATGCAACAGAAAGAAACAGTTGGCTGATCTTAATGACCTCATTACAGCGCTCCCAGTTCAGGCTCTCAGTCACACACTAACACATTTGTTTGGTTATTGGCTGCAAGGTCAGTGGCTGCAGTTTGAACTGAACCACAACCAATCAGTGCAATCAGAACCAATCTGTGTGTGTGCGTGTGTGTGTGTGTAGACGCACCATGACGGACAGATCTACTCTCCTTTGACATTGGGCTCCCTTGACTGCAAGGTGGACAGTTGGGGAGGGATGGAGAGAGAGAGGAAGGGAGGAGAGAGGAAGGAAGGAGAGGGGAGAGGAAGGGAGGAGAGGGGGAGAGGAAGGAGAAGAGAGGAGAGGAAGGGAGAAGAGAGGAGAGGGAGAAGAGATGAGAGGGGAGGAGAGAGGAGAGGAAGGAAGGAGAGGGGAGAGGAAGGGAGAAGAGAGGAGAAGAAGGGAGGAGAGAGGAGAGGAAGGAAGGAGAGGGGAGAGGAAGGAACGAGAGGGGAGAGGAAGGAAGGAGAGAGGAGAGGAAGGAAGGAGAGGGAAGAGGAAGGAAGAAGAGAGGAGAAGAGGATTAAAGGAGAACAGGAAAACAAGGTTTACGCTCAATACACTTGAGTTTGAAAGTCCAGGCGAGGGTTTAAGGTTTAAGTTGTCACGCAGTAATGACCGGCCAGGAGAGTTTGGAGAAATGACTGTTTATGTAAACAAATTAAATGAAATGGGACAAGCTGTGTTTTTGTGAGGTGAACGAGACAGAGAGAGAGAGGAGGAGAGAGACAGACAGAGAGGAGAGAGAGAGAAAGAGAGGAGGTTGCCGTGGAAACGCAGAGCACCGAGAGCATGCGGCAGACATCGACGGCCATATATGGCTGTGGCTTCCTGTTTGGCAGTCTGCGAAGCAACACAGACGATTGGACACAGCGTCCTCCCTGGCAGGCCGTGACCCGGCGTCAGGCGATCCGAGTATTGCTAAGAACCCTCCGTGTTTCCTGGAACTGGCTGTGTTTTTCCTGTGTGAAGCACACCCCCACCCCCCACTCCACCCCCCCACCCCCCACTGAGGGGCAGTGCATGGGTGTGTGTGTGTGCATGGGGGACAGGGTGCATATGTGTGGATGGGGGGGGTGGGGTGCGTGCCCTAACATTGCATGTTGCCATGAACCCCCAAACACATGCACACACTTCTCTCCTGGTCACTTTTCAAATGGGGGAGGGAACAGGGGTGGAGCTTAGGACCGTGCAGAGCCGACAGCTGCCCTGGGTCAGAGCAGAGGTCAGAGAAGTGAATATCCATCAGGTGGGATCCTAACCCTGAAGCCCCACCCCACACAGACGCACACAGACGCGCACACACTGCTGGACAAGCCTGACCACTGGTTAAGGATCACTCTGTGTGGTTTGTCATCAGAGCAGGTTCAGATCTCTCTCTTTCTCTCTCTGTATCTCTCTCTCCCTCTGCTCTCTCTGTATCTCTGTCTCCCTCTGCTCTCTCTGTATCTCTCTCTCCAGACAGTGTCAGAGGTTTATCTCTCTAGCCTCAGCAGTGATTTATTTACAGGTAATTGGATCCACTCTGCACCCACTCCTTAGCTCTCTCTCGTTCTCCAGCAGTCATCTTTTCTCTCTGCCCCACCCTCCTCTCTCTTTGTCTCTTATTATCTCTCTTGCCTCGACCCTATCTTACCTAACCTTGTCTATCTTCTCTCTCTCCTCTCTCTGTCTATTGCTGTCTGTAATATTGTCTCTTCTCCCTCATTCTTTCGCTCATTGCCCACCCCTTTTTTTCTTTTAGCAGTACAATTCTCATTAGCATACCGTGGCTCTGCAGCTAAGCTAACATGAGCTCTCTCTGCGGCTCATTACCTGAGCATCAAGCGTGTGCGTGTGTTCATTTGCATGCGTTCTCTGTCTCTCGTCCTCCCTCTCTGCTGAGTCACACCCCGGCGCGTCTCTCTCTCTCCGACCCTCCTCCATCCATCGCCACGGCTCGTCGCGGTTAGCACGGTGCTGGTGGACGCCAGCGGGCCGCTGGTTAGACACTCACTCATGAGGTTCACTAGTAGAGGTGGAGGTTGTCTGTCTGGGACTTGCAGACAGATGCATGCCTGTGTGTGTGTGACTCTTTTGCCTTATGTAAGGAGTCTGCATCACACCTGACGCCCTGTGAATCACAGCTTATTGGCAGTGAGTGGACTCTCATCAGTTCCTTCCTGTGACTCTAGGCTGCCGGAACAGGATAAAACACTGTGTGTGTGTGTGTATGTGTGTGTGTGTCTGTGCATGAACTAAGATGTGCTAAACATGAGAGAGAGAGAGAGAGAGAGAGAGAAGAGAGAGAGAGAGAGAGAGAGAGGAGAGAGAGAGAGAGAGAGAGAGAGAGAGGAGAGAGAGAGAGAGAGAGAGAGAGAGCATCAAAAGGAGATTGAGATCTGGCAAAAAGAGAGAGGACAATGTTTTCCAGACCTAAGGAAGGGAAAGAGAGACCCCAGAGAGAGAAAGAGAGAGAGAGACCAGAGAAAGAGAGAGAAAGACCAGAGAGAGAGACCAGAGAGAGAGACCAGAGAGAGAGAGAGATACACCAGATATATATAGAGAGAGAGACCAGAGAGAGAGGGACAGACACCAGAGAGAGAGAGAGAGAGAGAGAGACCAGAGAAAGAGAGAGAAAGACCAGAGAGAGAGACCAGAGAGAGAGAGAGAGAGAGAGATACACCAGATATATAGAGAGAGAGAGACCAGAGAGAGAGGGACAGACACCAGAGAGAGAGAGAGAGAGAGACCAGAGAAAGAGGGAGAAAGACCAGAGAGAGAGACCAGAGAGAGAGAGAGAAGAGAGAGAGATACACCAGATATATATAGAGAGAGAGACCAGAGAGAGAGGGACAGACACCAGAGAGAGAGAGAGAGACCAGAGAGAGAGAGGTCCAGTTGTCTCAGCCTGAGGGGGCTGTAGTGATGTACCGATGGCCCACTTCCTGCTCTGTGTACAGTAGCCCGTCTCCCTGGGTGTGGGAGAGGAGGCCAGGCAGCAGCTGCAGGGAGCCCAAACACAGGCCCTCTGACGTGGGCCCTGGATCCTTTGGACATGCCAGAGGGCCACACACACACTGCCCCTGACCCAACACAACAGAGAGAGGAAGAACCTGAGAGGAGGAGAGGGAGGGAGGGATGTCTTGATGCATCATCCAGGTTAATTGTATACAGGGACTGCAGATGGTGTTGGTTATTTGGTATTATTTGTCATGTCATACTCATGTGAACACAGGAATACACACGTAATCAGTGCATGCACACAAATACCCAACATGAAAACAGACCACACACCTACAGCCACATGGTTTACTGGCTGGCAGGAGACTGGAACACCAGGTCTCTGGTTGTCAGCTATCATACAACCATCATCTGGGCCTTGGCAAAGTTGGCAAAAAACAAGGCTCTCATCATATCTCAGCTGAACCATTTTGGCTACTATGGTTTTTGTGTGGGAGAGTGAATGTCTCTCGCTCTCTCTCTATATCTCTATATATTCATCTCTCCCTCTCTCCCTCTCTCTCTCTTTCTCTCTATCTCTCTCTGTCTCTGTCTCTCTCTCTCTCTTCATCTCTATTAATTTCTCTCTCCTTCTCTCTCCCCCTCTCTCTCTCAATCTCTCTCTCTCCCTCTCTTTCTCCCCCTCTCTCTCTCCCTCCCCTCTCTCTCTCTCCCCTCTCTCTCTCCCTCTCTCTCTCTCCCCCTCTCTCTCTCCCTCCCTCTCTCTCCCTCTCTCTCTCCCTCTCTCTCTCTCCCTCTCTCTCTCCCCCTGTCTCTCTCCTTCCCTCTCTCTCTCTCTCCCTCTCTCTCTTCTCTCTCCATCTCTCTCTCTCTCTCTCTCTCTCTCTCTTCATCTCTATTCATCTCTCCGTTTCTCCTTACCGCAACCGTAACAGTCTGTCAGCCACAACGGCCCTGGTGCACGTCAGAGTGTACGTCAGATCCCCCTCAGCCTATCAGCTCCCAGCACCGTGTTTACTGTACCGCGCCTCCTCGGTGTCTCTCTCCATTCAGTAGAATCATTACCGGAGCTCTTTAGCGCAGAGAGCAGCAGGAAAGTGCCGCTCTCCTTTTCTCTCCCTCCGCCTGGAATATCACTGTGTTGTCAGCATGCTGGAAGTTGAAGGTAGGCTTAAGGGTGTATTTTATACCGCCTGTTATCGTATTTTATGGGGTGAAATAAGCCGCTTTAGTGTTTTGTTGCGCGTTGGCGAAGTTGCCAAATTGCGCTTTTACGCGCCCCTTAACCGCTTTGACCGCTGTGCCAAAATGTCAGCCCACAGTTATTTTTTTAATTGGAAAAATGTAGGACTGCTGTTTTTAAAACAACTGCTCACTGTGATTATGTCAGACTGCCTGCTGTTTATTGCGTAAGGGGCTCTGCGTTTTCCATCAATGAAGATGCCCAGTGTGGTATGAGGGTGGTCATTAAATCCCAGCACCTCTAAAACAGCAATCTAAACTGGCAATAATGATATTATAGGTAAAGATTCACATGTATAGGAGCACCGTGAATGCGTCTAGATGCATCATGTCTCCCTTATTAATTCATATGAGCATTCATTATTATTCCAAGAGGTTGTAGTGTGTCATTGTGTGTTATAGTCTTTAAAACCAATAACTGAGTCATTTTAGAAACCAGGCTTTTTATATGGACTGTTGGAATGAGGACTTTTTTTACATTTAAAATAGGGATGACCTTCAAAGTTAGGTGTTTCTCTTGATTTCTGGTGGAGTTGTGAGTTGAGTTTCCTCCTTGGCTCAAGGAGCTCTGTGAATGAGAGAGTGTGTGTGTGTGTGTGTGTGTGTGTGTGTGTGTGTGTGTGTGTGTGTGTGTGTGTGTGTGTGTGTGTGTGTGTGTGTGTGTGTGTGTGTGTGTGTGTGTGTGTGTGTGTGTGAGTGAGACAGCTGGGAAGGGCAGGCTGTATCTGGGTCAGTAGGGGGAAAGATTGAGTAGAAAACAGCAAAGACTCTTCATATTTCAGGGGGGGAAAGACCACATTTCCCAGAAAAGTTTAGTTTCCAAGTAATTTGAAGGTGGCTTAAAGCCTATATAATCAATTAAAGATATTAAAATGTTAGTAAACTGTACGTTGCTCCGTCTGTGATGTGGATGTTGTGGGTGGATGTGTGGGATGCTGAAAGTCAGGCTGGTTTCTTCTAGAACTCTCCTGCTTTATGAATAACTTAATCACTCCATCTCTGTGTATGTTTCTGTTTCTCTCTCTCTCTGTTTCTCTCTCTCTCTCTCTGTTTCTCTCTGACTCTCTCTCTCTCTCTCTGTTTCTCTCTGACTCTGTCGCTCTCTCTCTGTTTCTCTCTCTCTCTTTTTCTCTGTGGCTTTCTCCTTCTCTCTTTCTCTCTGTCTCTCTCTTCCTCCTTTAGTCAATGGCACCCCTGCCAGTCAGTTGTCCACTCCTCACTCGGGGAAGACTCCAAGCCCGTCCCCATCCAGCCCAGGAGGACTCAGACCACGCAGGGTAAGACATGACTCCCTCCTCCTTCTCTCCCTCCTTTCCTCGCTCCCTCCCTTGCTCCTTCTCTCCCTTCTTCCCTCCCTTCCTCTCTTCTCCCTCTCTCCATCCCCTCTCCCCTCCCCCCCCTCCCTCCCTCTCTTATCTCCCTCCCCCCCTCTCTTATCTCCCTCCCTCCCTCTCTTATCTCCCTCCCTCCCTCCATGTAACACACTCCTTCTATGTTCTCAGGAAAAGGACAAGAATGTGAGACAGAGTCGACAGCCTAGAGTCACTAGAGTACGGAGAGACAACCAATCCCTCAACGTTTTAGTCTCAAAGAGGAGGGGGAGGCAGGGTGGCTGTGTGTGTGGGGGGGGGGGAGTTCAGCCCCCCCTGGAGCGCCGCTGCTCCGGAGATTTCTGGAAATTGCGGTCCTCAAAGTCCCAATCCCTCACTCTTCGCCGACCCATGACCCCCGGCGAATCATGTGGACATGCCGCTCTCTGTCTCTCCTGCAGAAAGCTGCCGGCCTTTGCTAGAGATAGAGACACACCCAGACACATTCGCAAATGACCCCTGACCCTATGGCAGAGCTCGACCTCTGACCCCTCAGGAGTCTGGAGGCATTTGCGAGCCGGTCTTGGGTGCTGTGTGTGTGTGTGTGTGTGTGTGTGTGTTTACCGCTGCCTAGCGATAGATGGAGTGTAGTGCTGTGTCCACAGAGTTCTGGAAGAAGAGCATGCAACTCAAGAGAAGGGTGGGAGTTACAGCGTAGGGAGGGTGTGTGTAGTACAGTGTGTGTGTGTGTGTGTGTGTGTGTGTGTGTGTGTGTGTGTGTGTGTGTGTGTGTGTGTGTGTGTGTGTGTGTGTGTGTGTGTGGTGTTAGAGATTAAAGTGTGATCAGTCCCACCCTGGGCAGTAAGGGGGTTTTAATCTCTAGGCTTTTTAACCCAAAGCTTGCTGTTTCACACACACACACACACACACACACACACACACACACACACACACACACACATAGAGACACACAGATTCACACCCATCGTACTGTTCTGTCTCTTCCTGTCACACATCGACACTCATGCTTCAATATTTACACACACATACACACACACACACACACACACACACACACACACACACACACACACACACACACACATACACACAGACACACAGACACATAGACGCACACACACACACACATACACACACACACACACACACTCTACTACTCACAAAGGCTTAACACTTGTCTAGCCAGAGATTGGACCTGGAAAGTACCTTTATTGTGATCATGAAAGCATTATGAATTGTATGAAGTACTGAGCTGGCTTATGCGAGGGTTTCAAGGATGAGTTACATGGATGGGATATTCATGATTAGGTGTCAGGCTGTTACATAGACCTGCAAAGGAACATCACGATAGAATTGTCTGTGTCTGCATCCAATGGTTTTTAAGTAAATCATTAATGTAGATTCATATCCCGTCGATCACATGAGTGAGTGCGTGATTTAATTGAGTTGTCTGATCTGCTGTCAGCCTGGTCGGGGTATTGATTCAGGCTAGGTTAATCAATCTTTGAATTAGGCCCTGTTGATCATTGATGACGTTTATCGATCATCCTGGCCTAGAATTACCTGGCCTCTACACACACACACACACACACACACACACACACACACACACACACACACACACACACACAGAGGTAGACAACATCGACACAAGCGTTCTGTCTCCTACCTCAAACTGATTGGTTGTTTCACAGATTGATTTAGCAATGATCAGAGGATTAGAGATGGAGGAGACGGCGACCGGAATTGGATGCCAACAACAGGGCCAATCAGAAGTCAGATGATAGGGCTGGGAGGAAGTGACCTCACAGAGTAATCAGAAGGATTCAAACTTCTACTAATAGGGGAAGTTGAGCAGTAAGGATCAGAGGATGTGTATTTCTGGGATGGATTAGTCGTGTCTTTGTGTTGCTCTGGTACCCCAGTCTTAGAACTCCACTGAGCTGCATACAGATCCAGTGCAGCTGGCCTAGCCCTTATCTCTGAGCCCCACTATGCAGCTAGGACACTCTCTTTTTCAACCTTCCTCCCTCTCTCTTCCTTCTTTCTCTCTCTTTCTCCCTCCCTCTCCCTCCCTCTCTCTCTCTTCCTTCTGTCTCTCTCCCTCACCCTCCCTCTCTCTCTCTCTTTCTCGCTCTCTGTCTCTCTCCCTGTCCCTCCATCTCTCTCTTTCTCACTCTCTGTCTCTTATGTGGTGTTAATCTTCGTAGAAAGAGTTTCTGCTCCTCTCAGAGTGCTAGCTCTAAGCCTCTAGCGTATATTCTGGTGCCCCTTATGGAAGTGCTGGAGTTTAGAAGGTTGGCTTTCATCTCTTCCGTTTCCCTCCGTCTCTCTCTCTCTCTCTCTCTCTCTCTCTCCCTCTCTCCCTTTGATGATAATGAATTCATAATAATATAATGCATTCATTTAGCAGATGCTTTTAATCCAAAGCACTAATGCCGTACAGGAGGGGTTCGAAACGATGACCTCTCCGTCTTCCCCTCCACCCCACTGAGCTACATCCACACTCTGACTCCACCCTCCCCCAGTCCTCATTTCCCCTCCCCCATCTCCCTCTCTATTCCACCCTTCTCTCTCACTCTAGCTAAGCCAGGACACTAGCTTGCTCCCCTCAGCGCAGTATCTAACTGCCCCAGAGCAGTAGCTGTTTAAATCGTACTTTCCAGTTAGTGCTGTTGTGGGGTTCTAACATAATCCACTGACTTGTTAGTCATGCACAGTTATCCATAGGCCAAGAGTAACACACACACACACACACACACACTCGTCTTGGTTATTTCATGCATGGCATGATAAACAGTGCCCTGAAATAAGAACATGCTAGATATTAACTTTGTTTTAATGCACACAAACACGCATGTATACTTTCACACACACACACACACACACACACACACACACACACACACACACACACACATACATCAAGAGGCAGGCTGTAAATTGCAAGCTTTGGACTAGCATGACCCAATTTTCTTCAATTACCAACACAAGCGTGAAAGCTGAAGATTTCTCTACAATTACCTCTCTTGTTCTTTCTCTCAGTCTCTCTCTCTCTCTCTCTCGTCTCTCTCCATCTTCAGACTCTCCACTGACCTCCTCTTCCTCCTCCTTCCTCTTCTCAGTCCTCCTTGCCAAATGCCCTGCGCACTCACAAACAGACACTGTCCTGGGACAGCCCTTGTTGGCATGCGATGCGTGTGTGTGTGTGTGTGTGCCTGCTAGCACAGAGCACGTCCTTATCGTAGTGGTTTGGCAGTGTGAGAAGGCTTGGTTACAGTTACAGTTAGCTGCTGTTCCATAGCTGGTGGGCCGGAACCTTGGAAAGATTAAGGCTCCATTTAAAAGCGAACAGATGACTTTATAGACAATTCTTTAGTCTACAACCACAACAGTTACTGCCTTTTCTATTGAGTTGCATGCTCTTAATGTTTTTTTTTGTTGTTTTTTTTTCACATTGGGTTCTTCATTGTGCGTTTGTATACGTTTGTGTGAGAGACAGAGAGAGAGAGAGAGAGAGAGAGAGGGAGTGAGAGCAAAATGGAGAGAAAAAAAAAGCCTGAACCTACACTGAACCTGCATGTCCCAGTGCACACGCGTGTTTAAAGCATGTATTTGTTCATTTCTGTTCTCACTGTTTGTCACTGGTGTGCGTTTGTGTGTGTGTGTTTCTCTTCTGATCGTGAAGCATTTGTCTTGACAAGAACTCCCCCCCCCCCCCCCACCCCCATGCCCTCCCAAAGAGCACCAAACCACAGGCCAGAATAGCCTGCAGCCATGTCCATCACCCTCCATCGCCACTTCTGTGTCGCTCTCCCTCCATTTATTTTCCTTTCCTCACACTCATTAGGGTATTATTATATCATTATGGTATCTCTGTCTCCTCTCTCTGTCTTTTTTAAACTCACCCCATTTGCTTTTTTTCATTTGTCTTCCTCCCTCTCTTCTTTCCCCTCCTCCCCCCATCTCCCGCAGTCTCAAGCTAGTTAAGAAAACATGAAGCTGTTGTTTCCAGCACTTCTTCATCTGCATATTTATTTGTTTATTTATTCGTCTGTTCATTTTTTTTTTTTTTTTTGGGCTGAACATGTCATTTCCTGTTGTGTGATGTCATCAAAAACTCACTGTCACTATATTTGTGTGTTTAGATTTTTCCCTGGTCATTGTGTCATTGCTCACCATTTCTGCGTTTGCTCATCTTTTTGTTGATCTTCATCTTTAGTGTTGTATGTTGAATTCATCTCTACCATAAAGCGTTGTTATGCCAAATCCAGGGTGTGATTCATTCATTCTGTTGCTTTGAAGCTAAACTGCCCCCCCCCCCCCCCCGGCAGCGGACACAAATTTGCTCGGGGGTGCAAAACTCCAAAGTGAGATCCAGTGAGATCTCTCCGGCCTTCTCTCTCTCTCTGTCTCTCTTTCTGTCTCTCTCTCTCTCTCTCTATCATTTTCAAACGGGTTCAGCAAATCATAGAGAAAGAGGAAAAAGGGAGATGCACGAATAGACCATGTACAGTCACAATTGTAGCTTGGCGCAAGATTCAAACTTGTGTCTTTTCAGAAACACCTCAGACTTTATACCTCACATGCTTATCCGCTAACCCAACAGAGCCCTTTGACTGCCCAAAATCTTGTCATGTATCAGCAAAGCCTGTCACTGGTTTTCAAACCCAATCCTCTCCAGCAATATACAAGGACCCCATGACTTTACACCCGGAGGAAAAGTCTGTTATAGCCTGGAATTGGCTCAGTGAAGAGAGAGGCTGACAAATAACCGTTAAGGCTGAAGGTTTGATTTCCCAGCCAGGGCAGGCACTGGCCTTGTTCAGGAAGGCCAGGAAAAGCCCTTATTTGGGTCTCTTACTTCACACCAGAAATAGTGGCTGAAGCTCCGCTGTCCTCCCGTCAGTTTCCATGGCAACAGCATTGCGCTTCCCTCGGTGACGAGGAGGGATGCTGAGGAGAGAGAGAGAGAACAGAGAGGGAAAACAGGAAGAGAGATGGAGCGCCGGACCCCCCCCCCCAAAAGAATGAAATATTTGAGGTCGACCGTCGCAACAAGGGCATGTTTTAACAAAAGGATGGATATTTTTAATCGCCGATTCAGTAAAGAGGTGTGTTTGAAGAGGGGGAACTTGACCAGCTTACATAACCCACCAGTTTGCTTAGACCACAGCTCAGTAACACCTACTCCTGTTTCCACAGTATGACTGACTACAGCCACTAAACAATCCCATTAGGTGGGTTTTCAGTTCAGGATTCTGTGTTCAAAAGGTACAAAAGTGGCTGGCTGGCAGTTTACTCA
>CM059315.1:3141236-3313736 GCA_030340665.1 Neosalanx taihuensis
GGCTTTTAAGTTTAAGATAGACTTCCAAGTATTGGGATATTTTGGACAAGTGGTCCAAACCAGGTGGACTGGTAAGGTGGACTGAACACATTTTAAGGAGGAATGTGTTGGTTTTCCCTTGCTCAGCTGGACCACAGCTTTTCCATGCAACGTTCTGGTTCGTTGGATTTCTACCAGCACCCAACCATGTACTGGATCAGGTATGCCTGTTTCAGCCAATCCGAGACGGCGTTGCTGGTTTTACGCCCGCCCTCCTGTCTGTTTCCCGGCGTGCTCATTGGCTGCTTGCTTGTTCCATCAGTAATCCTAACCCCTCATAGGCTCAGCCATCAGTCCCGCACGGGCCGAAGCCCATCTGCTATGCTGTCCCTGTTTGGCTTGGCGTGTCTGTGCACTGTGTCGTTTTGATGTCCTCACACGCGCGATGCGTGTGCCACACACCCACACGTGGGCTGTGTGTCAGGGATGAGAGTGTGTGTGTGGAGGTGTGTGTGTGTGTGTGTTTGTGAGTGTTCCAGTGTGTGTTCCTCCCTCCTGACCCCTGCTGGACGTCTGTGTTCGTCTGCTGACTTCCTGCTTGCGACGTGCGATTACACTGCATCCTAGTACGGGCGTATCTGATTGGTTGTATGTTCTCTCCCCCTCCCCCCCTCCAGACCACCGCTCTTGATAAGGAGGGGCAGGTTCTCGGACGAGGACGCCACCAGGATGTGAGGCCGCAGCAGTTGCCGGCGATGTCGACGACGACAAAAATGGAACCACCCAGTTGCCTCCCTGGCCTGCTCTTGGCCCTCTCCCGTCGAAGCCCTCCCCCAGGGCCCGGCCCCTCCCCCAGCCCCAGCACTGACCCCTCCCCCAGCCCCACCCACCCCTCAGACTCGGACGACGTCTCTCTCAGCTCAGCCAGCACCGTCCGCACTCCCACCTCTCCCTTCTAGAACAGGGGGAGGAGGGGGAGGTGGGAGGGGGGGGAGAAAGGTTGCCTGCATTTTCTCACCCTCCACAGACTGAGAGGTTGGAGGGGCTGGCAGGAGGTGGAGAGGGGTGGAGGGGGAGTGGAAGGAGGTGATGGGTGGCCCCGGACTGAGGAGGTGACGAGGGGGAGGAGGAAGAGTGAGGAAGAGAAAAAGAACTTGCTGTACGATTCTCTCATCTTCACGTCCGTCTAAGAGCTCCAGGAGCGGGAGAAGGTGACCCCGGGCCACCCTCCGGTGATGATCAGAGCTCAACGTTGTTTGGCTGGAACGCTGAAACGCCCGGGCCATACATGGAGACACATGAACCGTTGCTGTTTCGTCTTCTAGGAAACATTTTTTGTTGTTGTTTCGTTTTCATTTTCTACCACCATTTTTAGATCAGTGGTGTTGAACGTAGTAGGAGGTGCATAGATGTAGATTTGAGAATACTTTTGTCAAAGCAGTATAGACTACCTTGATGATATGTTCGATCACATGGAGCCAAACTAGGATCGAGTTTAATCGGAAGCTGGAGTCTTGTTCTCCGAAAACAAGTGTTTACAGTGTGTTTGTTTTTCTCCATGTACTTCTCTTAACTGTCATTCTCACCACAAAATGGATGCCTTTCTGTATTCAGACCTGGGTGAAATGCTATCAGCGTTCCTTTCGAACCTGGGTTGCACACGATTAAACTCCAGCAGACTGGAACTACCAGCCACACCTTTAGGCACCAACCGGGAGGCAAAACAAATGTACCTTCCGAATACCTTGAAATGTTGCAAATTGATGGCAGCTGACCCAGGTCTGCCTGTCACGTCTGAATACAGCACACCCGTTTACTCAAATGCAAGGCCTGATGAAAGGGTTGCTCAGCCAACCTGGCAACCACCAGTCAAAGAGGGGCGGGGCATCAGAGAGGGTTTTTCTGAGCCCAAATAGGTGTTGGATCAAACCAGCTGTAGCACTATCCATGCCTAGCACACTGGAGACAAGGCACAGCAGTTTCTAATACAATAACACACAGATCATTTTACATATTAAAAAATAAAGTCTTCTCTAGAGAATTGATGTTTATCTGTAACCCTGATTCCATGGGAGGCAGAGAGTAGCTCACTCTTACCACAACAAGGTTTGATGGTGATGGGATCTTGTTTGTATGCTATGTAAATAGTATAATTTGATTTATTTTGATAGTCCACAATATATTTATTTATCAGTAGAGTGGAGCAGTGTAAAGGTTGACCACAGTGTACGTGAATACCTAACAAGCTGTTGTCATGTGATGGGAAGAAACCAATCAGTGAACTCCCTGTCACAACTCTGGGATTGATGTCACCCTTTGAGCGCCTGTGTCCAATGGAGGAAGCTTAACGAGAGGACAGGGACATATATGGTGTTGAAAGACGAGGCCAAAGAGCATCAGTCCGACAGGATATGAGGTCGAAAGGTGTTTGAGGCCGGTGCAGATGATTTCCCAGCAACCATCAGTTCTCTTCTAACTACTGTCTGTACGAGAGACTGTGTCATCTTCACCAATCCATGTTCCCACGGTGACGTCCACATCCCATCATTGTCCTTTCTTGCTTGGGCATTGCTGATATCCTATGGGATTATGGGTATTGTAGTTTGATACCTGCCACTTGAATATACAGTAATAAATGTGGTTTATCAATGCTCTCACACTTGCGCCAATGTATTAGCATATGTTGAATACAATACCTATACCTCTGTTCCAATATTGTTTATTAAAATAAAAACTTAACAAATTGTTCATGTGGGTTTATTTAGAAACAATTATCAACATGATGTACATTTAGTCATATAATGATATAATTATTAACACATACAGGGACATTCCGGATATTCAGATGTCAGATAGGTCAACAGGTTAACGCTTTGGCCTCATGATCAGATGGTTGAGAGTTTGAATCCCGGCTGTGGCTATATGACGCTGTGTCCTTGGGCAAGGCACTTCATCCTACTTGTCTCAGGGAGAATGTCCCTGCACTTACTGTGAGTCGCATTGGATAAAGGCGTCTGATGAATAAATGTAAACTATTATGCCACCCAAAGACAGTTCAGTTGGCGACCACTAGGGGGCAGGTTCCTCTTTATAGCCCCTGTAGACGACACCCTTCTGTAACGAGTGATTGTTGTTGTCGGTTTATCTGTACTACGCTAGATTATGTTGCATAAAAACCTTTATATATAGACATTGTGGGATATTTTGGATTGGTTTGTACGGGGTGGTGGGTCGGGGGGGAAACGTACATTTTTCTGCGTTATTTGGTGCGGATTAACGATCTAGTTCACGGCTTAAAAACACCGTGAAGCTAGCTGGCTATTGTAGTATATCGTTAGTATATCGTTAGTATATCGGCTGTCATCATGAGCGAAGATGACAGCAGCTCGTCTGCGAATAACAACAACAAAGACTCGAGTATTTCTCTTCTGCTCACCAAAGATGGTCAGACCTACTACGTGGATAAGAGTGGTGTAGTCGACAGCAGGAATGTGGTCACGCCGCAGGAATCGGACCCCAACAACATGTACTCGTACGACATGGATGACCCGGACGAGGAGGAGAGCGACGTGCTGGACACCTCTGATCCGAGGGACAGCGCCCCAAGTCCCGATGACCCGAACGACGAAGAGGCTTTCGGCGAGAATGACAACGTGTCCAAGACCTGCACCTACGAGGGCTGTTCAGAGACCACGAACCAGGTGGCCAAGCAGAGGAAACCGTGGATGTGTAAAAAGCACCGTAACAAGATGTACAAGGACAAGTATAAGAAGAAAAAGAGTGACCAGGCCATGTCTAGTAGCAAACTTGAAGTAAGCACCATGGATTGTTTTTGTTAGGATCCACAACACCCCCCCCCCCCCACACACACACACACACACACACACCCCATCAACCAGTAGGCATATTCAGTTAGGCCTTTATGTTGCAGGTTATGTGCTAATTTGTGTTGTGTTCTTTCTTCTTACATGTGTACCAGGACAGCTCTGAGGAAAGGCCTGTTTCTGTCAACAAGCAGCGTTTAGGAAGCGTTGGGGACCGGCCCACCAGACCCTCCCTCATAGAACAGGTGCTCAATCAGAAGAGACTGGTAAGTTGCACATTCTAGAACCTGAGGCGGACAAATAAGATGTCTGTGGGCTACTTGTTCATGTTGCATTTCTGTCTCTCTCTGTCTCTTCTGTCTGTCTCTCTCTCTGTCTCTGCTGTCTGTCTCTCTCTCTCTCTCTGCTGTCTGTCTCTGTCTCTGCTGTCTGTCTCTGTCTCTGCTGTCTGTCTCTCTCTGTCTCTGCTGTCTGTCTGTCTCTCTCTGCTGTCTGTCTCTCTCTCTCTCTCTGCTGTCTGTCTCTGTCTCTGCTGTCTGTCTCTGTCTCTGCTGTCTGTCTCTCTCTGTCTCTGCTGTCTGTCTGTCTCTCTCTGCTGTCTGTCTCTCTCTCTCTCTCTGCTGTCTCTCTGCTCTCTGTCTCTGCTGTCTGTCTCTCTCTCTCTCTCTGCTGTCTGTCTCTCTCTCTCTCTGCTGTCTGTCTCTCTCTCTCTCTGCTGTCTGTCTCTCTCTCTGTCTCTGCTGTCTGTCTCTCTCTCGGTCTCTGCTGTCTCTCTCTCTCTCTGCTGTCTGTCTCTCTCTGCTGTCTGTCTCTCTCTCGGTCTCTGCTCTCTCTCTCTGTTCAGTCTCTTTTGAGAAGTCCTGAGGTCATCAGCTTCCTGCAACAGCAGCAACGACTCCTCACCCAGCAGACCCACAGCCAATCACAGCAGGAGTTCCAGGGCTGCTAGGGGCAACAGGGACAGGAAACCAGTCGCTAGGCTGCGCCACCTCGATGGGGATAGCAAGCAAAGCGTTGACAAATCATGCATACTTGACTCTTATAACACCAGCACTATTGGTAGGTGGTCATTTGGATTTCTGTCATGATAACATTTGCGTCCTTGATGAGGAAAAGACACCGCAAAGTGATTCTAGAAACGTGATGCAAAGTGATGTTGTTGGTCTGTCAACCACTTCATACTGTAGACACTGCAGCTAGAGCTCACTAGAAATGCATCTGAAGTTTTTTCATGTAGAGCTCAAGTGTGACGTAAAAAAATTATGTAATTTTTTTTTTTACTGTTATTTAACATTGTGCTGCATAACCTTGTATTTCTGTAAGTAAGCTCTGTGATGTTTGTTAAGTATATCAATGCAAAGACTAAGGTAGCCAATGCGTGACATTGTCTACACTTTTTGTTTGATGTGTTAGTTTTATTATAAAACGTTGCGTTTTTTTTAATTTATTTTGTACTTTATGTGTGACAATTATGCTTCCATGTGTATCATGACCAGATAGCCTTAAGGTCTGTCTGAGGGTGTTTATGTGTGTGAATATATATCCTTGTGATCACAGAGTGATGGACATGCCTGCATCAAGCAGTACCAAGAATTCTTATTAAAAAAGATCTATCATGACTAATCTGTTGTATGATTTGGCAATGGCAGAAAATAACAGTATTTGGTTGTGAATTCACATTTATTCTTTTAGCAGATGCTTTTATCCAAAGTAACCTGACAGTAAGTACAGGGACATTTCCCCCGAGGCAAGTAGGGTGAAGTGCTTTGCCCAAGGACACATTGTCAGAGGTTTGATCTTAAACCTTTCAATCATGAGGTCAACACCTTAACCCGCTGAGCCATCTAACCTCCTAGAATTTGGTAGTGTCGTTATTGCAGTTACGCTGTCTGGGGAGTCATGTAGCAGAGTGGTTAGGGTGTTGGGCTAGTGAATGGAAGTTTGCTATTCCTGGCTAAGGCGACATGAAGTTGTGTCCACCTACTTGCCTTAGTGGGGGAATGTCCCTGTTCTTGCTGTAAGTTGCTCTAAATAAGAGCCCGGAGACCACAGGAATCTTATCCTGGGTTTGGCTCAGTAAGGTGAGATGCTGCCTTGTAACACCAAGGTTGAGAGCCAGAATCTCAGCATTTTAAGTGGTAAAGCAAGTGAACCATGTCAAATGAAAACTTTCAAATAAAACAACATAGATTCAAATCTCATGCCAGGCTAAATTTATGATTCTTCACGACTGCCACACTTTACCTTCAGGTGCTCAGTGGGTAAACACGTGCATATAAGTCTAATGCTTAACTCAACTACCTTTGTTCAAATCCCACTCTAAGAATCTGTTAACCATTTAAGCAATATTTAGAATCTCACATAGGGAGGTGGGTGGGCCCAAGTGGCTGAGTGGATAAACGTGAACTTCTGCAGTTGTTTACTTCTTTACAAACATCACACTTCACCTCAGGGATGTATTCTCAGAAAGTTACGTGTAATGCTGTGGACCTGATGGTTTAGTGGTTAAGCATGTCGATTTGTGGCCCATGGAGGTTTTTTGGCAAAGACATGTTCGAATCTCAGGTTATTTGCGTATTTCTTTACAAACGTCACACTTTACCATAGGGATTCATTCTGTAAATTGGTTCTGTATTCTCTGAAAGGTCCATGTTGCACAGAGTACCTGATGGCCAACTGGTTAATTAAGCATGTGGCAAGTTCAAGTGGAGGATTCTCTAGAATGACGTGGGTTTGAATCTCAAGTTACTTGTGCGTTTCTTTACAAACACAAATTACCTGAAAGTAAATTAACCTAAGCATTTGGATAGTATTTGATGCGTTTTTGCAAAGATGTGTGTTCAAATGTCATGTTACTTGCGTATTTCTTTACAAATGTCACACTTTACCTTGGGGATGTATTCTCAGAACATTCCTTGTGATGCTGTGGACCTGGTGGTGTAGCGGTAAAGCATGAGGATTATGCCAGCAGGCTCATTTCTGTAAACACCTTGGTTCGAAGCTCATGTTATTTGTGTGTTTCTTTACAAACATCACATTTTACCTTGGGGATGCATTCTCAGAACATTCCATGTAACACTGTGGAGCTGGTGGTGTAGTGGTTAAGCAAGTGGCGTGCCCAAATTAAGGCTTCTCTGGAAAGACACTGTAAACATTTTTACAAACACAGCACACTTTACCACGGGGATGTATTCTCAGAACATTCCATTATTTGCTGTGGACCTGGTGGTGCAGCGGTTAAGTATGTGGCTCAAATCGATGTAGGCTTTTCTGGAAAGACATGGGTTCGACTCATGGCATTTGCATACTTATTTACAAACACCACACTTTACCTTTGGGATGTATTCTCAGAACATTCCACATCACCCTGTGGAATTGGTGGTGTACTGGCAAAGCATGTAGCTCGTATTTGATGCTTTCTTGCAAAAACGTGAGTTCAAATCTCATGTTATTTGCGTATTTCTTTACAAACGTCACACTTTACCTTGGGGATGTATCCTCAGAACATTCGGTGTGATACTGTGGACCTGGTGGTGTAGCGGTAAAGCATGAGGTTTAAGCCAGCAGACCGATTTCTGAAAAGACATGCGTTCAAGTCTCGTGTTGTTTATTTCTTTACAAACATGACATTTTACCTTAGGGATGTATTCTCAAAACATTCCATGCAACGCTGTGGAGCTGGTGGTGTAGCGGTTAAGTATGTGTATCAGGCCAGCGTAGGCTTTTCTGGAAAGACATGGGTTTGACTCTCATGGCATTTGCATACTGATTTACAAATGACACACTTTACCTTGGGGATATATTCTCAGAACATTCCAAAAACCCCTGTGGACCTGGTGGTGTAGTGGGTAAGTATGTGGCTCAAATGAATGTAAGCTTTTCTGGAAAGACATGGGTTCGAATCTCATGGCATTTGCATACTTATTTCTTTCTCAGCACAGACTGGAGGAGGCACTTGAAAAACGCCTGGAGAACATGATAGTGTTAGCCTGGGTTTAGCTCAGTGAGGTGAGATGCTGCCTTGTAACAACAAGATTAGTGGTTCAAATCCTAGCATTTAGTGGACCAAATTTTAAAACGGGGCTTGAAAAACGCCTGGAGAAAAGGTCTGTTACTGCCAAGAGCCTGTGGCCTAGTGGGTTTGCCGGCTATTTTATGTGCAGCTTGTTTTAAGTCAATTTCTGTCTGTAGACCCATGGAATACGACATATCACATAAACCTCACACTTTACATTCGGGATGTAGCGTCAGAATGTTCTATGTGAAGCTGTGGCTCTTGTGGTACACTGGTTAAGCATGTGCAAAATGCCTGTGGAGGCTTTTCTGAAAAGACATGGGTTCAAATCTCATGTCTGCATTTCTCTTTACAAACCGAACACTTTACCTGGTGGTTATGGATTGCCATTTCATAGACTTTTTAGAGAAACCCTCTGTAGCTCAGTGGGTAAGCATGGGTGTCACTGAGTCTGAGAGGCATTCTAGGATCCATGGTTCAAGTCTTGCTCAGATATATTGATGATTTATTTAACTGATAGGTGTCAAAATCACAATTTGTCTGTGTCAACCACATTAGCAAGATCTGTCCATGGCTCAGTGGGTAAGCATGGGTGTCACTGAGTCTGAGAGGCATTCTAGGATCCATGGTTCAAGTCTTACTCGGATATATTGATGATTTATTTAACTGATAGGTGTCAAAATCACAATTAGTCTGTGTCAACCACATTAGCAAGATCTGTCTATGGCTCAGTGGGTAAGCATGGGTGTCACTGAGTCTGAGAGGAATTCTAGGATCCTTGGTTCAAGTCTTGCTCATGTTAATTGATTTATTTAATTGATCTATAGGTGTCAAAATCACCATTAGTCAGCCAAAACAGCAAGAATCCTCTGTGGCTCAGTGGGTTTGCACTCGTATGTTAAAGTCTGAGGCTGAATCTAGTAACCTTGGATCAAATCCCACTCAAGCCCAATAATTTAACTTAAGCTATTAATTTAGCAATATATAGGTTGTGTAGAAGAGAGGTGGGCGTATGCTTGACAACCCAGGTTCAAATAAGTGTGCCAAACACCCTGTGAATGCAGTGCCCCCAACTGGCCAGACCACTCTGACCACAGTGCACTCCCCAACTGCCCAGTAGGGCTCCCCCAACTGACCAGTCCCCTGTGTCGGCAAGGTATCCCTCCAACTGGTCACCAAGATGTGGAAGATATATAATAAGAAACTACCTTTTAAAATATATTTATGCGAATGTAATAAGGTAATAACTAACTAATTTACTTAACTAATAGCCATGTGATTTTTGTCTAAAATGTAGGCTGGTCATCCCCCTCTTCTACATAACCCCTCTGTACCAGATGGCAATTTTTCAGGGGGGACACGGCCCCCCCCGACCCTGGGCTCCACCCATGGGACTCCGATACAGCCGTGCCTGGGATTTGAACCCCGGTCGCAGTTGGCACTCCGAGCCCGCCAGTGACGTTAGTCTACCTGACTCTTCATCGTTAACGAGCCGGCAAACCCACTAGGCCACGGCCTCTCGGCGGTGACAGACCTTTTCTCCGGGCGTTTTTCAAGTGCCTCTTCCATGCCTTGATTTAAAAATTGTCTCCTAAATGCTGGGACTTGAACACCCAACCTTGCTGTTACAAGGCAGCATCTCATCTCACTGAGCCAAACCCAGGATACCATTTCAAGATCTCCGGGCGTTTTTCAAGTGCCTCTTCCAAGCCTTGAATTAAAATGTGTCTCCTAAATACTGGGACTTGAACCCCCAACCTTGCTGTTGCAAGGCAGCATCTCATCTCACTGAGCCAAACCCAGGATACTATTTCAAAATCTCTGGGCGTTTTTCAAGTGCCTTTTCCAAACCTTGAATTAAAATTTGTCTCCTAAATACTGGGACTTTAACCCCCAAACTTTGGGTTGCAATGCAGTATCTCAATTCACTGAGCCAAACCCAAGCTTCTGTTTGCATGATCTCCGGGCGTTTTTCAAGTGCCTCATCCAAACTGTGTTTTAAAATTTGGTCGATAAATAGCTGGGATTCAAACAGCCTCAGCCTCATTACCAGGTTTGGCCTTAAACCTTTACATGCATGCATATATCCACTGAGCCACAGGGGATACTACTGTGCAAACAGACTAATTGTGATTTTGACACATATAGAGCATTTAAATAAATCAGCAAATCAGCAATTGGTCTGATCAAGACTTGAACCATGAACACTGGAATGGACCTCAGACTTAGTAACACCCATGCTTACCCACTGAGCTACAGAGGGTTTCTCTAACAAGTCTATGAAATGGCAATCCATAACCACCAGGTAAAGTGTTCGGTTTGTAAAGAAAAATGCAGACATGAGAGTTGAACCCATGTCTTTCCAGAAAAGCTTCCACTTGCATGTTGCACATGCTTAACCAGTGTACCACAAGAGCCACAGCATCACATAGAACATTCTGACGCTACATCCCTAATGTAAAGTGTGAGGTTTATGTGATATGTCGTATTCCATGGGTCTACAGAGACAGAAATTGACTTAAAACAAGCTGCACATAAAATAAGAAATAGATTAGTGAAGTCGTAAGTTGTGTATGCTCCACGCAAAAGAAACTCATTCTGAGACGTCATGTATTTACCACCCCAAAAAAGTCATGCTAACCCCTTAAGAAACTACCTAAGATATTTATGTAACAAGGTAGGTAAGTAACTAACTTACTTAATAGCCATGTGATTTTTGTCTTTGTGTTTTTGTAAGTTGCTTATCTGATTTCGCCGTGCCTGAGATTTGAACCCCAGTAGCAGTTGGCACTCCGAGCCTGCCAGTGAGGTTAGTCTAACTGACTCTTCATCGTTAATGAGCCAGCAAACCCCCTAGGCCACAGCCTCTTGGCAGTAGCAGACCTTTTCTCCAGGCGTTTTTCAAGCCCTGTTTTAAAATTTGGTCCACTAAATGCTTGGATTTGAACCACCAATCTTGTTGTTATAAGGCAGCGTCTCACCTCACTGAGCTAAACCCAGGCTAACAATAACATGTTCTCCGGGCGTTTTTCAAGTGCCTCCTCCAATCTGTGCTTTAAATATAGACCCATATATGGCTGGGATTCAAACCAGAGGCCACTGCCTCTCGGCGGTAACAGACCTGTTCTCCGGGCGTTTTTCAAGTGCCTCTTCCAAGCATTGCTTAAAATGATTGTCTCCTAAATGCTGGGACTTGAACCCCCAACCATGGGACTACAAGGCAGCATCTCACCTCACTGAGCTAAACCCAGGCCAACGTTAATATGTTCTCTGGGCGTTTTTCAAGTGCCTCTTCCAAGTCCTGCTTTAAAATTTTGTTCACTAAATGTTGGGATTCGAACCCCCAAACATGGGACTACAAACACTCAACTATTTTTCAAATTCCTCCTCCAATCTGTGCCTTACAAAACAGCCCATACATGGCTAAGATTCAAGATTTCAAGTACCTCTTCCTGCTTTAATGTCCTGCTTTAAAATTAAAACACCTCCAACCAATACAACCATGAGCAGCATCTCACCTCGTTGAGCTAATTCCATGCTAATGTTTAGTTATGTAAGTATAATTAAATGGTCTTCTTTCAAAACTCTAGCTGATGAGCTACCAGGTCTGCATAACCCTTCTTTTCTACCTTGTAAATTCCCAGGGGGGGGACACAGCCCCCTCCCTGGCCCCAGGTTCTCTGGGGACTCCAGTCAGCTGTGGGTGGGGATCGAACCAGAGCTCTGAGACCGTCGGTAGCCTGCGCACACCTACTCATCACTGCTCACAGTTACTAACCCACCACACCACAGCCTCCCAGCGTTAACAAGCCTTTTCTCCAGGCGTTTTTCAAGTGCCTCTGCCTACCTGGGCTGTAAAATTTGGCAGTGACATAAGCAGGAATCAAACCCCAAACCTTCTGGTTACTAGTCAGTCACTCTACTCAGTGAGCCAACTCTGATCATGTTAAACCATTTTCTCCAGGTGTTTTTCAAGTGCTGGTCTGGTGACCACCTGTGACTGCTTAGTGCTTCCCTCTCCCAACTGCAGAAGTTGTGGAGAGAGTTAGAAAGTAACTTATACTTTTGAGATATATAATATTTGTATAAGTTATTTACTTGTTCAGATATATAACCCCACTGTTTTACATGTCAATTTTTCAGGGGGGGAACACCCCCCTGACCCCGGGCGCTACCCATGGGACGATCATCCATGCCTTTCGAACACCATTTCCCGTCCGCAAGTCTACTTGACTCTTCATTGTTCACACCCGGCCAAACCACTAGGCCACGGAGTCTCGGTAGTAGCACACGTTTTCTCCGGGCGTTTTTCAAGTGCCTTTTCCAATGTGTGCTTTAAAATTTGACTAAGAAACAGCTGAGATTTGAACCCTTACCCTTGTTGTTGCAAATTAGGCTCTCTCCCCACTGAGCCATACCCAGACTACCGCAAACAACTTCTACGGGCGTTTTTCAAGTGCCTTTTCCAATGTGTGCTTTAAAATTTGATTAAGAAACAGCTGAGATTTGAACCCTTAACCTTGTTGTTTTAAGGTAGGCTCTCTCCCCACTGAGCCATTCCCAGGCTACTGCAAACAACTTATCTGGGCATTTTGGTTGATACCTTGGTTCAAATCCAGCACAAGGCACCATGGATTGCCATTTAATTGACTTATTGAGTAGCCCTCTGTAGCTCAGTGGGTAAACATGGGTGCCACCAAGTCTGAGGGCTGTTCCAGCATTCATGGTTCAAGTCTTGCTCAAACCAACTTATTTAAATGCTCTATATGTCAAAAAAGTTTGATGTTTGTTTCAACTTGTCAACTTCTACGCTCGTTTTGACAGGAACAACAGAGAGACTGCCACCCCAATCTCTCCATCTACAGACCACCAACCCCTAACACTCAACCCTACAGACGTCCTCACTGCACTGAGCCGGATCAACGCGCGCAAGGCTGCTGGCCCAGACGGCATCCCTGGCCGTGTGCTCAGAGCATGCGCTG
The DNA here is from genome assembly GCA_030340665.1 of Neosalanx taihuensis. Classification (NCBI taxonomy): domain Eukaryota; kingdom Metazoa; phylum Chordata; class Actinopteri; order Osmeriformes; family Salangidae; genus Neosalanx; species Neosalanx taihuensis. The sequence goes on from CM059315.1 coordinate 3,154,037, forward strand.
AGCAGCTTGCAGGAGTTTTTACGGACATTTTCAACCTGTCCCTTGCTCAAGCAGCTGTGCCGGCATGCTTCAAATCCACCTCCATCGTACCTGTGCCGAAGAACTCCAGCCCATCGTGCCTGAACAACTATCACCCTGTAGCACTCACACCCATTGTCATGAAGTGCTTCGAGCGACTGGTCCTGGCACACCTAAAGACCAACCTTCCACCCACACTTGACTCTCACCAGTTTGCCTACCGCAGTAATAGGAGCACAGATGATGCAGTTTCCTCAGCGCTGCACTCTGTGCTCACACACCTGGACAATAATAACACTTACGCTTGTATGTTGTTTATAGACTTCAGCTCTGCTTTCAACACTGTCATCCCCTCCAAGCTGATCATCAAACTTGGAGAGCTGGGCATCAACACCTTAGGTCAGCCCACTCCTGCTCCTCCACCATCACACTCAACACAGGTGTACCACAGGGATGTGTGCTCAGCCCGTTCTTCTACTCCCTCTTCACCCATGACTGCAAGCCAATGCATGGATCCAACTCCATCATTAAGTTTGCTGATGACACCATGGTGATTGGCCTCATCACCAACAACGATGAGACAGCCTACAGAGAGGAAGTACAGCGCCTGGCCATGTGGTGTGGTGACAATAACCTGCTCCTTAATGCCACAAAGACCAAGGAGCTTATCGTGGACTTCAGGAAGAAGAGGGGAGACACGCACGACCACATTCAAATCAACGGGATGGCCGTTGAGCGTGTCTCCAGCTATAAATTCCTGTGGATCCACATCTCGGATGACCTGTCCTGGATTACAAACACCTCCGGCCTGATCAAGAAGGCTCACCAGCGTCTCTTTTTCTTGAGAACACTGAGGAAACACCACCTGTCCTCAGCTGTCATGGTGAACTTCTACCGCTGTGCGATCGAGTGCATCCTGACAAACTGTGTTACAGTGTGGTACGGGAACTGCACAGTCGCAGAGTGCAAGGCACTGCAGCGGGTGGTGAAAACCGCCCAACGCATCACTGGGACTATTCTTCCATCCATCGAGACATCCAGAGGAAGTGCTGTCTGCGCAGGGCCCACAGCATCCGAAAAGATTCCTCACACCCCGCCCACAAACTGTTTGCCCTCCTGCCCTCCGGCAGGCGCCTCATGAGTCTCAGGTCCAAGACCAGCAGACTGAGGAACAACTTCTTCCCCAGAACTGTGACACTCCTGAACTCCACCCGCACTAGACCCCGCCCCCCTATATAACCCCCGCCCCACCCATAGAATCCCCGCCACCCTATATTTGCACTATCATTTCTGTTTGTTCATCTTGCATCATCTGCATCATTTCGGTTGTTATCTGCACTATCTGTTCATTTTGCACATCTGCACATTGCATCATTTGCACTAATTGGACATACATGCAATACATGCAATACTATACAGCTGTACATTTGTCTCCAATCACTTTAATCTGTTCATACCCTGTATATTCTGATTACACTGTTCATATTGTGTATATTCTGAGTATACTATTATTATATTCTGTTGTAATAACTGTTTTGCACTTCTGGTTGGATGCTAACTGTATTTCGTTACCCTGTACTTGTACCTGTGTAATGACATTAAAGTTGAATCTAATATAATCTAATATAATCACACTCCCAAACAGTAGGTGGCAGTGAGCCACTTTACAGGTTAATTGGAATCTGCAATTAAGGGTGGGCGTGTCTTCACTCACTCTATAAAGAGGCGTTGTCATGGGCGTGGTTGGTCTCTTCACCACATACAGCATGGATCTGCTGTAGAACGGACAAACACCACCAACACCTGCAGGGATGGAGGAATGAACATTATCAAATGTACACTGAGTCTCTTGGTATGCTTTTCTGTTACAAACAGTGACTGTGCTTTCTTTTTGTTATGCAATAAGTACCGCCACTGCAGAAGTGAAGGGTTCCTCTTGGTAAGTTATCCCCCCCTTGCTGAGCTCCAGATCACCGCTCCAGCACGGCGCTGCAGTCGTGGTCTTCCAGGTCAGCACGCTATTTCTCCACCACGGCATTAAACCACGGTCTACAAATACGGTGTCAATGCTACTTGGGTTGGTAGTTTATAGTTTAGTTAGGTTGAAACATGTATTGAAACACCCGCATGTGAACTGAAGGTCCACGGTAAGTCAACAGCAAGGCGCCGGCCTCCTGAAGCCTGTTAGTGAACATTGGAATCAGGTGTGTTGGAGCCAAGATGCATCTAAAACACGCAGGAATGCTGTTTCCCTAACAAACACGCAGGTTCGTGTTTGGAACTGAATTTCATTAAACTTGAAACATAATACTTTATGAAAACCTTTTTGATCACTTTTGCAATGTTATGTGCAAAAACTGGACTTGAAGCCACTGATTGTTCATACGTAAATCTGCAGCCATCCTGCTTGGCCTGTTCATATTTTAATACATGCATTGTGTTTTTGTATTTGTATCTTATTACCTGTTGTATTTTTATATTCATTTATGTACTTTTTATTGTATTTATGGTTCTGAGTACTGTACCTGGCTGTTGCAAACTGAAATGTCTGAGACAAACAATGGAAGTAGATTTAGCTTTCGTTGAGATCGTCCTTTATTAGTTTTCTCTGTTCAACATCCCCTCCATGAACCGCCACCTTAACGTGGTGGAGGGGTTTGAGTGCTTGTATGATCCTAGGAGCTGTTGTCTGAGGCATCATGACCCTGGTTGGTTTGCCCATGTTATACAGGACCTAGGTGACTAGCCAGACTAAGAGCGGTTCACAATTACTTTAACACTGTTTTTCTGACCAGTCCATTACTATGTTTTCACATAGTGGTAGTAAGTCAGACCTCTTCCTGATGGATGCTGCCCTTTTTGTCTCTGGTTCTGTTCATTTTTTAATGGACAGACTTTCCAGGCACAGCCATGGGCCTTTTCATTTTTTTCTTTTCAGGGCTTTACGGTCCGGGGCCTTTGCTCAGCACCGTCCAGTCCCCGATAGCAGGAGCTGTGTTCACATGGCTGGGAGCAGGTCAGACCTGCTCCATGTTTCCCTTTGTCTCTGTTCTTGTGTTCACAGGTGCAGCCATGTCATCTGGAGGAGTTCCACCGTGTCCCTCTGCGTTTGGGGTCTGGGGCCTTTTGTATGTCGGACCTCTTCCTGTTCAGTTTAGTTTTTCATCTTATAATCCTTTTACATTTCAGACTGCCCCCAATAAACAGCATTGCCAGCGAGCTGGGGTGGGCTAGCTTTATAGCCCCACAGCTCAGTGAACAACAGGATGGCGTCCCTGTGCTTTAGTGCAGAAGACCCACAGGGTGGCGTTGCTGTGCTTTAGTGCAGAGGACCTTGCCTTCTGGGAGTCCCTGGGAGGGGCACTGAGTGCTCCGACTGGGGCCTCTGTTCTGCTGGGGGCCTTCAAGGCCTCCGTTGGCAATAAGGGAGAAGGGAGAAGTATCTGAAGAAAAGGATGTTGAGATTATATAAAAACTGAACTCTAAATATTCTAGTATGTTGCTGTTCTTAAGTGCTGATATTGTACTGTTTTACTGTGTAATGGACTGACATTATACTGTGTTGTATTGTTTACTATACTTTGCAGTGTGCTGATATTGTTCTGTGTTGTATTGTTATTGTACTTTGTAGTGAACAGTCTTGTACCTCTTGACTTGTAGTGTGTGTTTTGTGTGCACATTTCTCCTCTTGTTCCAGTGTTCCACATGGTGATTCTAGGCTGGCTACAGACATCTCTTCTCTGGTACAACCTGCTGCTGCTCCTGGTCCATGAAGCTGGAACATGAGCTACCTCTACCCAGGGTCTACACTGGCATCCTGCCAGTCTTCATAGACAGGTGGGCTTCTAATATCATCTGTCTAACTTGAACAGGAACAAATTTTCTGGTTCAAATTCTTTTTTTTCTCCTTTGGACAGGATCTGGGGGAGTTCCACCGTGTCCCTGGGGGGTAATCTGGGGGCTTTTCTAAGTCAGCCCTGTTCCTGGTGCATGCTGGACTCTACCTGGGCTGCATCATGCACTGGAAGTGGTAGGCTAGCTAGCCCACTCTGGGTGGTGTCCGTTCATCAAGTGGAGGAGTTGAAATACCTCAAGGTCTTGTTGCACTGCTGTACATACTGAAAATGGATGGTATCATCCCAGACTTAACATTGTACTGTGTTGTAATTATGGAATGTTGTACTGGTATTTTACTGTGTTTTGTGTAATTGACTGACATTGTATTGACATTTAACTGTAACATTGTTATTGTACGGTATAGTGGACAGGGGTAAGTACAGGTGAGTGACACCAACAGCTGGAGAGATCAGTGAATGTGATGGTTGTGTTCCTGACTGCTAATTCTTCTTTGCCTTTCTGCTCACAGATGAAGTGATGGACTGGTGTGTGAATTGGCGTTGTACTGTGTATTTTACTGTTTTGTATTGACACTACTGTGCAATGTGCTGTGATTTTTCTGTTTTGTTGACATTGTGCGGTATAGTGGACAGTCTGTACCTCCTGACTTGTGTGTATTTGTGTGCACATGTTTTCCTTGTTCAACAGAGCTGAGGTTCTCTACAACACCCTCTCCCACCACCTGTACACACCTGAAGCATCTCATACAACTCTCATCTCAAACTGTCTGTGTACTCAACTTCCTTATTTCATCACTTTATCGTGCTTGCCTATTGCTATTGGTATGTTATTGTCATTAATGTATATTACCCTGCAACTCTGTGTGCTATACTTTACCCTGCTGCTGTTGTGAACTCCAATTTCCACCCCCTGGAGGACAAATAAAGGTTAATCTAATCTACAGGTATAAACAGGTCACATGACTAGATTTTTCAGTGTTGCCCCCTGGAGGCTGACCTGCACCATGCCACCAAGGGGCAAGTACAGGTGAGTGAGACACTAACAGCTGGGGAGATTTCAGTGAATGTGATGGTTGTTGTGTTCCATTCTGCTAATTCTTATGCCTTTCTGCTTACAGATGGCATTAGATGGACTGGTGTATTTTTTTCAGTGTTGAATTGACATTTTACTCTGCACTAACTTACTGTGACATTTAACTGTGCACGTTTCCCCTCCTTGTTTAACAGCTGAGGTTCTATACCACACCTGAAGCCTCTAATACAGGGACAATCAGATCACATGACTCTCATACAGGCAGTGGAATATTGTTTTCTTGACATGCTGTTGAAGACTTATGGTCTTCTATGTATTTGATTGGTTCAGTACTGAAATGTTCTTCTTCCACATGGTGATTCCAGGCTGGCTACAGGCATCTCTTCCCTGGTACGATGCACTGCTGGACCTGGTTCATGAAGCTGAAACAAACTTCCTCTACTCCAGTCTTCATAGACAGGTGGGCTTCTGCATGGCTGGTTGATTACGGTACTTGAACTTATTTATCCTGAGGGCAAGCTGGTACCAGGGACCTGGTCACAGAACATCACATAGATAAAGTACTAACAGAAGGTTATCATGTGCAGAAACTGTCATGTGATAATGGCACTGGAACCACAAGGCTCTAATCTGTTAATCTGTGTGTAGGATGTCCAGAAGACTATTGATCTGAGTCACTGCTGCACCAACGTTTCCAAGGGGACAGTACAGGTGATATATTAACATTGTTGGAGAGCTCTGATTAGAATGGAACAAATGTTGTTCACTGAGTACTAATTGTCTTGTTCTTTACTGCCTACAGCCGGTAACATCCCAGAGACAGCAATACTTGAGCTACCATTTCCTGTCCCAGAGATGACAACAGTACTGCTGGATGAGTAATCATCCTGTCCCAGAAATGTTTTAATTGCCTTTCTTTGGAAGACCTTGTAAACAATAGTTGTTACAAGGTGTGTAATATGAAGGTAATGTATCTTGGGCATGAACTTTTCAGCCTGCTGTGAGCAGAGTTTAACATTGTATCTTAACTGGGTGAATATTGCAACACATTGTATACTAAACGTCGCTATGAAATTAGCTGCTACAAAGTAGCAAAAAAATGTAGCAAAAATCTAAAACCAAGCAAACAAATAAAAATCAATGAAATAGATATTAATAAAATATTAAATTAAAAGTCCTGCTTTTGACACCATGTCCTAATTGAAATGCGTCACGTCCACTCGCTTGCGTCCACTCCGTCCACTCCCTCGCGTCCACTCCGTCCACTTGCTCGCATCCATTCGCATCGCATTCCAATTAAGACATGATGTTAAAAGCGGGACACATTTGTAAAACTATCCATTTGCTGTTTTTTCTTTTATCTTCTGCTTGTAACATGAAATTGTGTGCAGTAAACAATTTTTATAACTATCATTAATGTATTTGTTTGCTTAGTTCGTTTTTTAGCACAATAGAAGCTTCCTCACCACTTGTGCCAACATACAACTGGATGTATTGTATAATGTACATTTACTATTGTATTGATATTTTATTGTACTAATTTATATTGACAAAGTATTTTGTTGCATTGGATTGAACTGTGCTACATTGACATTAAATTCTGTATTGAGTACTAAGAAGTGATGAATGATGTTTTGAGCTGTGTTGTGTAAACTGATTGGAATGGTTTTAAAGTGCACTCTGTATTGACTATAATACTTTACAATGTAGTATTGACTTTGGACTATGTAATATACTGTTGTATTGATATGGGTAAGTAATAAACTTGCATTAAGAATTTATATTGTTCCTCTGTATTCATATTGATTAATGCATTAGATGATGATTTTTTTTCTTTTTCACTAAATTGTTTGCTGTTTTACAGTGCTGTATTGAATAATATAAGTATAACCCGGTGACGGGTGGGGACAGGTTTTGTTTTACAGTGCTGTATTAATATTGTATAATAAAGCCAGTACAGAGTTTAATTTAAAACCATAAGACTGAGTATTAAACCTCGTATTGTTGTATTGACATTGTATGTTCTGTGAAATAACCAGTTGTATTGATAATGTGTAATGTTGCTGTAGTGTACATTGTATATTACTATGTATAGAATTTGTACCTTGTATATAACTTTGAATTGATATTATGTATACAACAAATATGGGGACGAGGGGTAGGGCGGTGTGAGGACGGGTTGGGACGAGTGGTAGGGACGTGTGTTGTGGATGGGGGTTGGGGTAAGGATTGGTGGGGTGGGGACAGGGGGTGAGGGGTGGGGTAGGGATGGGTTGGGACGGGTGGTGGGGACGGGGAGGAAAGTTGGGGGGGGGGGGGAGATGGGTGGGCTGGGTAGGTCAGCAGGGGTAGAAACAGGTGGTTACAGCTGGGCTGGGTAGGGCACCAGGGGTAGTCAGTAGGTGGATCAGTCACAGGGATCATTGCTTCTATGAAATTGCTTATAACCTGAGTGAATTGTAGAGTTAAATACAGGAGGGCAGATCCAGAAGACAGTAATACAACAGAGAAAATGAAACAAGTTTATGTCAAAACTATATTCAACAACACCAACGAAATGCTCAGTTGATGAAGATCATATGTAGTCTGAGGTGAGTGGCTCTTCACATTGGCAGTTTTGTTTAAGGTGGCACAACTTTACCATGTATCCTGTTTTCATGAAAAACATTCACTAATAATTAAGTTTCCCATTTAAATTTCACTGTAGATATCCAACCGATAGGCAAATGAAACTAAAATTAACCCTGAATATAGGGAGCGACAAAAACACATGCCAGTGGACCGGCGGATGCCGAAGAGCAGGATCTCTGGTCGTTATCAGTTAATCATTAACCGATCAGCATTAATTAGCAGAATGCTCGCGTGTGTATCTCATCATAACTTGCTGTGTTAAATCTAGATTCAGAAGGTCTTATTCTAGTGTTCCCATTAGGTTGTGTTACGATATCGTCATCTAGTGGTTTGAAGTGAGAATTACAAGTGCAGTTCTCACCGTTCAACACCAGATGGCGGTGGTGAAGAGCATCCCTATGGAAGGGGGTTTCACGGGGTCGTGTGATGCGAATGTTACAAACGCAGTGATGAAAGTGAATAATATGTATCTGCTTAAGAATACGTCCATTGTATGATTATAATTAGGTATGAATAATTACATGGCTTAAAGTTAGAATTACGACTGCAGTTCTCAGCACAGCGCTAAAGAACAAGAACGTTCTTCCTCTCCTGGGTGTGGTTAGGGTTAGGGAATTTAATTCCCAACTAACTGATCATGAGGCCAAAGCCTTAGCCTCTGAGCCACCTGACTCCTTTATATTTGTATGTTTTTATGTGTTTGAGATATAAGTGGATTTGACATTATAACACCTGTTGGTGATGGTAGTTGTATTGATAAGCTAGGGTTCCAAGTGTTGATGTAGCAGGAAGACCTGCTTTTAACCAAAGCAAACCACAGTACATGACATTTTGACTCATGATTTGACTCAATGGGGTGAGAGGCTGCCTTGTATATTGTATATACTATAGTATACTGATTGGAGGAGGTACTTGAGAAACACCTGGAGAGCAAACAAATGTTAGCCTGGATTTGTCTCATTGAGGTGAGAGGCTATCTCACAAGTGCAAGGTTGGAGGTTTAAATCCTAGCATGTAGGTGACAAATTTAAAGCAGTAATTGAAACAGGCACTTGAAGAATGATCTTCTTTCAAAACTCTAGCTGACAAACAACCAGGTCTGCATAACCCCTCCCTGGCCCCAGGTTCTCTGGGGACTCCAGTCAGCTGTGGGTGGGGATCGAACCAGAGCTCTGAGACCGTCGGTAGCCTGCGCACACCTACTCATCACTGCTCACAGTTACTAACCCACCACACCACAGCCTCCCAGCGTTAACAAGCCTTTTCTCCAGGCGTTTTTCAAGTGCCTCTGCCAACCTGGGCTGTAAAATTTGGAAGTGACATAAGCAGGAATCAAACCCCAAACCTTCTGGTTACTAGTCAGGTACTCTACTCAGTGAGCCAACTCTGATCATGTTAAACCATTTTCTCCAGGTATTTTTCAAGTGCTGCTTCTAATGTGTGGATTAAAATGAGTATTTCCATGGGATTGAACAACCAACCTTGTGATTACAAGGCAGACACTTTCCTCACTGAACCAAAGTAGCACACAGTTAACAAGGTTTCTCCAGGCATATTTCAAGTGCCTCTTGCAACAAGTGCTTCACAATTTGTTGTAACATGGCTGGGACTCAAACCTGCATCCTTTTGGTTACAAGTCAGCCTCTCTCCTCAGTGAGCTAATTGTAGGTTGAGCAACAGGTTCCTCTGGGCGTTTTTGAAGTGCCACTTTCAATGTGTGGTTTAAAATTATTTTGCTGTGCTTGAACCATCAACCTTGTGATGTTAAGACAGCCTCTTTACTCACTGATCCATTCTAGAATGTCACACACAATTAACTTAGTTTTTTCAGGCTTTGTTCAAGTGAGTAAAAAACACCTGGAGAACAATAAGTTGTGTGCTGCTTTGGGTCAGTGAGTAAAGTGGCTGCCTTGTAATCACAAGGTTGGTGGTTCAATCCCATGTAGATCCTTATTTTAATCCACAGATTAGAAGCAGCACTTGAAAAATACCTGGAGAAAATGGTTTAACATGATCAGAGTTGGCTCACTGAGTAGAGTGACTGACTAGTAACCAGAAGGTTTGGGGTTTGATTCCTGCTTATGTCACTTCCAAATTTTATAGCCCAGGTTGGCAGAGGCACTTGAAAAACGCCTGGAGAAAAGGCTTGTTAACGCTGGAAGGCTGTGGTGTGGTGGGTTAGTAACTGTGAGCAGTGATGAGCAGGTGTGCGCAGGCTACCGATGGTCTCAGAGCTCTGGTTCGATCCCCACCCACAGCTGACTGGAGTCCCCAGAGAACCTGGGGCCAGGGAGGGGGCCGTGTCCCCCCCTGGGAATTTACAAGGTAGAAAATAAGGGTTATGCAGACCTGGTAGCTCATCAGCTAGAGTTTTGAAAGAAGACCATTTAATTGTACTTACATAACTAAACATTAGCATGGAATTAGCTCAACGAGGTGAGATGCTGCTCATGGTTGTATTGGTTGGAGGTGTTTTAATTTTAAAGCAGGACATTAAAGCAGGAAGAGGTACTTGAAATCTTGAATCTTAGCCATGTATGGGCTGTTTTGTAAGGCACAGATTGGAGGAGGAATTTGAAAAATAGTTGAGTGTTTGTAGTCCCATGTTTGGGGGTTCGAATCCCAACATTTAGTGAACAAAATTTTAAAGCAGGACTTGGAAGAGGCACTTGAAAAACGCCCAGAGAACATATTAACGTTGGCCTGGGTTTGGCTCAGTGAGGTGAGATGCAGCCTTGTAGTCCCATGGTTGGGGGTTCAAGTCCCTGCATTTAGGAGACAATCATTTTAAGCAATGCTTGGAAGAGGCACTTGAAAAACGCCCGGAGAACATGTTAGTGTTAGCCTGGGTTTAGCTCAGTGAGGTGAGATGCTGCCTTGTAACAACAAGATTGGTGGTTCAAATCCAAGCATTTAGTGGACCAAATTTTAAAACAGGGCTTGAAAAACGCCTGGAGAAAAGGTCTGTTACTGCCAAGAGGCTGTGGCCTAGTGGGTTTGCTGGCTCATTAACGATGAAGAGTCAGTTAGACTAACCTCACTGGCAGGCTCGGAGTGCCAACTGCTACTGGGGTTCAAATCTCAGGCACGGTGAAATCAGATAAGCAACTTACAAAAACACAAAGACAAAAATCACATGGCTATTAAGTAAGTTAGTTACTTACCTACCTTGTTACATAAATATCTTAGGTAGTTTCTTAAGGGGTTAGCATGACTTTTTTGGGGTGGTAAATACATGACGTCTCAGAATGAGTTTCTTTTGCGTGGAGCATACACAACTTACGACTTCACTAATCTATTTCTTATTTTATGTGCAGCTTGTTTTAAGTCAATTTCTGTCTCTGTAGACCCATGGAATACGACATATCACATAAACCTCACACTTTACATTAGGGATGTAGCATCAGAATGTTCTATGTGATGCTGTGGCTCTTGTGGTACACTGGTTAAGCATGTGCAACATGCAAGTGGAAGCTTTTCTGGAAAGACATGGGTTCAACTCTCATGTCTGCATTTTTCTTTACAAACCGAACACTTTACCTGGTGGTTATGGATTGCCATTTCATAGACTTGTTAGAGAAACCCTCTGTAGCTCAGTGGGTAAGCATGGGTGTTACTAAGTCTGAGGTCCATTCCAGTGTTCATGGTTCAAGTCTTGATCAGACCAATTGCTGATTTGCTGATTTATTTAAATGCTCTATATGTGTCAAAATCACAATTAGTCTGTTTGCACAGTAGTATCCCCTGTGGCTCAGTGGATATATGCATGCATGTAAAGGTTTAAGGCCAAACCTGGTAATGAGGCTGAGGCTGTTTGAATCCCAGCTATTTATCGACCAAATTTTAAAACACTGTTTGGATGAGGCACTTGAAAAACGCCCGGAGATCATGCAAACAGAAGCTTGGGTTTGGCTCAGTGAATTGAGATACTGCATTGCAACCCAAAGTTTGGGGGTTAAAGTCCCAGTATTTAGGAGACAAATTTTAATTCAAGGTTTGGAAAAGGCACTTGAAAAACGCCCAGAGATTTTGAAATAGTATCCTGGGTTTGGCTCAGTGAGATGAGATGCTGCCTTGCAACAGCAAGGTTGGGGGTTCAAGTCCCAGTATTTAGGAGACACATTTTAATTCAAGGCTTGGAAGAGGCACTTGAAAAACGCCCGGAGATCTTGAAATGGTATCCTGGGTTTGGCTCAGTGAGATGAGATGCTGCCTTGTAACAGCAAGGTTGGGTGTTCAAGTCCCAGCATTTAGGAGACAATTTTTAAATCAAGGCATGGAAGAGGCACTTGAAAAACGCCCGGAGAAAAGGTCTGTCACCGCCGAGAGGCCGTGGCCTAGTGGGTTTGCCGGCTCGTTAACGATGAAGAGTCAGGTAGACTAACGTCACTGGCGGGCTCGGAGTGCCAACTGCGACCGGGGTTCAAATCCCAGGCACGGCTGTATCGGAGTCCCATGGGTGGAGCCCAGGGTCGGGGGGGGCCGTGTCCCCCCTGAAAAATTGCCATCTGGTACAGAGGGGTTATGTAGAAGAGGGGGATGACCGGCCTACATTTTAGACAAAAATCACATGGCTATTAATTAATTAAGTAAGTTAGTTAGTTATTACCTTATTACATTCGCATAAATATATTTTAAAAGGTAGTTTCTTATTATATATCTTCCACATCTTGGTGACCAGTTGGAGGGATACCTTGCCGACACAGGGGACTGGTCAGCATGACAGTCGGGGGGGATACCTTGCCGACACAGGGGACTGGTCAGTTGGGGGAGCCCTACTGGGCAGTTGGGGAGTGCACTGTGGTCAGAGTGGTCTGGCCAGTTGGGGGCACTGCATTCACAGGGTGTTTGGCACACTTATTTGAACCTGGGTTGTCAAGCATACGCCCACCTCTCTTCTACACAACCTATATATTGCTAAATTAGTAGCTTAAGTTAAATTATTGGGCTTGAGTGGGATTTGATCCAAGGTTACTAGATTCAGCCTCAGACTTTAACATACAAGTGCAAAACCACTGAGCCACAGAGGATTCTTGCTGTTTTGGCTGACTAATGGTGATTTTGACACCTATAGATCAATTAAATAAATCAATTAATCTGAGCAAGACTTGAACCATGGATCCTAGAATGCCTCTCAGACTCAGTGACACCCATGCTTACCCACTGAGCCATAGACAGATCTTGCTAATGTAGTTGACACAGACAAATTGTGATTTTGACACCTGTCAGTTAAATAAATCATCAATATATCTGAGCAAGACTTGAACCATGGATCCTAGAATACCTCTCAGACTCAGTGACACCCATGCTTACCCACTGAGCTACAGAGGGTTTCTCTAAAAAGTCTATGAAATGGCAATCCATAACCACCAGGTAAAGTGTTCGGTTTGTAAAGAGAAAGGCAGACATGAGATTTGAACCCATGTCTTTTCAGAAAAGCCTCCACAGGCATTTTGCACATGCTTAACCAGTGTACCACAAGAGCCACAGCATCACATAGAACATTCTGACGCTACATCCCGAATGTAAAGTTTGAGGTTTATGTCGTATTCCATGGGTCTACAGACAGAAATTGACTTAAAACAAGCTGCACATAAAATAGCCGGCAAACCCACTAGGCCACAGGCTCTTGGCAGTAACAGACCTTTTCTCCAGGCGTTTTTCAAGCCCCGTTTTAAAATTTGGTCCACTAAATGCTAGGATTTGAACCACTAATCTTGTTGTTACAAGGCAGCATCTCACCTCACTGAGCTAAACCCAGGCTAACACTAACATGTTCTCCAGGCGTTTTTCAAGTGCCTCCTCCAATCTGTGCTGAGAAAGAAATAAGTATGCAAATGCCATGAGATTCGAACCCATGTCTTTCCAGAAAAGCTTACATTCATTTGAGCCACATACTTACCCACTACACCACCAGGTCCACAGGGCTTTTTGGAATGTTCTGAGAATATATCCCCAAGGTAAAGTGTGTCATTTGTAAATAAGTATGCAAATGCCATGAGTCGAACCCATGTCTTTCCAGAAAAGCGTACGTTGGACTGATCCACATACTTAACCACTACACCACCAGCTCCACAGCATTATTGGGGAATGTTTTGAGAATACATCCCCAAGGTAAAATGTGACATTTGTAAAGAAATACGCAAATAACATGAGATTTGAACACACGTTTTTGCAAAAAAGCATCAAATACGATACACATGCTTTGCCACTATACCACCAGGTCCACAGGGTGATGTGGAATGTTCTGAAAATACATCCCAAAGGTAAAGTGTGGTGTTTGTATATAAGTATGCAAATGCCATGAGTCGAAACCATGCCTTTCCAGAAAAGCCTACATCGATTTGAGCCACATACTTAACCGCTACACCACCAGGTCCACAGGGCTTTGATGGAATGTTCTGAGAATATATCCCAAAGGTAAAGTGTGCTGTGTTTGTAAAGAAATGTACAGTGTCTTTCCAGAGAAGCCTTAGATTGCGCAATCCACTTGCTTAACCACTACACCAGCAGCTCCACAGCGTTACATGGAAAGTTCTGAGAATACATCCCCAAGGTAAAATGTGATGTTTGTGAATAAATAAACAAACAACAAGAGATTTGAACACATGTCTTTTCAGAAATCGGTCTGCTGGCATAATCCTCATGCTTTACCGCTACACCACCAGGTCCACAGTATCACACCGAATGTTCTGAGAATACATCCCGAAGGTAAAGTGTGACGTTCGTAAAGAAATAAGCAAATAACATGAGATTTGAACTCACGTTTTAGCAAAAAAGTACTGAACCCATGTTCTTCCAGAAAAACCACTGCTGAGATATCCCACATGCTTATCCACTCAGCTACCAGGGACACAAGATTTATAGTACATTCTGAGAATACATCCCCAAGGTAAAGTGAGATATTTGTTACACAAATTCCATGAAATTTGAATTTATGTCTGGCCAGAAAGGCGTACGTTTATATAATCCACATGCTTAACCAGTACACCACCAGCTCCACAGCACCACACCGAATGTTCTGAGAATTCATCCCCACATGAGATTTGAACACATGTCTTTGCCAAAAAAACTCCATCGAACACAAATCTACATGCTTAACCAATACACCATCAGGTCCACAGCATTGCATGTAATGTTCTGAGAATACATCCCTGTGTGATGTTTGTAAAGTAGTAAACAACAGCAGAAGTTCACATGTTTATCCACTCAGCCACATGGGCCACACCCTCCCTCCCTTAGTGAGAATCTATATATTGCTAAACTGATAGCTTCAGTTAAATTATTAACTGATGTTTAGAGTGGGATTTGACCCAAGGTAGATGAGTTAAGCATTAGACTTATATGCACATGTGTTTACCCACTGAGCCACAAAGGGTTCTGCTCAGCAGAAGTATTGCCAACCAGGTCAGGTGTTCTGTTTTTGAAGAAAGACACCGTTGTCTTCAAACAACAAGATTCAAACCCATGTTTTGGATTAGAAATACCTCACTTGAGATGTGCCACTGACTTTACCACTTAGCTACAAGGGCCATGGCCTTGTACAAATGTTCTGAGAATACATTCTCAAGGAAAAGTGTGACAGTTGTGAAGAATCATAAATGCAGCCTGGCACAAGACTTGAACCCAAGTTGTTTGATTAAAAACACTTCATTTGCACCACAGACTGTACCACCTAGCTACAAGGGACATAGACTTATTCAATGTTATGAGGATACATCGTGAATGTAAAGTGTGAAAGTTTTGAAGAATTATAAATGCAGCCTGGCAGAAAATTCAAACCTATGTTGTTTTATCAGAAAGATTTCACTACATATAGTCTATTTGCTTTACCACTTCGTTACAAGGGCCATGACTGTAGTAAATGTTCTGAGCATACATCCTGAAGGTAAAGTGTGGCAGTCGTGAAGAATCATAAATTTCGCCTGGTATGAGATCTGAATTCATGTTGTTTAATTTGAGTGGGATTTGAGCCATGGTTACCAGGTTTGGCCTCAGACTTCAACATACCTGTGCTTACCCACTGAGCCAGAGGGGTCTTGCTAATATGGTTGACACAGACTAATGTTGATTTTGACACCTGTAGATCAATTAACTAAATAATCAATTTATCTGAGCAAGACTTGAACCATGGAGTTTCGAACCCATGTCTTTCCTGAAAAGCCTCAGTTTACATGTTCCACATGCTTACCCACTGAGCTATCAGGGTCAGAACGCTGAGCAACTGTTCTGATAATACATCCTTAAGATCCAGGGTGATATTTGTAAAGAAACAAAGTCACAGAATTACATGAGTTTTTAACCCATGTCTTTCCAGAAAAGCCTCAACGTACATGCTCCACCACTCCACCAAGGTTCACAACATGCTAACCACTTGGCCATGGCCTTTTGACAGTAACTGATGTGAACAAAAGAATTGACATCAGCTGCTTGTTGGAAATGTATTTGAAAAGTGTATTTAATGTTGAACGGTGAAGCTATCTATTAACATCGTCCTTAACAAATGGATTATTACATGAACCTCATGTTCTGTGTTGTGCTGGAATATGTAAACGCTATAAAATGTAAACCCCCAACCTTCATTTGCATTGTAACTGTATCCTGAAACCTGGAGAATCATTTCAAATCATCACAGCAGGATTTGTAGAGCTCTGATTGCTTTCCGCAGAAAGCAACAACACGTGAAATGATCGACTGTTATTCAGCCCAGAGCTCGGAACAAATATTTTGCAGTAAATAACAAAAATATGGTACATAATCGGTGAGCTGGGCGGCAAACACTGTAGCTCTAAGTGCCTCACATCATAACCTGGGTGGTGATACTGGGAATTTGTCTTTGACCAATTTTGAGACAACGCTTGGACTGTAAAACCATAGAATTATTTTTCAAAGGGTAGTGGTTCAACGCATGCAATCTTACAACTCGATCATAAATGACAACACATTCAGAACTTCTACAGTTTACCTGGATACACACTAGCTAAACGCTGAGGGCTATGGAATACAATAAGCTTCAGTGCATGTGGCTTGCGTTTCCCAAAAAACTGACTTAAGTGCTCCGAGACGTTCCTGAGAACAGTAGCCAATGTACTTTCTAGGGGAAAGAAAGGCAACAGGGCAGGTTATTCCTTAAGATATTGACTGGACTCATTTCAGTTCTTCAATGTTCTTTCAGCCCATTTGTGATAAGGGATTATGAAGAGCCTTCAGATCACCCTTTGTCGTACTTCTATTTGATCGCAGCAACATTGCTCCTTCACACCGTCCTTGAGAAGCAAGGTAGATCCATCTGCCAGAAAAAAAGGATTATACAGCACGACACTATGACTCTTAAACAACAACTCGCACAACATAGGAGCCATTTTGTACCGGGCTCATCAAGGTTTTTTTTATTTTTTATTTACCTTTAATATCAGTGGATTTGCCTTCTTCCTTGGGTTTTGCCCCATCTGCGGTGTCCATATCGATGTGCACCGTGGGTTTCTTCCCATCCGACACATCGGTCTTCACCTGGCCCAGCGTGCGCAGTAGACACATGGTGTCGAAGGCTTCTCCACCACCTTCTCTCAGCAGCTCCAGAACCTGGAATGTCCCGGGCAGCGAATCAGACACACCCCTTAACTCCACCCATTTGAACTCGCACCACAACCTAGCATATCCATTCTCCCCTATACTCGTACTTGCCATAGTTATATGCCCCCCCACCTGTACAGCTAGTGCCCACTTTTTATTGTATTTCTATTGTATTTTATCTTTATTTTTATTCTATTTTATCTTACTCTAATATATGTTCTATGTTTGCGCTTTCCTGCCACAGTAAATTATGTGTTTGTTTATCTTGCATGGCGAATAAAACTGATTCTGTTTCTGATCACAGGGCCTCCACGACCCACCTGCAGGAACTTGAAGGACTTGAGCTCGCTCAGGTTCTCCTCGAGGAACAGCAGGTAGACGCTGAGGTCGTTGTAGAAAGGCGTCGCCATGTCCAGGTCCCCGAAAGACGGCAGCATCTCGTAGGGACGGAGGAAGCGGGAGCTCTGACGGGCGGGGCCCAGGGCGGCGAACGCCACCAGGGGGACCAGGAGGATGTAGACCGTCAGGTTGATGTAGCTGAGCAGACGGAAGACCCCCACCGCCACCAGCTTACACTGCACCGCCCCCGGGATGCTGCTGTCGTTCCGCAGAACCCCCGATCGCACGTCGCAGGCGAACTCGTCGGAGAGGGTGGCCAGGCGGATGTAGTACCCCAGGTAGAGGCAGGCCAGCAGGAGGGTGAGCAGGGTCAACGCCCGGCATGCCAGGTACTTGACCACCAGCCAGCGGGAGAAACGCTTTGTCTTCAGATACTGTTCTACCAGGGGATACTTAAAGCAGCCCTCTGTTAGGTCCAAGGCACTAGCAGGACACACACAACACACAGTTCATGTATACAGATGTATGTGTATTAGTATGTGTATTACTATGTGTATTAGTATGTGTATTTCAGCACTTAAAAGTTCTTTATACTTCTTTGGTACCGCTTCCAAGAACATTAACACTCCACGGTGTTAGCTGAGTAATTTACACAGTGATTTCCTGACACAAAGGCATGTTGAACTAACGAACTAAGGGCAATGTCACGCAGAGCCTACCTGGGGGAATCTTCCAGAAGGTCTTTGGAGTCCAACGCAACCAGGTTCTTGGCCAGCGTGATGGCACGGTTGTAGGAGCGGTCCAGCTCCTCCATGATGAAGTTGAGGTCGGAGGAGAGGTGAGGCGCTGCCGTGAAGCGCCAGAACAACGCTGGGATGTACATGAGGACAGCCACTAACAGAAGAATGTAGGGGAAGAACTGGGGGGAGAGAGAGAGACACAGAGAGAGACAGAGACAGACAGAGAGAGACAGAGACAGACAGAGAGAGACACAGAGAGAGACAGAGACAGACAGAGAGAGACACAGAGAGAGACAGAGAGAGACAGAGAGAGACAGAGACAGACAGAGAGAGACACAGAGAGAGACACAGAGAGACACAGAGAGACAGAGACAGACAGAGACAGACAGAGAGAGACACAGAGAGAGACACAGAGAGACAGAGAGAGACAGAGACAGACAGAGAGAGACACAGAGAGAGACACAGAGAGACAGAGAGAGACAGAGACAGACAGAGACAGACAGAGAGAGAGAGGTCTGTTATTCATTTGACAACCATTTGGGTCTTTTTCCCCCACAAAATACTCGTCTATTTCTTTCTCGCCATTGCGAGAAAGGAGCTGGCTCCTTATCATCCCGGAACCTTCTGGAAAGCTCTCCTTGTCGTGCGGTTGATGAAACTGCACCGCTTTCCATTGCCAGGACAAAAAGTCCTGGCCGTCTTTACTAAGCAGGCCTTACTCAGGCGGTTAAAGGCTTCAAAGGACTGCGGTAAAACATCTAACGTCAGAATGAGAACACTGAACGATGGCTGGCTCATTACCAGGAACTATTATCCCCCGAGCAGCTAGTGGGGCACTCTAACAAATTGCTCAGACCACCGCCCCATGCGGGAACTGCCCTCAGTACCTTATGCAGCCATAAGGGAGCGCTTGGTGCCTCGTCACCATCAGGCTGCTGTTGTTGCACCGCCGCCCAGCAGTAGGAGTCCACATAGATGGCCTGCCGCATGGAGAAACTGGTGGGGGCAAAACAGCTGATCTGGGTACCTGCGTGAGAGGGCAAAAACAGGAGAATTAGTGTAGCTTCCTTCAAATAAACAAATATATAAAACTCCTAATATATGAATCCCAGGATTCAAAACACATCTGACATGGTTATACAGTATTGTGTAACTGAGAGCCCCTCTTTGAGGACCCTGGGCCAAGTCCAATTTCACACCGAGTTTACATTCGGTGACACTTGTGTGTCCATACTTTGGGGGCATGTTGTTGACTAGACTGCCCCCTAATCCACCAACTGTCATGTCAACACTTCATATCTCATCTGCTGAACGTGATCCAGAGGGAAAGCAGCCTTTAAGGAGGCATAAGGCGTCAACACTTCAGTGTGCGAACAAAGACAGAAAAAGATAAGATTACAAACGAAAGGGGGAGGGGGGTGGGTTAGGTGATCGCAAAGCTGTTGCATGGGCAGCTCTGCAACACAGCCTGTTTACAAACCGAACGGACCGTGTTTTTCACCGTGCAAACGCTGAAACGGTTCAGCTGCAAAAACACAAGCATGCGTTTGCAAAAAAAGGCATGAAGGAGCGGCAACAAAGACCACCGCCCACCACCTCCCTTATCTGGTTGTTTGGACGACCAAAACACGCCAATCTCATCATCCACACACGTCGTGCCGGTTGAGGCAGCCCTTAAGAAGGCGACCTTAAACTTACCCACGGATACTTCTTGTGCAAACGCCAGCGATATAAGCAACAAAGGGAGACCGACCCCGATGAATGTTACTATTTTGTCCACGGCCAGTTCCAAACGAACCCCTTTGTACTTCGACTCGGTTGGGTCTTTCAGTAAAAAGTCTGAAAAAACGTACTCGGTAGCAACGTGAGCAATCGCCATGGTTAAAGAACCCCCTCGATAGCCTCCAGATTAATTATAAAGTGATTAGTAAAGGATCTAAAACGACGTTTCCATGGTTTTCGACAGTTCTTGGTGAAAGTCTCCCACCCAGCCTGAGACGCATGTCCCTCCTGCCAGTAATACCCCTGAACACGTGACACGCCTGGAAGACAACAGCCTGAATGCCAACTCTGTTGGAGCACACAAGCCAGTCATGTAGACTCATTGGTCCCATGATGTCACACGGCCTCAACGTTTAAATACAGCTAAACCTGTAACCGAGCAGAACTGTCCTTTAAAAGGCTGATGCAAGTCTTGGCATGTTGGAGTCATTGAAAAACAGCTGCAGCACCATGGACAGCTACTAGTTTATTTGGTCCCACTCCTGTGAGAATGGGGGCTGCCTCCTGGCTGCTTAACAGTGTGGTTAGTGTGTATATGTATTTATACTTGACCTGAAGTCTAGTATTTGCTGTCTCTTCTATGCTATATATCAGGGGTGTCCAATCCTGGTCCTCGAGGGCCGCTGTCCTGAAGGTTTTAGATGTTTCCCTGCTCCAGCCTTCCTGATTCTACTGAAGGGGTCGTTATCAAGCTCTGTGGAGGTGTGTTGGAGCAGGGAAACATCTAAAACCTTCAGGACAGTGGACATATGGAGAGGCTACCACTGAACAGTGTAGTTTCATTCAACACAGGCAGAATCGGGTTTGAAGTCCATTCATCATTCTCCCCCACTCCATAAATGTTGCCTGACCATTGTTTGAAACCAAGAGCATGTCTAATTCTTAACAGAAAAGGCCGAGGTTATTTAAATTCCTGCCATTAATCTGAGAGGCATAATAAGTGTGTGCGCTTGGGTGTTTGTGTGTGTGTGAGAGCGAGGGAGAGAGAGAATGATTGAACAATGACACATTTTTCTTTTATCTGTAGCTAGATGGATCACAATCTGTTTTGACTATTTTCCTTTCAACAAACGAGAAAACCACAGACAAAGCCCAATAACTGTATTAATTCTTTGCCAATTCATCCAGACATTGTTAGCATAGCTTCTTTTGATTCTCCAGCCAACCACTGTTAGTGTTTTAGGACAAAGATCTGTGGGCTGCAAATGTTACGGTGTCTTAACCCTTCTGTAAGCACTGACAAACACCATCTATTGAAACAAGGTAACGCGTTTTGGCTGGGTCATCCACCTCAAGGGATTAGTCTGGACTCTTCCGCCCAGACCATCTTTTGTCCTAACATCCCCTGTCATGACACTTAATTGTACATAGGAAAGGCTATCATATATGATTTTTAGGACACAAACACTACACGTTTGACAGTAATTCTCAAGCATGTGACAGTCCTTATTTGGGGGGTGCTCCATCCATAACAAACACAAACTGAAAATTATTCTTGACATCCCCCTAGTGGATTCAGAGCAATATTTCATCCAAAAGTGGACATATTTTTACTGTAACCCCTAAAGGAAGGTTTTGTGTATCTTGCAGTCAACCACCTGACTTGGTTAATGCCATGTGCATGAAGAAATGCACACATGCATAGATACAGTTGTGGTCAAAAGTTTACATACACTAGTGAAGATCATGTATGCCATGGCAATATAGGGTTTTCAATAAACTCTACAACTCTTATTTTTCTGTGATGGAATGATAAGGAGCACATATTTCTTTGTCACAAAAAACATTCATGAAAATTTTTTCTTTTATGAATTTATTATGGGTCTTTTGAAAATGTGACAAAATCTGCTGGGTCAAAAATATACATACAGCAATGTTAATATTTGGTTAAATGTCCCTTGGCCATTTTCACCTCAATTAGGCGCTTTCGGTAGACATCCACAAGCTTCTGGCAAGCTTCTGGTTGAATCTTTGACCACTCCTCCTGACAGAATCGGTGCAGTTCAACTAAATTTGTTGGTTTTCTGAGTCGGACTTGTCTCTTCAGCACAGTCCACATATTCTCTATGGGGTTTAAGTCAGGACTTTGGGAAGGCCACTCTAAGACCTTAATTCTAGCTTGATTTAGCCATTCCTTCACCACTTTTGATGTATGTTTGGGGTCATTGTCCTGTTGGAACACCCAACTACGTCCAAGACCCAACTTTCTGGCTGATGATTTTAGGTTTTCCTGCAGAATTTGGAGGTAGTCTTCCTTCTTCATTATTCCATTTACTTTCTGTAAAGCACCAGTTCCACTGCCAGCAAAACAGGCCCACAGCATAATACTACCACCACCATGTTTGACGGTAGGTATGGTGTTCTTGGGGTGAAAGGCCTCACCTTTTCTCCTCCAAACATATTTCTGGTCATTGTGGCCAAAAAGCTCAATTTTAGTTTCGTCTGACCACAGAACTTTCCTCCAGAAGGCCTTGTCTTTGTCCATGTGATCAGCAGCAAACTTCAGTCGAGCCGTAAGGTGCCGCTTCTGGAGTAATGGCTTCCTTCTTGCACGGCAGCCTCTCAGCCCATGGCGATGTAGAACACGCTTGACTGTGGACACTGACACATGTGTTCCAGCAGCCTCCAACTCATTGCAGACTTGCTTTTTGGTGGTTCTTGGTTGACTCTTGACCAACCTGACCAATTTTCTCTCAGCAGCAAGTGATAGCTTGCGTTTTCTTCCTGATCGTGGCAATGATACAACTGTGCCATGCACTTTATACTTACAAACAATTGTTTGCACAGTTGATCTTGGGACCTGCAACTGCTTTGAAATGGCTCCAAGGGACTTTCCTGACTTGTTCAAGTCAATGATGCGCTTTTTCAGATCCGTGCTGAGCTCCTTAGACTTTCCCATTGTAGTATTTCTGGCTGAGTCTAGTGAATGTGTCAAACAAGCCCTATTTACATGGACTGAAAGAAGTCACCAGCTGGAGTCAATCATAATCACTCGTAAGAAGTTAGGAGGCCATGCCAAAAAGCAAATTGGATTGAAACAACTTTTTCTACATCACCAAATTGGTAATTCAAGGTGCTGTATGTATATTTTTGACCCAGAAGATTTTGACACATTTTCAAAAGACCCATAATAAATTCGTAAAAGGACCATTTTCCATGAATGTTTTCTGTGACAAAGAAATATGTGCTCCTTATCATTCCATCACAGAAAAATAAGAGTTGTAGAGTTTATTGAAAACCCTATATTGCCATGGCATACATGATCTTCACTAGTGTATGTAAACTTTTGACCACAACTGTACATACTGGAAATGAGCCCTTTAGTTTGTGTGTGTGGTTGTGAGTCTGTGTGTGGGAGTGTGTGATGGGAAGGCTTGGTCAGGACGTGCTGACTCTACAACTCAGAACAGTGGGAAGGAAGTTTGTAAAAAAAATTAAAAAAGGAGGGAAACCTCACGATACGTTGGATGTCAGTTTGTTCACAGTCTTAATAAGAGGTCGCTGAGCCGAGACCAATCAAGCGGAATTCTAGAATTCCAGAACGGAACACTACGAGTGTTCACTACTAAGAACCTCCCTCTCAACCCTCCGACTAAGCTGCTCATCGGCTGGCCTATCTTCTTCAAATGGTCGCAGTGCCTACCCATCAGTGTTGATCTGAAAAAGGGTAGTCTGTGACGGACTGAGACCTCCACCCACGCTAACGCACATGCCTTCCTCAGGCATCGCGGCCAAAGGGACACTGGTCCATTTCCACTCCCACACCCTTCAGCTGACCCCCACGAAACTCACGAGAGGAAGTGAGTATCTGGTCATCTAAATGTGTTTACCACCACACATTCATACTAAGCAGTCCACACACACACACGCACACGCACACGCACACGCACACGCACACACACACACTTGGCCTTTCATTAACTCGATTAAGGATGAATCCAGTAGAACTCTCAACTGAGATGATGATGATGACTGGCTAGACAGTTGGCTGGCTGACTGGCTGGCTGGCTGGCTGGCTGGATAGATTGTTGGCTGGCCGCCTGATTCTGGTTGACTAACTGACTGGTCATCTGAACGTAGGGCAGTTACCATCGTACGGTTCCTAAGGTCCTTCCTTACTGCCTGTTTAACAGCATGTCTGGCTGCCTGCCTCGTAACTTACAAAGATTTCCTGATAACGAACATTTACATTTAGTCATTTAACAGATGCTCTTATCCAGAGCGACTTACAGCATGCACAGGGACTTTCCCTCTGAGGCAAGTAGAGTGAAGTGTCTTGCCCAAGGACACGACTTCAGGTAACCACAGCCGGGAATCGAACTCACAACCTACCGATCACTAGCCCATTGCCTTAACAGCTGAGCCACCTGCAGCCAATCAAATCACCCCGGTCATAAACCAATTAACGAGTGTCGAAGTCCGTCAGGTTAACAGGACGTTACGGACAGCATGTGGTGTTCTTCATTCTTAGTGGTCATGGTCACAGGATGTGTGTGTGGCATACCCAAACCCACTCAGTGTAAATGCCTCTATGCCTGTGTGTTGACAGTGTAACCCACAGGCCTGACCGATGCTATTCCTTCATGTAACTGTATAGCACAGTGTCACACACAGTATCCACACAGTGTCACACAAGATGAGAGGACATCATATGTCCGAGACAGGGACTGCGTCCCCGGGGGTGAGTGTGTGTGTGGCCTTCTGCTAGAGGGGAGGATAGGATTCCAAGGCAATGAGATCATTTTCAGAAGAAAAAAAGCATTTATATACACGCACAAACACACAACACACATTTATTTATACACACACACACACACACACACACACACACACACACACACACACACACACACACACACACACACACACACACACACACACACACACACACACACACACACACACACACACACACACACACACACACACACACACACACACACACACACACACACACACACACACACTACTGACAGAAAGTCTAGGCTGGTGAAGAAGGGGTTACTCCAAGTAGATGTACATTTAGGAAAATACCTGGACACTTTGCTGCAAATCCTTCCATATTTTTCAGGAAACTCTATTGGTTAGAATCACGTTTTAACAGCAAGTCAAGGCCCTTGCGATAGAGATGGCAACCGAGATGTTGCTAACTGGGGCAGGGGAAGGTATTCCCCAGGACTGCTTCTCTTATTGGTAGTGACTAGTCATGATGGGGGAGTGACGATGTCGTGCTTCAAGAGGAATTCCTCTTTTGTCATGTTGAAACCTACAAGCAAAGCACCATGACTATACCCTGCCTCTGCAACAGAACCCTTTATGACTCAAGTCCCCCTTTTGGAAACCGAGAGAGAGCGAGCAAGAGAGTAAATGAGAGAGAGCGAGAAAGAGAGAGAGAGTGAGAGAAGAGGGAGACATTCAAAGTGAGTAGAGAGACGGGAAGTTACAAGGTGCAGAGATGAGTTGGCAATGTGTTGTGTCTACATCTCTTGTGCAAGATGGGTAGAGATATTTCTGTCTGACTGTCTTTTTCGAACACTTACTAAGAAATATGATTTAACATCGGCCACGAGACACATCAATACAGAAATAAAATTGCACGCCCAATTAAATTCTTGATTGATGAAACACTGCTGAGATAATTGTACAGCTGCTTTTTTGGATTAAAATACCTGATGAATGAATAAATAAGCAACGTAAACATACACAGCAGAATACTCCAACTCTAGCAGAATACTCCAACTCCAACCTCTTTATTCATTTGTGGCGTTCATTTGTAATTGACCTTTGTACCTTGCACAGTGTACCTGGAGGCCTGGACAAAGATCAGGTCTTTATCTCCCCCATGTCACCTGAGTCTTCGACAGCAGTGTACATACCTGCACCTGTGATGGACGTATTTCCAGGTACATTCAGGCCTTTTTCGGTAAACAGACGATAACATGGTGATCATGCTGAATGACTCGTGCTTGATCTGGATGCAGGTATGCTGATTCTCTGTGTGTGTGAGGGGGGGGGGGAGCATCTGATTAGAACATTATTACAATTACATTATTTCAAATGTTGACAGAAAGGTTTATTTTATGTTACATAAATGTTATGTAATGTCATGTTACCTATTATTGGAAATGCATGAATTTATTGAATATTGTACAATGCATTCTCATGTAAGTCAGCCACTTGGACATGCTACCTTACTTTAAAGTGGTTAAAGTTTATTTTTGCATCTCTATTTGAACTACAAACTGGTTTCAGAGAGGGTGCATGTAGATTCCATTATTTCCAATAAGCCTCAAAATGCAGTTCTGACTTCAGAATTCAGTGGTTCATGATTTTGCGTAAAGTTGGTAAAGAGAACAACTTTGTTGTTGTGTTATTAGAAGATTGTACGTGAAACTAAGAAGCAATTGTAAAATTGCAACAAAAAAAAATATTTTCCTTAAAATTCTGGGACAGTAAGAAAATGACGTTTGGAGAAGGAAACCACATATAAATTTCCAGACCTCATCCAAAGTGAAAGTGAGAACACCTCCACATATAAATACTCAACAGCATGCAGCATAACCTAGCACTTCAATTTTTAAAAAGACATCAAATTCAAGACTACAGGGTAAGTCTAGACAAGAATTATCTTAATGGTTAACTCAACTAGAGGCGCATTTAGTGAAACTAAACTGATAAACTACCTGTGCAGGGGCCAGGGTTATCACTTCTAAATGACTTGGATGATAACCAGTTTCATTATGTGCTTGCTGACTTTCTAGGAAACCTGTTTAGGTATTATATATACAAATTACAGCTTTACAGCAAGCAAAATACAAAAGTTAGCAGAAAAAAATAACAAAAATAAAAAGGCTTACAACACAAATTATTATTATTATATGGATATATAACATATATAAGCAATCATAATTCTAAGTAATAATAATAAGTATAGAAAGGTTGTGCACGGGTTAATACTCAGGGTTAAAGTTCTACTGTAAGATGCACCTAGTAATAAACGAGTTAATTACACTTAACAATTAATGTAAAGAATAAGAATGTAAAGAATGTTAACTGTTAAACCTTGTCTTATCAACATACACGATAAAGTCCACTGCTTAAACATACATACATAGAAGGCAGGGTTATAAAAATGAAATGTATCTTTTATAACCCTGCCTATATATTTATCTTATCAAATTCAATTAATATGACTTTAATATGACACAGTTTCTTTAATATAATGTGGTATAGTTCAAACATAATAGGTCTTTATTGAGCTTAGGTTTCTTTCCAGGGTCATACAGGTCAAGCAGAGGTTTGGCTGATTCTTCTTCTTACTTTTCTAGATGGCTGTGTGGTGGAAGACTCTCTTTCTCCCTCTTCTTCTCCTCTCGCTGAGTTGTGCCTACTCAAGTTGTGCAGCAGCTCCTCCTCCGGGTCGACAGAGGGCGTCTTCCTATCGAAGCTTCATCGGTTTTACCAGAGGGATCCGTACCCGCGTTCAACAGCTCCTCCGGAGATATGTAAGGAAAACCGACCAGACAGACTAGGGAACTTTCAAAGGAACTGAAGTAGATTCAGGCCACGCTCCACCTGCCTCTGCTGCTCTACACTCCCCCTTGTGGTGACGTTCCCCTGATTTTACACCCAGAAAGAGCAGCAGCTGGGAGATCGACACTTCGAAGACCGTAACCTGGAGATGAGCTCCCTGCCTACCCTGTCCACAGACTTCCTCAGCTGGCTTCAACAGGAGGTATGAGCACGCTCCGTGTGAGAACGCAGCAGCAAGCTGGGAATACATTTATTTCGCCTTTTCATATCCGTGAGTAATCTAACTTGTGTGTGTGTGTGTGTGTTCAGGACTGGGTACGTCTGACTGGGGCTTCTCGGGATCTAAACACCTACTGGAGTCACCTGGAGCGGAAGAGAAAGGAGCTGGAGATGGAGAGGAGAGGCAGGATGAGGGGCATCGGGTCAAAGCCCTCGGGCAGGAACCCACCCACCTTACCCGAGAACCTTTCCCGTATCCAGAGAGAAATAAGTGACCTCATCAATCAAATCAACTACCAGGTACTTCCAAAACCAAACACCACAACGTCAACGCATCTCAACCGTCCCCCCCTCACGCTCACTCTTGTCTAGATTGCTTTCCGTTTCACCGACCCACTTACTTCCCTTTCCTCGCTGAACGGCATTGTCAACTGCGATCCTCACGCTCACCTTTCTCTCCCCTCTCCCAGCTGCGATATGTCAGCGTCCCCCCGGTGAGCACCACCTCGCCCCCGAAGCTCTCCGGCTCACCGACCCCGCTCACAAGCACCATCGCGCCCCGGCAGACCCTGTGGGTGAGCCGGCTGGAGGGCTACATCATCCTGAGAGACCTGGAGCGCTACCTGGTCAAGCTGACCCGAGACTTCCTTTTGCTGGGGTCTAAAGAAACAGCCGACTCAGAGAGGGCTGAGCACTAAGGGAACTAGGGAACTAACGCACTAACACACACACACAACATACACACGCGTTAAGGCAGCTACAACCAATCCCACATGCGTGCAATTGATGTCAATCACTGGATTCTCTTTTCCGATGTTTTTAGATATTTATTACCCTAACTATATTTATAACTAAGGCAGTATTTCTCAGGAATTTTTTTTATATTTTACGCAACAGTATTCCTTACGGTCCCGCTACATGACTTTAGGGGCTGTCCACGTTTCCACAAAGATAACAAGATTGTATTACTGTAATGACACCCTCAAACTCCCTCTGGTATTTCCCAGAGATTTAGGTCCTTTCCTTCCTTGAATACGATGTTGAAGGAATCTGGAGAAACACTGTAACATCCCCTTTTTACCTCAATCTTACACTGGACTTCCCAAAGATGCCTATTTATTCAAATATTTATTGTATTTTTTACAACCAGAAAAAAAGGGAAACTAAGTAGGAATGGGTTTGTATTTTTTTATAATGTGATTGTTTTATACTGTATACGTTGCATAAAGGACTGCAGAATAAAAAATGAAGCTAATTATTTGGTGTGTTTAGTTTAATCACGTTAACGCCGAGCATATTAATTGAGTACAAAGTCAGCCTTGGAATCTTTATCAGTGATAATTTGCTGTTTAGTCAATAACTGTTGACTGGTCAGGTAAAGTGGTTAAGTCTGTGTCCAGCATTGCATGGCTGGGCAAATATGTTTAAATAGGTCTAAAGCAACAAACAAAAAAACGACTTGCAAGTGGCGAATAAATTGGCTACAGCAAGAAACAGTTGCTGTCGACGATGAACTTCGAAGGCCTCGAGGTCATCGGGCGTTGATTGGAGGGGCGGTCTGTAAAAAGACGGAGAGGTTTTGGATGATACGGACTTACTTGGGTGGAAAGGTGAGGCTGGAGTGACCTGTTGCTTCCTGGAAGCTGACAGAGTTCTGCTCTTCGTGACTCACCACCACCATGTGACCCTTCTTGCCCTTGGCCACCTTCAGCTCGGGGCCGCTGGTGAAATCGACCACACCCTCCCTGCCCCGTGCCACAGCAAGCCTGATGCTGCGGACAGGAGGAGAGGTTGAAGGGTAAGAAGGGGGGGGGGGTGGTGGGGGGCGCAGGGAGCACGGGGGCACAGGGGTGGAAGTTTCCGGAAAGCCTGAAATTAGAATCTCCCACCGACCTGTCCTGACTGACGTTGACACTGTTGATGTTGTCGGCCATCGTGGCGAGCTTGGTGACGGCCTCGATGACGTGGTCACACTGGAGCACCACATCCCCCTGAGGGAGACACGGAGGGGGGGGGGGGGGGGGGTCAGAGGAGTAGTTTTTCTGGGAGTTTTTCCTTGTCTTCCTTGAGGGTTTAGGTTGGTTGAGGGGCAGTTCTATGGGCGTATGTGAAGCCCTTTGTGACATTGCTTGTAAAAAGGGCCAAACAAATAAAGTTTGATTTGATTTGACTTGCGTGGGCGCCGTGGCGACCCGAGCGACTCACCTTCTGCCTGTTGTCTTCGTTGGCCACGTGCAGAACAAAAAAGCCGTCGCCGTGGGAACTCACGGAGATGCCTGCGGGAAGGGGGGGGGCGGGAGAGGGACAAGCTCAGCACGTCTTCACCTCCTCCAAACATATTACCCAGAGACACCCCCCGCCCCAGCAGGCCCCCCTGAACCCAGACTCACTCTTCAGGGCGGCGTAGTCGATCCGCTGCTTCAGCTTGGCCTCGGCCACCAGCACGCCGAAGGACGCGGTCAGGAGGAGCTGGCGAGGCCGCGGCTTGTAGCCCCGCCGGTCGTACTTGGTGACGGCGATGCCGTACTGACCAGAGGCAAGATGGCGGCAGAAAAGTAGGAAAGTAGTTTCAGGGGGACTACCAATGGAAACTTTTGGCTATAATTGGGTGCATTTATATTTTATCTGTAAAATGTCAATTAATGTACACTGTCCCTCCATAACAAATAAAAAGTAAATACAAATAAATAAATAAAAGGGGGGGGGGAGGGAGGGCAGGGAGGATGTGAGAGAAGAAGAAGAGGAGGGGAGGGGTGCGGCTAAAAACTCTGACTCACCTTGACTTTGTCGCTGCCCAGAGTCTGAACAACCTTGAGGTTGATCTGCTCGTTGTCTGCAGGGAGGGGGGATAGCACGTTCGTGAGCGTGTGTTCACGGTGGCCTTTACATTCGAGCTGCCCCCCCCCCCCTCACCTAGCCTGGATGCTACAAACAGTCTGGAGACGCTCAGCGGGTAGCAAGCCTTCCGGTCCTTGAAGATCTCGCTGGCCACCACCTTCAGTTCCATCTGGAGGTCGGAGGGAGGAATGAAGCTGTCAGTATGAGCTCACGAGCGCTCATCCAAAGAGGCACAAAAATATCTGCTAAAATGAACAAATAGTATAGATTTTCTTCCTCTCGTCAAAGGCAAAAGACTTCTCTACCGGGTCGTATTGTGAGCCAGCCAGTAAACGGGAACCTTTTTTTTTTGCCACGTACAAGTCAGTATGGGACCAGAGGAACGCCTTACCTGCTTCTTCCATTCAGGCTGGATCCTCCTGCAGTAGATCTGCACCATGTTCTTCATGCACAGCCCACGTAGGCTCTCTGACACCTGCGCCACAGCAGAATCACCACAGGAAAATGGAATAAGACTCGTCTTGAGTTCAATCAAGCTTGCGCTATCTAACAGTCTCATTGCGGGTGTGCATGTATTGTGTATGTGTGTATCGGTTTTCCACAAATGATCAGTATTGGGAATTCAGCGCTCGATGGTAGATGGTAGTTTAATGTTAGTTTTGTTCTACTCTTTTACCTCACACCCTTAGCCCCTGTGTGCTTTGACGAGACTGTGTGCCGTTGTCGCTAAAGAGTTCCCCCTCGGGGATTAATAAAGTATTCTGAATCTGAATGCGTTTCAGAGACTTTTGTCTTGCTTCCTGGGGCTGATCTCACTGGCACCCCCACGGAGGATGTGGTACACGTCGTGGTTGCACGCCGGAGTTTCGAGAGTTGGCGCTACCTCAGAGAGCGCCGGCGGAGGGGCGGGCCAGCTCTTATCCAGCACGCTCGCGGGGAGGTTTCTGCGCACGGTCATGAGGAAGGACAACCGCCTGTGGTCCAGGAAGAAGTCGTTCTCCGGGCAGCGATCTTCGTGGCGGTAGATGAAGCCCTTGATGAACCTGAGAGAGAGAGGGGGGGGGGGGGGGTTAGAAGGGATACACTGCGTAAACGAGACGGAGGAAGTGAAAGTCAGGCGGGCGAAGCGGAAAACCACCTGCGGATCGTGTCGGCCGCCTGGCGTCGGCGCTTGGCTCTCCTACGCGCTTTCATTCCTCGCCAGCCGGACTGGATCACCATCACTGCACACGCACACACACACACAACAGGTTCCACCTAACGCATCCAGCCCAGTCCTCATCCACTTCCATTTTACTCATTCATCAGACGCTCTTATCCAGAGCAGCTTACAGCAAGTACAGGGACATTCCCCCTCCTGAGGCAAGTAGGGTGAAGTGCCTTAGCTGGGAATCGGACTGTTGACCTTCTGATCACTAGTCCGACACCCTAACCACTCAGCCACCTGACTCCCTTCAGGACTAGGACACCAGCTTACCTGAGAGTCGGATACGTTTGTATTTGGCTCTTTCTCTGTAACCTCTCCAGGATGTCTGCAAAGTCAGAGCTGCCGAACGCAGATGGACAGACAGCGCAGGACAGATGGACAGACAGCGCAGGACAGATGGACAGACAGCGCATGACAGATGGACAGACAGCGCAGGACAGATGGACAGACAGCGCAGGACAGATGGACAGACAGCGCAGGACAGATGGACAGACAGCGCAGGACAGATGGACAGACAGCGCAGGACAGATGGACAGACGTTATAGTCAACAACCAAAACAAGTGGTAACAGATTCTGAGCCTCACGTCACCTGTTAATGCTGCTTCTAAACACAGTTTTGGAATCAAAGGTATTTTATGCTGCGGTCAAGAGTTTTGAGGAGAGGGATTTGAGGACAGGGATTCGATGATGAGTCAACTGCTGTTTTAACAGACATTCACTTTGTGCGTAGTGCAGCAGAAATCTAACTTTTTTTGGGGGGGGTGGTGTCAGTTCCCCTGTGTGCTCGCCTCACCAACAGATGGCTTCCTGGCTTCGAGGGAATCTTCGGTCGTGAACAGAGTTTTTGGGAAACGGATGAAGATTTTGGACCTGCGGGGGGGGGGGGGGGGGGGGGAGAAGAAAAAAAAGCTTGGTCATTCGCCGCTCCAGCACACGCTCCAGCACACGCTCCTCGCTCGGGGATCCCCTAACTTCCCTCCAGAAGGCCCCTCCTCTCCCCCCTCCCCATCCACCCCCCTCCCCGCTAAGTCGGTGTACCTTCCCAGTTTGAACTCGTCCGGCTTGTAGCCCAGGTGTTTGACCAGCACGGCCACGCCCTCCGCCAGGCTTCCGTGCCAGTTGGGCCACGTGTCAGGACACAGCGACTTGTATCTGAACATCACGAAGGGGACCGTCAAGAGGATGGACAGACATGGAGGGGGGCAGACAGACAGGCCAACAGGCTGACAACCGACCAGACCAACAGACAGTCAGGAAGGTAGACAGGCAGACAGGCAGTCAGGAAGGTAGACAGACAGGCAGTCAGACTAACGGGCAGACAGTTAGGAAGGGAGACAGACAGTCAGGAAGATCGACAGGCACACAGGAAGGTAGACAGGCAGACAGGAAGGTAGACAGGCAGAGAGGCACTCAGGAAGGTAGACAGGCAGACAGGAAGGTAGACAGGCAGACAGGCAGTCAGGAAGGTAGACAGGCAGAGAGGCAGTCAGGAAGGTAGACAGGCAGACAGGAAGGTAGACAGGCAGACAGGCAGTCAGGAAGGTAGACAGGCAGAGAGGCAGTCAGGAAGGTAGACAGGCAGAGAGGCAGTCAGGAAGGTAGACAGGCAGTCAGGAAGGTAGACAGGCAGACAGGCAGTCAGGAAGGCAGACAGGCAGACAGGCAGTCAGGAAGGTAGACAGGCAGTCAGGAAGGTAGACAGGCAGAGAGGCAGTCAGGAAGGTAGCCAGGCAGACAGGCAGTCAGGAAGGTAGACAGGCAGACAGGCAGTCAGGAAGGCATACAGGCAGACAGGCAGTCAGGAAGGTAGACAGACAGTCAGGAAGGTAGACAGACAGTCAGGAAGGTCGGCAGACAGACAGTCAGACAGACAGTCAGACCTCTGCAGGAAGGCCTCGTAGCGGCGGCGGTAGGCAAAGCCGGCCCTCCTGACCCTCAGGTTCTCCATGAGGCCCAGGTACTTCACCTGGTGTCTGACCAGGGCCTCGTCAAACCGCCCTGGACACAGACAACACCCAGTGAGACGCACACTCTCTCTCATACACACACACACAGGTTTCCTGGTGGGGGGGCAGGGGGGGGATTGTTTTACCTGACTGCTTGGCATCGTTAGGTTTGATACAGCGTACATAAGACGGCTCCTTAGACATGAGGATTTCCATCAGTTTGGCCAGGCTGTTCTTAAACTGAGTGGCAGCCTGCTGGGGAACAGGACATTGCTTCATCTCTGTGGGTTTGCGGTCTGCTTGTGCGTCTGAAGTGCTTTTGCATGTTCGGCTACGTGAAAGCGCGTGTGTGTGTGTGTGTGGGGGGAGGGGGCGTTGCCGCACCGTATCCGGGCGCTTCTGGTCCGTCACTTCCTCTCGGTGAAAACACTGACTCATGATCTGATTCTCCGACTGGCACATGACCTGGAGTGAAGCCAAACCCACAGAAACCACAGAATAAACACAACTACCACCTTCTCTCGGTCTCTCTCTCGGTCTCTCTCTCTCTCCCCCCCACCCCCTTCCTCCTTTTCCCTTCAACATATCTTCCTCTCTGACTCACAAACACACATACACAAGTAAAAAAAAAAAAAAGGAAACAAGAATGTAGAAAGTAGAAGTGGTGCATCATGGGGGTTCCACTAATGCGCTGAACCTTATGCGAGGCACTACTGCAGGAATATCTATCTATGGATTCAAGGTGCGTGCTTCTGTGAGAAACTTCTAGAAAAAAAAAAAAACTTTCTGGAAGACACTAGAAATAAGTTCGAATAGGACTGAAAATGAAAATAAAAGATGATCGCCCTCCGATGTGAAGTTTTTCGCTGCGGGCAGCACGAACCTCTTTCAGGTTTCTGTACAGCAAGTCGCTGTTCTTGTCTAGGAAGCCTGCAGGGTTAAAAAAACAGACATGTGACCCACAGAACGGGTGTCCGTCTCCAGGCGATGACCCTGTGGATCTCATGACCCGGGCTCACCGTGGACGCTGTAGTTGACCTCTCCTGCGTAGTGGAGGAGACGGAACTCGTCCCGCGCCATCACCTTCCGAGTCTTCCCGCTGCCCAGCTTGTGACTGACGAGTACACAGAAGTTTTAGCATTCAGACTGTTGACGACAACTGTCTCTGAGTCTAGACTGACCCATTTGGTTGTACAAAGATCGACTACTATTATTTTACGGTGACTCATTCAGCAGACGCTCTTACCGCAGAGCGACTTACAGCAATTACAGGGACATTTCCCTCCTGAGGCAAGTAGGGTGAAGTGCGCCTTGCCCAAGTACACAACATCATCCGTCACGGGTCGGTAATCGAACCGGCAAACTTCTGATTTCCGAGCCCCACCCCAACCGCCCAGAAAGTGAACTAACAGAAGCGCTGAAGTGTTCTTGGCGTGTTTGAAAGAGCTCAGGTGTTCCTGGTGAAGGACTCAAGGTGAGGACTCACGTGACAAAGTGGTTGTGACCTCCCAGAGTGTCCTCCAGCTTCTCCAGGAAGGACATGTCGCAGGCCTCCCCTGGCCTCAAACACTCCTCATCCTGTGGGGGGGAAACCACACACCTTCACCCTCAGACCCATGGAGAGGGAGGCCTCCAACCCTCCTCACATCAATCAGGGCCGCTGGGCCTTCTCACCAAGATGGAGATGATGCCTTTGTGTCTCTCCTCTACCAGGTCACAGATGATCTTGTTGTCAAAGTACTGCACCGTCTCCCACTGGAAGGAAGCGGACGTTTTAGCATTCTGATACGGAGGCGATCCTCTCCAGTCTCACCCCTCTCCACCCCCCCCAGGCCTCCAGCCCCTCCTGGGCCTCCAGCCCCTCCTGGGCCTCCAGCCCCCCAGGCCTCCAGCCCCTCTCCCCCTCTCACCGCGATGCCCTCGGCCTCGTATTCTTCCTGCTCAGACTTGAGGGTCAGCTCGATGAACAGCTGCTGCAGCTTCTCATTACAGTAGTTGATGCAGAACTGCTCAAAGCTGCAATGAGGGAGACGGACAGAGAGAGAGAGACAGAGAGACAGAGAGAGAGACAGAGAGAGGGACAGAGAGAGAGAAGAGACAGAGAGAGACAGAGAGAGAGAGAGACAGAGAGAGAGAAAGACAGAGTGAGAGAGACATAGAGAGAAAGAGAGAGAGTTGGGATCTGAGAAATCTAGGTACCGAATCTGAGAATCCCCAGCTGCATCACAGGCACTGCACAGCTTCCCCTTTGCCCCACCCCCATTTCTATTTCAACTACCAAACCCAAAGAGGGAGATTATAGTACTTAGAAAGGAGAGAAGGGAAGAATACTAGTCTGTGTCGCACCTGTTGTGTTGGAAGACCTCAAACCCATAGATGTCCAGCAGGCCTATGACAGAGGAGCCTTTACTGCTGGGGCAGGACTCATCCTGTGGACCACAGATCGTTCAGCTCTCCTTCTAGAAGCTTCCAAACCAGCCCCTGACCCCCCCCGTTTGCCCGGCCTACCTTGAGAGCCAGGGATTGGTTGATCTTCTCCACCAACCAGGCGAAGGTGCGGCCGTAAACGGCCTTGGCCAGGGCGTCGCGAGCTGAGACGGCCTGCTCGAAATTCAACGGGCTGATCATCTGGACACACGCGGACACACACACACACACACACACACAACAGGAACACACGTCAACACACACACACACACATTGTATCACATCATTGTCCGGTTGTGTCCGGGGGGGGTGATGCGTGATGGTCTGTCCAGCTGGTGGAACAGAGAGCAGAGGCGTCCCACCTCTTCTCCCTTGGCTAACAGCGTCTTGTGAGTGAGAGCTAGACTGAGCGCTGCTCCATCCACACCCAGCAGCTGAAACACAGACACACATCTGCATTCAGCATGGGGAGCGTGTGAGTGTGTGTGTGTGTATCAGGGGAAACGTGCATGTGTTTGTGTATGGGCATGGGTGTGTGTTTGTGACTGTGTGTATTTGTGCGTGTACACACACTTGTGTGCGAATGTATGTGTTAGTGTGCGTTTAGAAAAGTACGCTGAGAAAATCCTTTATTGCATTGTATGCATGTACTGTTCAATTGCTTTGTGTAAACGTGTTGTGTGTTGTGCATGTGTGTTGTGCATGTGTGTACGTGGATGTAAAGTACCGTACATAAACAACAAAAATAAAAATGTATTTGTCACAAAGGGCTTCACATACACCCATAGAACTGCCCCTCAACCAACCTAAACCCTCAAGGAAGACGAGGAGAAACTCCCAGAAAAACTCACTAGGGAGGAAAAAAAGGAAGAAACCTTGGAAGGAGCAATTCAGTGAGGGATCCCCTCCTCCAGGGACGGTTGGTAAGAGAGAGGAGCAGAACACAGGCTAAAACAGTCATATCTCTAGAGAGACTTAATAAGTTGTTGAAACATCAACACTGAGGTAGCACAAAGTCGATGGCGCGCAAACCTTGGACAGGTGTTGGATCTGCGTCTCCGTGGTGACGTGGGTCTCTCCGTCCTCCCCCTCCCCGAACTGGGTGTTTCCGAGGTGGAGGACGCTGGCGATGACCTTCAGCAGCTCCTGGAAGAACACGCCGGAAGCTAAAGTCACTTCCCTCCCGCCACGAGTTCAAGCTTCGGCTCGCTAACACGTGGGACCCGCCCCTGCCCGTGTTCATCAGGGGTTCTGATTGGTGCAGCGCTAACGGGAAGTGTGGGAAGCCCTTTCGGAGAGGTCAACAAAGGTCAACGGAGGTCAAAGTGGACAGGGACTCACTGACCTCCACCTCCCCGTCGGTGAGGTCCACGATCTGCATGGCCTTCCTCACAGCTCTCCAGTCGCTCTTGTCGTTGATGGAGCTCACCCTGGGGCAGTGACCCTGAGGACGGGAAGGTCGCAACTTCAATCACACACACACACACACACACACACACACACACACACACACACACACACAGCTTACACACACACAGCATACACACACACGCACCATACACACACACCACACGCACCATACACACACCCAAACACCACACACCATACACAGCATACACACACACACCACACGCACCATACACACACCCAAACACACACACATCATACACAGCATACAAACATACATACACATGCACACACACCATACGTGCACACCCACAGACACCATATAAACACGCACAAAGCATACACACACACGCACACACACCTTAACCAGGTAGTGGTAATTGTGAGGGTTCCTGTCCAGGCCCAGTCTAGTGAGCAGGCTCTCCTCCCCTCCCTCCAGCAGCTGATAGAAGATGTGGAAGTTCCTCTCGCCGTGGTTCTGGTGGACCACGCGAGACTTCTCCAGCAGGTAGTTGAGGATGTGGCCACCTAACGGCGCCCCCTGGTGGGGAATAGCAAGAGGCACAGGAAGTGAGGAGACAGGAAGAGCCTTGGCCGGGCTAAAGCGAGAAATGCATCAACTGGGAGGTCAAAAGGTTAGATGGTTCACCCTGAAATCAAACTGGACGTCCATGTACTTGCCAAACCGGCTGGAATTGTCATTGCGGTGGGTTTTGGCGTTACCGAAAGCCTGCGTGGGACACGGAGGGAGGAAATGAAGGGGGAGGCACCTCAAACAATAGACCGATAAACATCAACACTGAGCCAAGGAAGGAAACATTCAGGGAACACTGACAACATGGCGGCTGGGTCGATCGACTCGTCACAAATCGATTAGAGATAACGTTTCAAGCCTCGCGTACAGCGAGGGGGAGGAGGGGGAAAAAGAGGGAAGGGGGGGGAGGAGGGAGGGTGGTCTGCACCTCCAGGACAGGGTTGGACTGCAGCAGGCGGTCCCTGAGGGGGGCCATGTGCTCGCTGACGGGGCAGGTGACGGCGTAGTACAGCAGGATCTTCTTGGAGGCTTCCGTCTTCCCCGCGCCGCTCTCTCCCGATATCAGGATGCACTGGTCTCTCCTCTCCGTCCTCATGGCCCGAAATGTGTTATCAGACACCGCGTAGCTGGGTAGAGGAACCACCAGGAACAGCATCAGGAGCAGACCGGAGAACGTTCTTAAAACCTTCTCAAATCCCCCAAAATTCTTAAGCCTCGCCCTGTATACACGGTAAACACATGCGCCGTGGTGCGGGGTGGGGTGTATTGGTGGGGGGGGGGCATGGGTTGGGTTGATGAGGGCAGGGGCTCACATGTGGGGGGAGATCTCGTAGAAGCTGACCCCTCGGTATCGCTCCATGTGCTGCCTGGAGTAGATCTCCAGCTCCTTGTAGGGGTTCACTGACACCAGCACGGACCCGATGTAAGTCTGGGAGGAGAGGCACAAGACGACAACAACATGGACGTAATCCTTCAACACACGGCATGAATGAGAGCGAGAAGGGAGAACAAAAGGGGGAGGGGGAGGGGGGGGGTTACATAAATGAGGTTCTCCTTGAAGCGCCGTCGCAGGTTCTCGATGAAGGACGCCTCGCTGTTGGGGTTCTCCAGCAGGACGAAATCCTGCACGCCCACCCGGTCCCGGGCGCTCAGGGCGCCCTCCATGGCCAGCCGCACCCCTCCCTCGCCCCCCAGCTCCTACACAGACACAGAGAAGAGGGTGGCGGGGGGGGGGGGAGGGGGGAGAGGAGCAGGGAATCTCATTACAGCAGGATAGTGGAGCGCTAGCACAAGCGAGAGTCGATATGAAGCGCAGCATTTCGCGCAAACCACCCACAATGTCTCCAGTTCACCATGTCTAGCAGAAGAAAACACCAAGCCAGCTAATCACAAAGCTAGCTGATGGAAGTTAGCGGTGAAGACATTGAGAGAATGCCAAGGATTAAAAACAGCGGTCCCTGAGCGAGAGTGATTCATCCAGAGATAAGAAGCTGGCTTATTTACAGGATACACACAGTTCCGGGATGAATGTGTTGACATGTCAACTCGGCTGTGATGGCAAACATCACGAGACAAAGCAGAAACAAACAGCAAACGTCCCGACTCAGTCTGTAGGTTTGAACGCATAGAACGTTCTAGAAACACATGCCAAACACACACACACACACACACTCGGAAATACCTACTGTGAATGGGCGTGAGTAGGATTCCTGCGTTATCCGCGGGGACAGACCGTTTCAAGTGAAACACTTGGAACTCCTAGTCCTAGTTCAAATACCCTGACTTGGGTGCGTTTGATCACTTTGTATCACGTGCTGCCGGTGGAAAGGATGAGGCCAAGCCCCTAGCACACACACACACACAGGCACGTATTGGACATGGACACACACACACAGAGGCACGTATTGGACATGGACACACACACACACACAGGCACATATTGGACATGGACACACACACACACACACAGGCACGTATTGGACATGGACACACACACACACACACACAATAGGGTCTGATACCGCAGAAGGCCGTCTTATCGGGAACATGCTACCCTCTCGGGGGGCTCATTAGGACGGCCGTTCAGGGGTCGTTATCTGTGTGCGCGGGCCGGGAGGGGGGGGGGGGGGATGGAGAAACCTCTGGAACAACAAGAGCACAACAGTGGAGCCGAGCCAAGATCTGGGGGCCGAGGGAAGCCGGGGGGGGCGGTGGAAGCATTCTCCCTCCTCCTCCAAACCCCCCCCCCCCCCCCCCCCCCCCAAGCCCCTGCAACCCTCGCGACCCCTCCCACCTCGGAGCATTGTTCTCTGACCCCACTTCCCCAGGTGGCCTTCCTGCTGTAAAAAAAAAAACGCATCCCTCCGCGTTCCCAAACGCAAACACCCGCTGCCATACTTTCCGCAGTGCAAACGAGGTAACGTGATTGTTTTTTTGGGGGCCGAGGCTCCGTCAGGTCTTCCCTGGATATCAGAGAACCTGCCCTCTCTTTTGGGGGGTTTTGAAGTTGTTTAAACGTCTCTGTTCTCTGCCTAAAATCTCTTCCCACACCACAACTCTTTCAGCCCCCCTTGTTAATGCGCTTCTGGAAAAGGAATTCCAGTTACTAAACTCACATCACGATTGGCAACTGCTGTCAGTCTCTTAACAGGAAGCAGTAGTGATGTATTTCTAAACATAATAACTGAGCACAGTTTACAGAAATTGAACTGAATTGTCAGTAGACGTCTACAGTAGACTATTCTGAAATACGTCAAAGGAAAAATGCTAAAACGGCCCTGCCTGAATATAGCCTGAGGATTTCACTAAACCATACTGTTCATGTCCCCTCCAAAAAAAGTCAGTCTCCAGAATATCCCTTCCTCCTCCAAGGTCAACGGGCGTGGTCGCGGGCGTTGTGGCGAGCTTTGTGGCAGAGAGGATTGTGGGTGTTGGAGTCCTGAGAAGCAGCTAGGGTTGCAGGTTGTTGAGACAGCTCAGCTGGGGAGGCTACACACAGTCACTTCCTTATAAGGCC
Organism: Neosalanx taihuensis; assembly: GCA_030340665.1. Classification (NCBI taxonomy): domain Eukaryota; kingdom Metazoa; phylum Chordata; class Actinopteri; order Osmeriformes; family Salangidae; genus Neosalanx; species Neosalanx taihuensis. The sequence goes on from CM059315.1 coordinate 3,195,139, forward strand.
TGTTCCTCGCCTCCGTCCGCAGACGAAGCCTACTTTGGGTGGGCAGACGCACACCAGACCCCCCCCCCCCCCCACACAGGCTCTCCACCGTGGATGTGCTAACTAGGGGATGGCGTGGAAAAGTACCAGTCCATACTCCGGAAAGGCAGCGTCAGCCGCTGACAGACCCCTGCCATGCCCCTTGACTCAGTCGAACCACAGGACGTTCCCGGGAGTTTCTCCCATCTATTTTTGGAATTCCAACGAACGTGGATCTCATCGTCGGTATTCACCAGTTTTCCCCTCGTTTTTCCATTCCGGTAAAACCGGTAGACTGCCTCTTAGACATGCACATGCAACACATGCAACAGTGAACTTGTATATGCAATGCCCTCCGACGTCAAGGTGGGACGCGGATGAGCAGGTTCTTACCCTGCCTCTGTACCTCATCCTCATCCTCTGTCCTAGCGCTGCACTCCTGCCGGATGACTTTCCCTGGGCCCCCCCCCTGGTCCTCCTCGTCTCCCGCAATAGGATGGACGTCCTACCTCCAGTCGCTTCTCCTCTACACTCCCACGTTCGTTGGGAAACACATCCAGCTCGACGGGTTAGGCTAGCTAGCTTCGTCCCTTGTCTCTCTGTTACCTATTACCCTGTTCACGTGCTCAGTCCTTCAGGCTCATCCTCCAGGTTCTACCCAGCTTTTGTTCGCTTTCCCTGGGAAGGAAGGGAAGACAGCACTGGCTCAAGTGCTCTTTCCCTCCAGTGTGTACCGAGTGTCCTCTGACAGGTCAAGTAAACATTTCTCCTTGTCCATTAGTCCCACACTGCTTGGAACATAGGCGGCAACTTCTGTGACTCATGCTGTATGCATTTGGACCGGACTCTTCCAGAATAGAAAGAGGGGAGGGAGAGAAAAAAAAAGTTTGGGGAAATTATTGCTGCTGGCCCAGGAGAATGAAAGAAAAAAATATATGGAACATGACAAGTTCAAAAGGTTTGGAAAAATCTACTAACAGCCCATGTGCTTGTTCACATGTTATCGTTCTGAAAGTCTATTAAAAAAAGGGGGGAATCAAAACAAGGAATCACATGACGGAGACTGAGCACATTCCTTCCCTCCCTCTCTCCTCCCTCTCTCCTCCCTCTCTCCTCCCCCTCTCTCCTCCCTCTCTCCTCCCTCTCTCCTCCCTCTCTCCTCCCTCTCTCTCCTCCCTCCCCCTTTCGCATCTTGCTCCTGCAAGCACAGACAGATTCGCCAAGGGATGACAGCAACAAGAGGCGTCACGGCAACGAGATGGATTTCATACCCCACTTCCTGCTCAGCTCCGGACGAAGTGACATACAGCTGTAACTAACGCCTCAATTCCATAGCCCCTCTAATTCATCTTCAAGCATTAAGGCCTCTGGTCTTCCTGCCTGCCTTCCATATCTTAGGAACATTTTAGAGACCGCTCCCTATCCTCAAGCACGCAAAGAAAAACACATTAGCAAAAGGTTAAGGGAAGCGAATACCATTGGATGACCCTTGAACCTCGGCATAGACGACCCCCAGTCGTAGGGTGAGCGAGGTCGGCCGGGCCGTTCCGTTTGAAGACCCGTGGAACCTTGCTGGTTTCCCCAACGGTCAACATCTGGCAGGAACCCAGTTCTGTCCTAATCCAAAAGGATTTCCCAGCCGCCCCCCCCCCCCTCCCCCGCCAACATCACCAGATATCCGACCTTGAGGAATATAAAGAATAGATTCCACACAGAGAGGGAGGGGGGGGGGGGAGGTTGAAGTCTCCCCCAGCAAAGGGTCATGCAAGGACAGCATCCAGGGAGAGAGAGAGAGAGATAGAGAGGGAGAGAGAGAGAGAGACAGAGAAAGTCAGAGAGAGAGAGAGAGAGAGAGAGAAAGAGCTCTCCACCCAACCGCGTCCCCTAGCAGGCCCACTGCTTCCACACCATTCACCCCCCCCCCCCCCCAACAACAAGCTACTGCTTTAACTGAGTGCCAACCCCATTTCTCTTTTGGGATCTCTCACTTCTTCTCTGTTCCCTCCTAGGCAGGGATTTTCACTCACAGCACACCCTCTTGTAATAGTAGAAGAAAAGAAATCCCTTAAACACAGGTTCTACTTCTCCAGTGAATCGGGATGAGCCTAGGGTCTCGTCTCGTCTAGCCTTGACATGTGACACACATCTGGCCACAGAGCTAAAGCTCAGGGTACAAGCCTGGGCCTCATTCGATTGAATCAACCTTTATTGATTATAACCAGGAAACTAAACTCCCATTGAAACATTATCTCTGATCATGGCCAGGGACTTGGCCAAGAAAGGTATGAGAGCCAAGAGGTTTAAAGTTTAAATGAGCACCTGTATGACAGTGGCTATATTTAAAACATGATTAGTAGCACGTACTGAAAACATCTAAGACACCTGTATTTACACGTTTGGGAAATCTACCCAATAGAAATAATCTATATATCTCTTCTTTTGCATTACATCTTTCGCTCCCTCTTTGGTTTTCTGTGGCGGGTTGAACAATTCCACCGGAATTCTGGAGCACAAAGGAATGATATCTTGGGTGGGGTTACACTAAGAGGAGGAGGAGGAGGAGGAGGAGGGGGGGGGGATTATCACTGGATGTTATTCAAGTAAACACCCATGCACAAATATGCACACACACACACACACAGCTGAGTCGCTAAAATATTCATAGGCTGAGCTGGTGGACGTCAGTGCGACATGGATGAAACGCACAACGAACAGCGCAGAGTCGTACACACACACATATGCACAACACGTGTGCTGGCAGAAGTCGTGCGTATCAGGTATAATTCTTGGCAGAGGAGCGGTAAGATCATCTTTATCTCTGTCAACTCCTGTTTTTTCTTTTCTCTCTCAATCAGCCCACTCCCTCCCCACTTCAACATGTCTGCTATTAATCTTGTTGCCTTAACAATGCGCCGTGAAGGAAGTACCCGTGTCTCTGTTAAATACTTATGTCCCAAGGTGGAAGTTTGGATGTTTTTTTAAGTTGTCTGTGTTTATGCAGCGTGTGTTAGTGTGTGTGTGTGTGTGTGTGTGTGTGTGTGTGTGTGTGTGTGTGTTGGTTGCGTCACTCACCATCCCCTTCTCATTGCCCATCTGGACCCTGCTTCCACCGTGCCTCTCCGCGTTGTCCCCTGCCAACCCCCCCCCCCCCCCAGGTCTCTGTGCCCCCCCCCTCACCCCCTCTCCCCTCACCCCTGACACTAACGGCTGCTGCTCCTATGCTCCCCCACCCTTACCTGCGCTCTGTGTCTGGGAGGAGGAGGGGGGGGGGGGGGTGTCATGCAAACAGGAAGAGGCGGAGGTGGGCGACCGTGTCTGATCCCAAAGCACATGCAGGGTAGACAAGGAAACACAGGTAAAGGTGCTCATCGTTGACTTTGAGGGGGGGGGGGGGGCGAGACCCATGGAACGAGCTGAGACACTTGAGGAGGCTCGACCTTGGCGTTCATGACGATTTTGCAGCAACTGTCATCATTGCCATGAATGCTATTTTGAAGACAGTTCGATTATTCCTCGTGTCATTTACGTTGCAATGGGGGGGGGGGGGGGGTGTCAACATCATATCTAATCAACTACTGTTTAAACCCTCACAATCCATGTACCAACGACATGACACTCCACCTACCTCCTCCAGGTCCATAGGACTGGACCGGAAGATGAAATGTAATCAGAACAAATGGAGAAGAAAAAAAAACATCAACCAAATCCTGAGGTTCAGGGTGTCATACCGTATTGTAGAGTGGGAGTAGTAGAACAGAGCTGGTTAGAAAAAGCTGGAGTAAAAAGGAAGTCAAAACTAAATAATGTAGGATAAATAATACGTTACTACATCGTTTTGACCCATATGAACAGAATGGACACATGACAAAGCAGCATTATTATCATCATAGGATACAAACAACAGCTTCTAATTGGACACTTGCAATGAAAAGCTATCAAATAGATTTCCATACTAGTGTTTCATGGGATAAGTTAGTTAGGAGTTTCCCTTAAAACTCATTACTAAGAACCTGCAATTACTAGACGCTCATGAAGAGCCCATTCCCTAAGTTTTATATGGCACAGATGTTTTTCTTAATTCCAACGAGAGACAACATAAATAAGAGTCAGTCTAAGGAAGACGTTATATGCGGGTAAATTCGTACCTGGAACCGGGTACCACAGGCTTAGTCGAAATGCTGGTATCCCAGTGGTGATAGTGGAGAGGTAGGTTGAGTCTTGCACCGCAATTCTTGCCTTGGGACCAAATGGATCTAGGAAATATGCGCACAGACCCGGAGCTGTTTTATAGCTCCTCTTGCAGAACAGGGGTGTTGGTGTGAGTCCACACGGCCTCTAGGTGGCGTTAAAACGCTGTTGAAGCGCTTGCACGAATAGTTCCAAACCCAAAAAGGGCCCCAGCAAAGCTGCTTGGCTAAATGCACGCCTGTGCAAATGATGGGAGACGGTGGGAGTCACGGAGCCTTGGAGAGAAAGATCCAATTCGCTTGATATTAAGGTTGCTTCCATTGTTTGTCTTCTTTGTTAAGTTCTTATTTAAGAGTTTTTAGATGGAGAACAAATGTAGCAGGTCGTTGGAGCAGCATGCCACGCACTTCTCTCCGGCAAGACAAACGCACAATGGGGTGTGTCCCCCCCATCCACAGCTGGTACCTGACGTACCTAGATTAAACTGCAGAAGGCCGCCCACCTCCCGCCCTCATGGCTCCCATCCCTCTAGATACTGGATGATGTCATTTTGGATCAACTGTACTGATGACAGGTTATCTCTTCTTCTAGTTAACATAGAGTTTATGCATGCTTGTGCATTTGTTTATGTTTTATAATCTTTATTAACACAAATTATTACAAACCTTCGAGTGTACAACATACAAAAATATAACAACATTCGTACACTAGGGGGTGCTTATTGTAAATTACAGAAAAATTGAGTTTTCATTGCTTTTTGTTTCATTGAAAACCTTATTGATATAAAATAACGTTCAACGTCTTTCTGAAATGAAATAAAACAAGGATTTTTTTTACATGAAAACTTACACTTGTGAATATAGAATGTTGCCATCAATATAATAACATTTATCAAATAAACCTGATCGCGATTATCTCCACAATCCTCTAAAATGCAGAATTCTAAGTGTTTCCACATCAAAATAAATTGGTCGTCAATTATTCACTGAAATAAAATCTCAAACATTCTGCCAAAATGTTCTTACAAATGGGCAGTGGCAAAAAAAAGAAACAAAAAAAAGAAACATTGTTGTATGGTAAACAAAAATAAACAAGCATTCACAATTAGTGTCCAGTTGACGGAGGAATCCTAATAATAATAATAATATTGGGCAGTTAAGTACCAAAAGGTACATAAGTGTGAGATCTTGGGGGGGGGGGCGGCGGCTGGGGGGGGGGGGGGGGGGGGGCTGAGGGGGAGGCTGAGGGGGGGGGCTGAGCGTGCATGACAGCAGCAGTCTCGCCCTCTTTGGAAAAGACGCCCCTGCAGTTGTGTGAGCGCGCCGCTGGGCGAGTCTCCCCTTCCCTTTTTTCTTTTCTTTTTTTTTCCCAGAGAAAAAGAAGAGGAAAATCAGGTCCGGGAGGAGGAAGAGGGCCGCCGCCATTATTGGGAAGCTGGAGAGAGAGAGAGAGAGAAAGAGAGAGAGAGAGGGAGAGGGAGAGAGGAAAAAAAACACTTTCACACACGCAATTTCTGGTTCAAATTGATCTGGACATAAGAGATTTGTTGCATGAGAGGAAACAGCGTACAGAGATATTGCAAAATAGTGGACACAGGTTCCTCTGTATGATCGAGCCAGCATAATATAGGAACAACAATGGACTTAATAAATGCTCAAAAAGCAACGTGGTGATCCAAAGAGAGGACGGTGAAACAAGATTTGTATACGCCTTGCTTTTTTCCTCCCCCCAACAAGAGGACAATAACAGGATTTTTTAAACTGAAGGTTATTCTTTCTACGTGTGTAGTTTTATTACAAAAGAAAACAAACGTTGCGTAAAAAAAAAACATCCTAAGCGCAAGGCGTTTACAAACAAGCAACGCATTGGAAAAATGGCCTCTGAACCATTGTGATCATTTGGGATCCGGACAGGCTGTTATATTGGTTTCCTTGTTCCCATAAAGCGGCTTGGTCTGCGGCAGAATGAGCTGGTATGTACCGACACACTTTCCCCCTTTAATCTGAATCAACAACTGGATTAAATAGAACGTATATTCAACTATGGGGATGCGCGCAGATTCATTGTCAGGTGCGCAGGGAATGGGGTTGTTACTAGATCGACTTGAGGTGTATAAGGTTTAGTTTTTGCACATTTCATTCTGGTGGACAAGAGGCCTGTCGTGGCCAGATCTCTATCCACACATTCTGCCCCTAAAGCCTTTGTTAATCCACTGAGAAACGCCAAGGGAATTTGATTCATACCGAATAGCTGACCAAGATTCATTTCTAACAATGCGGTCCAAGCATTTAAAGGGAGGGGGATAGGATATATGAAGGAAGTGACTTGTTTTCATTTCCCAAAGTACTTGCCCCGTTCAATCTGGTCTTCAGGCCTAGTTCAACTGAGCAAATGGACTACCTACTGAGCCATGGCTTAGACAGCTGAGTTAAACACGTTTTAAACATAGGAATGCATAGGAATGGTTTATACATGTGCAGGAAGTACTAGTACATCTAAGAAAGATCCTTTTCAACTGTGAAATTGACAATGGAAGACAAGAGTTACATACATTAGTAATAATAATGGAATAACAACATCGAATCATATTCATTTGTGCAAAGTGTACCTGCAGCTTCCGATTAAGCAGGTTTGTAATTATTAGTAAGTAATGCAGGAAAGTGTCCTTTCTTTCAGATTTACATGTAATTATTTAGCAGATGCTATCCAGAATGACTTGCAGTAAGTACAGGTACATTCCCCCCTGAGACAAGTAGGGTGAAGTGCCTCGCCCAAGGACACAACGTCATGTAGCCACAGCCGGGAATCAAACTCGCAACCTTCCGATCACTAGTCCACTACGCCTTAACTACTGAGCCACCTGAACTACCTCAAACCTATAACAAATCTCTATTTTCACTCCATAAGTCATGCTCCTACAGGTTTGCAGACCTCATGGAACAAATGTGTGACAAATATTCACCATTTAGGGATGTGGAACCTGATAAAAGTAGCATAAGCAAATGACATTCCGTTTAAGGACGTATCTTGGTTGCATGTATACATCAATAGCACACAGGCATTCCTCAGTCTATTGAACTAGTTGATTGAATTTTCATTTCGTGAAGATACGAGTTCACATCACGGACTATTGATCGCGGCCCAACGGACTCCAGTTGCAGGGAAACCATTACTACTGCCCTGCCCTTTGTCATAAGAGAGAGTGAGCATGTACAGTGGTTATTAGTCTGGCAGAGAGCATCCTCTGTGTTCTTGACAAGCCATGGAGAAAATGGATTCCAATTAGTTTAAATAATACTCCCCTTCTCTCTCACCCCCACCCCCCCTCCCCCACCTATCTCCCTACCCTCCATGCTCACTATGGAGACAGATCATGAAGCGGTGGACAGTGTTGACATATGGCTTCCTGTTATTGGGATGCTAACACTTTTTCATGGTCGACATTGTCCAGGCATGAGAAGACCACTTAATGCGACCCTAATGACCCTGAGTTACATGACCGGAATGACTAATCACATGACGTGTTGGTAACTGGGCTGGTCACAGCCTACATGATAAGCATATATGTTAATCCTGAAGCGAGTCTCATTATTTTGTTAGATGTTCTGCTACCGGAATCAAACTTGCATATAGACGAGTAGTTTATAAGATTTCAGTCATACAGTCTAATTGGTCGAATCATTTTTTTTCTTGTTGTTATAATGTTATAATTGTCAGTTATAATGTCTCATGTGTTGTTGTTGTTGTTCTATTTGACAGGATCAGATCTGCATCCAGATTCAAACCAGTAGTTCAAGTCCCTAAAACCTAATTGGCCACCCAACAATCTCTCTGGCGCATCAGCCCCTTTATGGACACACATCCAAGTGACCTCCCCTATGTGCCTGTGTAGGACAGGATGAACACCACCAGCCGATGATGATGGCGAAAAAACAAGATGGCCGGACTCTTATTTATAACCTCAACGTGGTGGGCTTGTCAGGGACGGAGAAAGAGAAAGGGCAATGCGGAGTGGGAAAGTCGTGCCTGTGCAACCGCTTCGTGCGCCCTAGCGCCGACGACTTCTACCTGGACCACACGTCCGTGCTGAGCACCAGTGACTTTGGGGGACGAGTGGTCAATAATGACCATTTCCTGTTCTGGGGGGAAGTGGGGCGGGTTCTGGAGGAAGGGCCCGAGTGCAGGATGCACGTGGTGGAACAGACGGAGTTCATCGATGACCAGACATTTCAGCCTCATCGCAGCACCGCCATGCAGCCTTACATCAAGAGGGCGGCCTCAACCAAGCTAGCCTCAGCAGAGAAGCTAATGTACTTCTGCACTGACCAACTGGGACTGGAGCAGGACTTTGAACAGAAGCAGATGCCAGAGGGGAAACTGCAGGTGGACGGATTCCTGCTCTGCGTAGACGTCAGCAGGGGCATGAATCGCAACTTTGACGACCAGTTAAAGTTCGTCGGTAACTTGTACAGTCAACTGAGCAAAACCAAGAAGCCCATCGTGCTGGTTCTCACCAAGTGTGACGAGGGAGTTGAACGCTACATCAAAGATTCCCACACCTTCGCCATCACGAAAAAGAGTCTTCCAGTGGTGGAGACGTCTGCGCGCTCTAACATCAACGTGGACCTAGCCTTCCTGACTTTAGTGCAACTACTTGATAAGGGCAGGGGCAAGCCCAAGATCATCCCTTACTTCGAAGCCCTCAAGCTCCAGAGCCAACAGATAGCCTCCGCCAAGGACCGCTACGAATGGCTCGTCAATCGGATAGTGAAGAACCACAACGAAACTTGGCTGAACACAAGCAGGAGAATGAACACTTCGTCCGAGTACAAGGACTACGTCTTTTTGGAAGGCTCGGCAAAATGCAAAAAGCTTTTCCAGCAGCATGTCTACCGGTTGAAGCAGGAGCACATCGAGAGGCGTCGGAAAATCTACCTTAGCACTCTTCCTCTAGCACTTAGCTCCCTGGTGCCTGATCTGGATGAGATTGACCAGCTCAGCTGGTCTGGGGTACAGAAGGTTCTGGAGTCCAAACAGCACTTTACACACTGGTTTGTGGTCCTGGAAGAGACTCCGTGGGAAGACACGTCACACATAGACAACATGGAGGACGAGCGCATCCCCTCAGACCTGCTGGAGACGCCGGTAGCCGAGTCCATATTCAACACCCACCTGGAGCACCTGCGAAACGAGTGCAAGCGGGCCGAGATGAGGCAGGAGTTCAAGCACAAACTGGCATCCTCCCTCTTCGTCACGCCCGGCAAGCCTTGGGAAGAGGCGCGCAGCTTCATCATGAACGAGGACTTCTACCAGTGGCTGGAGGAGCCCGAATACCTGGATCTCTACAACCGCCACCAGAAGGAGATCATCGACCGTGCTAAGGAGGACTTCCAGGAGTTGCTTCTAGAATATTCCGAACTCTTCTACGAGCTGGAGGTGGACGCCAAGCCCAGCAAGGAGAAGATGGGGGCCATCCAGGAGGTGCTGGGGGAGGAGCAGAGGTTCAAAGCCTTGCAGAAGCTTCCAGCTGAGAGGGATGCCCTGGTGTTAAAGCATATCCACTTCGTCTACCACCCTACCAAGGAGACCTGTCCCAGTAGCCCCCAGTGTGGAGACTTCAAGATCGAGCAGCTCCTAGCGTCACGCTTCCCTTCCTGCTACCCCTTTTTCGATATGAAATCACACTTTGGGAACACGAAGGCAGACAGAATCAACCTGGTAATATTAGGAAAGGATGGACTGGCAAGGGAGTTTGCCAATGAGATTAGGGCGCTCTGTACAAATGACGACCGGTACGTGTTAGATGGTAAGATGTATGAGCTGACCTTGAGACCTATTGAGGGCAACGTACGTCTTCCTGTGAACTCCTTCCACACCCCCACCTTCACACCCCATGGCTGCCTTTGTCTGTATAATTCAAAAGAGTCGCTGACGTATGTGGTGGAGAGCATCGAAAGGTTGAGGGAGTCCACGATTGGTCGAAGGGACAGTCAGTTAGCTCAGCTTTTGACTTCTCTGCTCTTAGTCACCAAAAGGGGTGTTGGAACTTATGCAGAAGTAGGCGGAGAAACTGCTTTGGGCCTCATAACGCAAGGGCAGCAGGTAGCCCGGAGACTACAGTGTAGCTTCCTAGACCCCGCCTCCCCTGGCGTGGGCTACGGTCATAACGTGAACGAGAGTCAGATCAACCAGGTGCTAAGAGGCCTCCTGGACTCCAGGAGGAGCTCCTCCTTCAGTAGCAGCTCCCCACCCCTCCCTCCTCAGCCTCCAGGCCCGCGGGACTCTCCTCACCAGCCCAGCCCGGAGGCAGACATCCGCATCGTCATGTGCCTGATGTGCGGCGACTCTTACGACATCGAACAGCTCCTCAGCCCGTTCCTGCTTCCCCAGCACTGCAGGCCAACGTCCAACAGTGGGACCTCTGTGATGCTGGAGCAGACGATTGGAAGCCACAAACAGGTGATCGAACTCTCCCTGCTGTCCTACCATGCCTCCTTCTCCCTACGCAAGAGCAGGCTGGTACACGGCTACATCGCCGTGTACTCTGCTCGCCGCAAGGCCTCCCTGGAGACCCTGTGTGCGTTCCTCTGCGAGGTCCAGGATATCATCCCCGTGCAGCTGCTGGCAGTCGGGGACAGCCAAGCCGAACTGACGGACAGCGAGTCCGCTCGCGAGCAGCTGGTCCAGGGGGAGGAGCTGGCCCACGAGATCGAGGGCCGCTTCAACAGCGTGGTGTGCGGCTCCGGAGGAGTGGTGGGTGGCCTGCACCGGATAGAAATGTTCCAGCCTTTCCTCACGGAGGTGGTGGAGAAACGCAACATCGTGGAGGCCACGCACATGTACGATAACGTAGCAGAGGCGTGCACCAACGAGACCGTGTACTCTCCTCGCTGTAGCTCCCCCAGCCCCGTCACCATGTTCCTGGACTCGGAGGACGACGTGGAGGCGTCACCGCCCTACTACGACGGCACGCTCACCCACAGCGGGGGCTTCGCCCTGCCCGACCTGGACTCCAGTGACGTCTCCATGATCTCCGACATCAGCTCCTTTGAGAACAAGCTCAACAACAAGCTCCCTCTCCAAGTGAGGCCCAAGCCGACCGTCACCTTTGACTTCCGGAAGGTGGGCCGTAACCCTTACACAGACACTGTAGGCCACCGTCGGTCCCTGCCCTCGGCCGTGACCTGGGTTCCGGGCGGCGACGGAGGCTACGACCCATCCGACTACGCCGAGCCCATGGACGCCATTTGCAAACCCCGACAAAGCAACGAGGAAATCATCTACTCCGTTCCCCACGACAGCACCCAGGGTAAGATCATCACCATCCGCAACGCCAACCGGATGCACTCCAACGGGAACGGCTCGGACAGCGAGGCTGACAGCAGTTCCCTGGAGCGCCGCAGGAAGTTCTCCGCAGCCGGGGTCAAGCCTAGGCTGTACCGGGACCGCTCCAAGCGCCTGGGAAAGTTCAGCAGCTTCCGCAGCAGTTTCATTGGCAGCGACGATGAGATGGGGGCCCTTCCTAAGACCAAGGAGGACGAGTTTGGAACCCTGAAAGGAGACGTCCTGGTCAACGAGGAGAGCGAGGACCCCAAAAAAAGGAACATTCTGAAGAGCCTGCGGCGAACTGCCAAGGTACGTACGCTTACAAAATTGCAAATAATGGGGCTGGTGATCAGAAGGTTGCGAGTTTGATTCCCGGCTGTGGCTACCTGACATTGTGTCCTTGGGCAAGGCACTTCACCCTACTTGCCTCAGGGGGGAATGTCCCTGTACTTGCTGTAAGTCGCTTTGGATAAGAGCGGTTGATAAAATGTAAAATGTAGTTTGTGTTGCTTTTGTTTGTTTGCTATCAAATATATCGGCAGTGTGACCCTATTCATTTAACTGCACGATTCAAACTGCGTGGGAAGACCTGTTGACGAATGTAGTCATTCACTCAGCGTTTGAGTGAGAGACACTCGACAAAACAGCCCTGGATGTCATTTTAAAACGCCATTTAGACCAAGGGCAAACACCGTCTACTAGCTTGGGAGAAATTGTCGAGTCTCTCAGTACACACATAACAAACTGTTTCCAGATTTTGATCAGTCGTTGACCAACATTTTGTCTTGTTTCCCCCAGAAAACCAGACCAAAGCCTCGACCCTCCATCCCCAAACCCTTGGAGAGCACCTATTTTGGAGTTCCTTTGGTGAATGTAGTGTCACCAGACAGGCCGATCCCACTTTTCATCGAGAAGTGTGTTCGCTTTATCGAGACCACAGGTAAGGGTCCGTGCACCGCGGTGAAGCCTGGCGAACACTGTTTCACTTCTGATTTAGTAGGGGGGGAAAAGAGGTTTGGCAGATCAGATTTTTACGGTATGGTTGTTAATGACTCACTGTTGGATGGTATTTATGGGAAGTTGTTTGTAAGGGAAAGTGCCTAGCTCAAATGTAATTTAACCAACTCCATCTGCACCCTCATCCGTCTCCAAGAAGGCTTATCTAATGGAAGTCTTGTATCGCTCTCTGTCTCTGTCTTGTCTAATATTTCAGGCCTGAACACAGAGGGCCTGTATCGTGTGAGTGGAAACAAGTCTGAGATGGAGAGCATGCAGAGACAGTTTGATCAGGGTGAGTGAGCTGGACAATATGTCCATTAACGCGCCGCACCGCGATGCCCCCAACACCCGTCTGCAGGTATCGTTTGCGCTGCTTGCCAGTCAATAGAGGAAACATTTGACAGAATGTATTTAGCTCAGTCGCTAGGTCTACTAACGTTCTTCTTCTTTGTCTTAACTTGACCCCCCCCCCCCAACCCCTGAACTATGTACATACAGACCACGGGCTGGACCTTGTGGAGAAGGACTTCTCCATCAACACGGTGGCCGGAGGGCTAAAGAGCTTCTTCTCTGAGCTTCCAGAACCGCTGGTGCCCTGCGTCCTTCAAGCGGACCTACTGGAGGCCTTCAGTAAGGCTAAGCGCTAAAACGTCTGATCACATTCAGAAGGAGTCGCCTCGAGTCATCCATTCACCCCCTCCCCCAACCCCCTGTCTCCCCTCTCTCCCTCCCTCTCTCTCTCCCTCTCTCCCTCCGTGTGCACAGAGATCAACGACAGGGAACAGAGGCTTTACACCATGAAAGACGTGCTGAGGAAATTCCCCAGGGAGAACTATGATGTCTTCAAATACGTCACGAGCCACTTACACAAGTAAGTGTACCGTCTGTCCTCCGTGGCCCCTTACCTCTGACCCACCTCCGCCCCCCCGTGGCCCCACTCTGACCCACCTCCGTCCCCCCGTGGCCCCACTCTGACCCACCTCCGTCCCCCCGTGGCCCCACTCTGACCCACCTCCGTCCCCCCGTGGCCCCACTCTGACCCACCTCCGCCCCCCCCGTGGCCCCACTCTGACCCACCTCCGTCCCCCCGTGGCCCCACTCTGACCCACCTCCGTCCCCCCGTGGCCCCACTCTGACCCACCTCCGCCCCCCCCCGTGGCCCCACTCTGACCCACCTCCGTCCCCCCGTGGCCCCACTCTGACCCACCTCCGTCCCCCCATGGCCCCACTCTGACCCACCTCCGTCCCCCCGTGGCCCCACTCTGACCCACCTCCGCCCCCCCGTGGCCCCACTCTGACCCACCTCCGCCCCCCCGTGGCCCCACTCTGACCCACCTCCGTCCCCCCGTGGCCCCACTCTGACCCACCTCCGTCCCCCCGTGGCCCCACTCTGACCCACCTCCGTCCCCCCGTGGCCCCACTCTGACCCACCTCCGTCCCCCCGTGGCCCCACTCTGACCCACCTCCGTCCCCCCGTGGCCCCACTCTGACCCACCTCCGTCCCCCCGTGGCCCCACTCTGACCCACCTCCGTCCCCCCCGTGGCCCCACTCTGACCCACCTCCGTTGAAACCTTTTCCATGTTTTTTCCCCTGCGTCACAGTTGACAGAAAGTGTGTGTGTGTGTTTTTCTGCTAGGGTGAGCCAGATGAGCAGGTTGAACCTGATGACTAGCGAGAACTTGTCTATCTGTTTCTGGCCCACGCTCATGAGACCCGACTTCACCACCATGGATGCTCTGACGGCCACTCGCACCTACCAGACAATCATCGAGTGTTTCATCCACCAGTGTGCTTTCTTCTTCTACAACCAGCCCCTCATCGACTCGCCCACGGGGCTGGCCGGCCTCCCCGCCTCCCCGACCACCACCCTCACCGGGGGCTCCGCTTACTCCTGCTACCGCTCCTCCCCGCCCCCCACCGCCGCGCACTTCAGCCCCCTGCAGCAGTCGCCCCCCACCACTCCCCAGTCGCCCCTGCAGTCCCACCTGCCCCCCCTGCATCAGCACCCCCACCACACCCCCGCCGAGCAAGAGACTCTGTGAGAGACACGGGGGGGTTGGGGGGGGGGGGGGGACTGAGCACACATGCCCATGATGCTGGACCTTAGTCACACACACACACACACACACACAACATGCCACACAGAAGAAAAAAAAAGAAATAATCATGCACTACATATATGGGTCATGGATAACATGAAGCGAGGACTTGGGGGGGAAAATGTGAAGGTTTGCCCAACACGCAACGTCTGACCACTGTGCGGACTTCCTCACTCCAGCACGCCAGGCCGGGGTGCTGTTGTGCCCCCTGACCCCCTGGTAACCTGGAAGCTAAAGTCCCTTCTCACTCAAGCCACACCTGAAGCAGTTAGCATGTCTGCCAACCTGCTTCCTCACCCTCTAACCAGGAAGCCCACAGCTCCATGCCTAGCTTGAAGAGAACTCATTTGTGCCACCGTGTAAAGACAACAAAAAAGGCCAAAAAAAGATAAATTGTGAATAGTAGCTTTTTGTGTTTTTGTTTGTTCATGAAAGTAGCCACTGGATGTATGGGCCTACGCCTCTTTCGCTGGTGTGGGTAGTGAGCAGACAGCCCTGCTGTCCGTCTACTGGCCCTCCACCTGCAGGCACACTAGGCTGTACCCAAGGAGATGGGTGCAGACAGGGGGCGGGGTCTCTATTGGGGTGGGGGGTCAGGGCATTGGTAGGGAAATTATATTAGGGAATTAATGGGGTTGGGTTGGGGGGGTCGGGGGACATCCAGAGACGCACTTTAATGGTCACTTTTTTTTGCGGGTTGTTGGACTAGAATGTTTTTTTTTTTTTCGTCTTAATTTTTTTATTTCGTTTTTTGGAGTTCACAACTCAAGCAGCCATATCCTGACTCAAGTGGGAGTCTTGACAGATCCAAACTTTGTTTACATCCAAAAGTTTTTTCTTTTTTTTCTTCACATACTTATCTGAAGCACTTTTGAATCATAGTGTTAAGGTCCATGTTATGTTTGTGTCACGTGGTGGGGTGTTGGAGGACGGTGCCTCAACATCTCAGTACTCTGGTGTCTCTATTGGGGTGAAGAATTCGCTCCACCACTTCTTGTCACAAGGTCATTTATAGAAAAGTTGATTTGGGATTCCTGTCCAATGAGTTCCTCTGTTTCTGGACTGCTGGGTGTCAATATGAAGCTAGGCTGTTTGGCGTTGGAAAGAGGAAGTGAGGTAGGGTGAGGGTTCGGCCAATCAGACAAAAGCTTCAAGGCTACCCAGATTCAGCTTGTCTTGTCAGTGATAGTCAGTGATCACAACAGTCCACGTTGCCAATTGGAATAACAGAATCCTAACGACCAACAGTTGAATTGGGAAGAGCGCATACAACTGGCAAACCAATACGAGACACTGCTGTCTGGTAGCTATGGAAACCCCTGGCTTACTGAAAGATGATAGGTTGCCGGATGTGTTGCTGTGGGTGTCCAGCCAATTGAGCTCTTTGTACTCATGTAATATTCAGGACCTTAAATTGAGAGTGTTTGTATTCACGAAGCACAACCAACTAACTACAGTACAGTAGCCGAGCTGCATGTCTGTGTAGAAGCATTCTCCTGGCCAGGGAGGAGAGTACAATACACGTTCCACAGAACTAATGACTATATAGGCCAGTGGTCTTCAACCCTGGTCCTCAGGACCCACTGTCCTGCATGTTTTAGATGTTTCCCTGCTCCAACACACCTGATTCTAATGCATGGGTCGTTATCTAGCTCTGAAGAATCCTGGTAAACGATCATGCATTAGAATCAGGTGTGTGGGAAGGGGGAAACATCCAAAACATGCAGGACAGTGGGTCCTGAGGACCAGGGTTGAAGACCACTGATATAGGCGGTCACCCAGTTTCCATCTTTGTTTTTGTTGAGTGCAACCTAAGAAAAGCACATTTCAAAGGGGTTTATATGCTTGAAATGAACAACCGCACTATTGGCTACCATCAGAATATTCCCTGTAAAGGTTAACGAGCGTTGACCTTGAGGCTCTTGAGCTTTGTGGCTGACTGGTGCGGGACGCTTGTTGTCTCGACTCCTGACAGAAGTTGCGAGAATGTTCCAGACTACGTTGAGGGGGAACTCTTTTTGACATCACGGCTTGCATTTTTTTTTTTTTTTGCTGGTACGTTGGGGAGGGGGGGGGGGGGAGGGGGGGAGGGAGGGGTTTAAAGTGGCAGGAAGTTGTCATAACGTGGAATCATTGGGCTTGTGGGAAGTGACTCTTCAGAGGCCTGAGCTGTGCAGTATTATCACACACCCGCACACACACACACGCACACACACACACCTGAACTGGTGAAATAGGTCAACCAATAACCAAACTATCCCACTAGAATGTGACTCTGGCATAGATTTATGTGGCTGTTATCACTTCATATCTGAGACGACCTTGACAGATCTGCTGTTCAATGAAGAAAATAAAAAAAATAAGCGAAAAAAGCGAGAGCATACTATACTAAAATGGTTGTTTATTTGTATGTTAGGGGGTCAACACTTTGCCCTTTAGTCAATGGTAGAAAACATTTTTAGTGTGTATTTCAATGATTGAAAGTCCATTTTTACGATTTTGTGAATGGTTTAAGGCCACTTAAGTTTAGTGCATGATTTAAGAACACGCTAAGGGAGAAGGCTGGACAACTCATTATTTTAAAACACGAAATTTAGCGTGAGAAACCAAACGATAACAAAGGTGGACGTAGCGTAAAAGTGAATGACAAGAGTACTGTGCATCAACAGCAAAACCATGTAATTTGTCTGACTGATAATGGTGTATGAAGCTGAAGGCCTTATGTGATTTGTATCATAGTTAATAAATTAAATCTTGTAAAATTGTCCCCTCGTTCTCCGTGTTTTATTTCTCTATTGCCTCTGTAATATAATTTGATCAAAGTGCAGTCTAACCATAAATTAAGCAGACGTTCATTTTCTGGAAATGGGTAATGGTTTCAATGCTGTTCTTATGAATAAGGCTTTTGAAATGTGCAAATGTTGTATAAAAAGCCCTACGACCATAGCAGAACTACGGCTGGTAATTAGGGAATGTTGAAGGTGCCACTGAAACGACATCAATAATTAATTTGGTCACTAGTCATGTGTGACCGCTCTGGGTGAAATACTTCCACTGCTGTTTTCTATTACATTCTTTGAAGTTCTACTATACAACAGACTACAATTCTTCTGGTGCCCTCTAGTGGCTTTTTAGCAGTATAAATAATAATAAATAAATATTCATTTATCCATAGCGACTTACAGCAAGCACAAGGACATCCCCCCTGAGGCAAGTAGGGTGAAGTGCCTTGCCAAAGGACACAACATCACATAGCAGCCGGGAATCAAACTCACAACCTTTCCGATCATGAGCCTAACACCTTAACCACTGAGCCACCTGACACCAGTATGCACCTGAAGGTTCTGAGCGACATAGAGATGATTTAAACACCCCCTGACCTTCACAAGAAGACCAAGGTCAAAGGATGTTCCCTACGGAATGTAAATAAGATGTTCTGGCAGGGTCTGGCTTTGTGTGAGGTCATAGTTTACATCCATACTGCTAATCGGACACTCAATCTTAATGAGCAGCTACCTCAGTGCCAATATGATGTCCAGCTTTTGGCTGACCACAGCAGATTGGAGGATCAAGGGTAATGTAGTTTCAGTGGCAGTTCACTGGGCAGTTTATTGACACAAGGCTGGCGTCAGTCTGCGCTCTACATAGTCAACACGGCTGGCCCCCAGGCCCCCAGACCCCCAAGCCCCCAGGCCCCCAAGCCCCCAAGCCCTTTGCCCTTTTTAGAATGGCATGCACAGGTCGTGTTGAGATGAGCGCTTTGCGTATCTGTGTGATCAGAGTTTACGAGTGGGTTTTTGTCATCGCCCGGGCTCCTGGTTGAGGGCCCTTCAAGACTGATGAGTTCAGGGGCCCCTACTGCGTGGAGCCGAGGTGATTAGGCGCGACTGCGTGTCCTGACTCTCCCTGCCCCCCCCCCCCCCCCCCCCCCCTCTAATTAGCATCACGGATGCATTGCTGTCAAGCTTATTAAGTCTACAGATCCAGGCACTGATTCTCTCCATTCTCTATTATCCAGACGTACGGAAAATACAAACGAACCTAAATTGCGATGTGGCTGAACGTGACTTGATTCCATGGAAGAGCAGTTAGGGGGACAGATCTTTAGAGGTCCTCAGCCCAGACAATAAGAATGGGACATGGATGCAGTGCCTGGAAAAGCATCACCTCCTATATTCCACCGGATATCAAACGTTACCTGTGTTCGTCTTGACATGGTCTTGATTAGGACCTACCTGTCCACCTTCTGGTTTCTGGTTCTTGCTTTCTCTCTCCCTCTCTCTTTCTTGCTCTCTCTCTCTCTTTCTTGCTCTCTCTCTCTCTCTCCCTCCCTCTCTCTCTTGCTCTCTCTCTCTCCCTCTCTCTCTCTCTTTCTTGCTCTCTCTCTCTCTCTTTCTCTCTCTCTCTCTCTCTCTCTCATCGCCTTTCCTCTCTTTCTATCCTCCTCTCTCCCTCTTGGTACTGTCAACACAAATGCACAAACACAATTAGTGAAGGTCTTCTTACTAGTTCTTCTTACTAATAGCCTCGCCCTTAAAGATGTCCAGTTACGCGAAAATATCCCACAAAAAACGGGGATTTCGTATTTCGTTCAAAACAGTTCAGAAAAGTATATTAGACTCATTAAAAGCCACTCACCTTTTGGTTGCGTCGCTCTAAATTAGCCGACTGTCGCGTCCAGTCAGTCACACAGTACTTAGTTCCGCCAACACACTGAACTTTTACCCGATGAAAACTCCACTCACTTCTCAAAATGGAAACATTTGAAAGTCGTATTAGTCAGTTGTGTCACCTCTCAAAATAAACCACAACCGTACATGGTGCGCAAATCGACGCATTCCTCATACATACATATACTCAAGGCAATTTCCCTTTGCTGCACTTTACCTGCAGTCTGCACAGCCTCCATGCGCCATCAGGAAGATGAGGAGAATCATTGATGACCTTTCTGTTGGAAGCCTGCTTAACTGGAAGTGTCAGACATCAGAACGAATCACAATTGGCTCGTTTTACTCATTTTAATGACCAAACAAAAGCTTGGGAGATTCATGACTGGCCCCTGCGGTCACCCCAAATCCCCCCCCCCACCCCCTCCCACACACACACACACACACACACACACTGAAAATCAAAAGTCATTTGCAACTTTTATTCAGATCCAAGCCTCAACAGAAACAGCATAAGGATGAAGAGCTTCGTTGTCCAGAGGAAGGAAGCCCCCCCCCGCCCCCCAGAGAAAGAGAGAGAGGAACAGGGGGAAAGAGAGAGAGAGAGAGAGAGAGAGAGAGAGAGAGAGAGAGAGAGAGAGAGAGAGAGAGAGAGAGAGAGAGAGAGAGAGAGAGAGGAATATCGACTCGCTCGTTTCCGTCACCCCTTCCCCTCCTTCTGGGTGACCTCGTGCGTCTTTCAGGATACTTCACAGTTTCTGGACATGGGAATGCTCTTTGTAGAGCCTTTTATCACTCTGTCCACAGCCTGATGCCCGTGACGGGGTGGGTGGGCTGGGGCTGGGGCTGAGGCTGGGGCTGGGGCTGGGGCTGGGGCTGGGGCTGTATGGGATGTATGGGATGTCACAGAGGGTTCACACGGTTGAACTTCAAATCCTGTCATCGTTGATAAACAAGGCATTTGTCAGCGGCGGACCAGGGGCTGTGACGGGGGCACATCAGTTATAATTACAACATCCTTTAGAAGAGATCCTTAGCAACAGTAACAACGAAAACAACAGCACCACCCGATAACTAGCCCCAGGAGACAAACCGCATTTCAATAGCAGTCAGAGACTTAAAAGATCGAGGGGGCAGATTTTGCCTGAAAAATGTGTGTGTGTGTGGAAGTATAGGGCAGCCTTTGTGTGTAGATGAAATGTTGTCCAGGTGTTCACCAAATCACGATATCACACGGCGAGCACAGTACATCCTTCCGCCTCGGGTTTTTTTTGCGTATCCACCGGTCTTCCACAGGTTGTCCAGGTAGCTCTCCCTCCCACGCGGACCGCCTTATGCCATGACCCCCCCCGGTCTCTTAGGAAGGAGCCTCTGAAACACCTCCAGCTGCTCGCTCCTCGCTTCCCGAGCGATGACTCTTGGTTTTCGCCTCGCAGTAAAAGACTACACTGTGCTCTGTACCAATATTTCTCAGTTTAGCACTTCGGTGACTTATCAAGGTGCTAACACGGGCTGACACGCCACTGTAGAACGTGACGGAGGTATATATTTAAAAAGCTTTACGGCGTGATTGCTTGTGTGCGGACACCGGCTTACATGCACCGCTGGGGAGGTTGGCGAAGACTAAGCAATCAGCACGGACAAAAGGGGGGATCTAGTTTAGGAGCCGTATGGATCGGAGAGAAGATGAGAGCTGGTTTGGATGGCTGGACGTCAAATGAGAACAAGGCGGCCATTTTCTCTGCTGTACTTGAGCAGGACATTTGACTAACGACTGGCGGGTTTTAGGGATCTCCCGGGTCCTAGAGGGAGTTGACCGCGCTGGCCTGCTGCCCGTCCACTTCCTGGCTCCCGGCTTGCTCGCACACCGTGCTGAGGCAGGTGTGGGTGTTGTGGGCGTGCGAGGCGCGCCGGGAGAGCAGGCGCCCGCGGCGAGGGCCGCCCCGCCGCCGCAGGTAGTCACGGAGACGCAGGCGGAGCTTGCTGTGCAGCGAGGCGTAGATGAAGGGGTTGTAGCAGGCGGAGCTCATGGCCAGCAGGTGGCAGCACACCTGCAGGAGGTTGATGTAGCGCTTACCCACCAGGTGGAAGTCCGGGTCCACGTCCAGCAACAGGTTGAGCACCTGGGAGGGGGGGGGGACAAACAGTAAATGAAGGCTGTCAAAATAAAAAATGGCGTCGGACGTCAAATAAACGACAGAAGTCAAGGCGTTAAGCGGGCGTAAAAGACAACCGTTGGCTCGCTGTGACAGGAGACGACGCTGCAGCGACAATAACAGCCGCACAATGCGTGTGTGTGTCTCTCTGTGTGTGTGTGCGTCTCTCTGTATGTGTGTGTGTGTGTCTCTCTCTGTGTGTGTGTCTCTCTGTATGTGTGTGTGTCTCTCTGTGTGTGTGTGTGTCTCTCTGTATGTGTGTGTGTGTCTCTCTGTGTGTGTGTCTCTCTGTGTGTGTGTCTCTCTGTGTGTGCGTCTCTCTGTATGTGTGTGTGTGTGTCTCTCTGTGTGTGTGTGTCTCTCTGTGTGTGTGTCTCTCTCTGTGTGTGTGTCTCTCTCTGTGTGTGTGTCTCTGTGTGCGTGTGTGTGTCTCTGTGTGTGTGTCTCTGTGTGTGTGTGTGTTGAGCACCTGCAGCGGCAACCAGCAGAAGGCGAAAGCCAGCACGGCGATCACCAGCAGGGAGAAGGTCTTCTTCCTCTTCCTGTTCCAGCGTCGCAGGCTGCGGGAGGGCGCTCCGGGCAGGCAGCGCCGGCGCAGGCGGCTGGTGATGCCGCAGTAGGCGGCGCTGACCGACAGCAGGGGGAGCAGGTAGGACGCCACCAGCACGAAACACGAGTACAGCAGCCTGAGCTGTCCCCAGTCCTGCCAGAACTCCTCGCACACCACCAGGTCCAGACCGCGCGGCCGCAGGTCCACGTAGCTGGTGCGCAGGGAGGGAGGAGCGGCCAGGAGGAGGGAGAGCGACCACAGCCCCGCCGCCACGCCCGCGCACCCCCGCAGGGAGATACGCCTGCGCACGGGGTGGACGACCACCACGTAGCGGTCCACGGCGATGGCGGTCAGCGACAGCACGGACACGAAGACGGTGGCCGTCTGCAGCAAAGGGACCAGGTGGCAGAGCGCCCGGCCGAACAGCCAACCGCGGGGCTCGAAGGCGTAGGACGCCGTCAGCGGGACGCAGCACAGGCACATGAGGAGGTCGCCCGCCGCCAGGTTCCCGATGAAGAAGTTGGTGGCGTTGTGGAGCTTCCTGTCAACCGTGATGCACGCCAGCAGGACGGCGTTGCCCACGCACGCCACGGCAGCCAGGAGGCAGTAGAGAGGCAGCAGTAACGGCCGGTAGGTTAACAGCAGCTGTAAACCCAGGAACAGCTCCATCGGGTCTGTTAGATTCGCGCCAGGGGGCGTGGACACGGTGGTGTTGGACCACATGACAGGCCTCTGGAAAGCAGCGGACATTTTCTGTTAGAGACGGCAAACTGCAACTCAACACACACGGAATTGAAGGGTGATCCCCCTGCATCAGAATTCTACGCAGGGGAAATGCTAGCAAGTGGCAGACCGGACTACAAGCTTGACGGCAATACAGCTTTGTAATGATGCACACAAGCATGTAAACACATGTGCAGCACACACCTACACACAAACATACACACACAAACATACACACAAACATACACAGACTAATTATATATGATTGATGCAATGGAAAGAAAGACCATTCTTAAAATGCGAACTGTAAGTAGCCAATATGACCACCACTTCACTACAACCGAAACACACATTTCCCATCCAAATCTCCCCCTAAAACATGAATTTCAGGTTCCCACAAGGGTGGGGGGGGGGGGAATACAAGAAACATAACTGAAGGGTTTTTACCACCCAGCCACTCAATAACCAACCCCCTCGGTCTCAGAGAAAAACATGCTTTTATCGGCGACGTGGTCAATCAATGTTTAACTCAGGTGTAATACTCTGTTCCAAAGCCAAGATCGAACATCTTAGCTGAAGCATTTAGAACCATGTACTCCACTGTACTGAGAAAGCTTCTATCAAGGCTTCAGCTGTTCAAAGCACAAGTTGTCTTGCCATCAATTAAAATCCACCTGAATCCACCCACTTCATGCTAGTTTTAGTAACAAAGTGTTACCACCCCTATTTCTTTGATCCCACCCAACTTTGATCTCAGGTAATCCTTTTCCAGGGAGCTTGAAACAAACACACACACACACACACGGTTTCTGAGAAGGAGAAGATGTAAGGAGCACAGTACCTGTGATGTGATCCTCTGGAGCCGCGGAACTAAGCGCTACCTCTCTTCTGCTCCTCAATGACCTGGTCCGCTTGTCTGTCTGTCTGTCTGTCTGCCTGTCTGTCAGGCTGTCTGTCGGTCTCTCTGCGTCTTATCCTGATTGGTCAGTGTCGGTCTGCCCGTCTCTTGAACCTTCCTCTGCGTCTCTCTCCGCGCCTCTCTCTCTCTTCGCTCTGTTCTTTAATGTGTCCTCAATCACAGGGCAGCCTCTTCTAGCCTGAGCATGTGTGTGTGTGTGAGAGAGAGAGTGTGAGAGAGTGTGTGTGTGGAAGTGTGGAAATCACATGTGTGAAAGTGTCCCTCCCCCGCTCTGTCCAACCTTATTAGTGAGGACTACTTGTTTGGAAAGGGGCGTGTCCTTCCCCCGCCCAACCAGCAGCATATGGGCGGACAAGGGGCGGGGGGCGGGGGGGGGGGGGGGGGGGGGCGTATGTGAATCACGTCCAAAACAACAAACCGTTCCAACCAAGCTTCACGTCGCCCCCCCCCCTTCAAATCCCATTTACACGCACGCACTCTCGTTGACACAAACAGGAGCACGCCCGCACACGCGCTCTCCCCGGCTTTCTAGTGTCTATCTGTCTCTGACAGACCCAGAAGGATTAGAGGGAGGGAGGGCAGGAGAGACAAAGGCTGGGGTCTTTCTGCTGCCTTGTCTTTTTGGGGAGTTCTGCTTATTTTTTCAAAGACCGCAGGGGTTCCTCTGTCTGCTGAGAACTCGTCCTTTGCTTTCCCCGTCTATAAAGAATCGGTGAGGGGGAGATGAGGGCGTTGAAACTGGTGCTCTGAAGGTTTCCAGTTCAATTCCCGGCTGAGGCAACAAGATGTTGTGTTCTTGGGCAAGGCACTTCACCCTACTTGCCTCAGGGGGGAATGTCCCTGTACTTGCTGTAAGTCACTCTGGATAAGAGCGTCAGATAAATCTAAGAATGAGTGAAGACATGAGATATAGAAAGATAGCTTTATTGCACAAGGTGTTAGAATACTATTTTTTGTTTGTTTTTCATTTTCTTTTCATAGAAAATTTTCTTTTTAACACAAGCAATTGCTATTAGAAGCAACTCAAACAAATGTCTGGAATCCCTTCAACAATATTATAATATTTTTTTTGTCAAATTTTAAATTTTCATACATTTCTTCCCTCGCGTTTTCCCTTTTACCAAGCATGCAATGTCATTTTTGAGGATGAACAGAAATACAAAAATTATAATTAAAAAAAGAACAAAAAATATGGGACAAATGACGACATCAAACTTTAAAATAAAAAAAGAATAAAAATGCAACAAATTAGTATAAAAAACATAAGGGGAATAGAGAAAAAAACGAACCAAAAAAAAACATGAATTTGTTGCCTGTTTTCGGAAATCAACGTTTATCAAATCCGTACATTTATTTAATGCGGTTTCAGTTTTGAAGTTGGGACATTCAACCCTGACCTGTGTTCTGGTTTATTCTGACGAAAATAGCTCTTCATACAAAACTGTGTTATATGTACAAGAGTTAACTCTACAAACAACACTGACAATGGTAGTGGTGGGTCCAATATGGCAGAGGTTGTTGGGGGGCTCTGGGGGAAAGGGGGTGGTGGTGTGGGGTGGTTGGGGGAGAGGGGTGGGCGGGCAGAAATAAGGAGGGGGGTGGGGGAGGGGAGGGGGAATTGGGGGGGCTTCAAGGTGAATGTGGTTGTCCTTGACCCAGTTGAATATATATATACATCATTTCAGCGTGTGACCTAAAAGAGGTACAAGTCCCTGATTTTGAACTCGGCTTAACTTAGCCCAAGCTGTGTGTTGGGATGCCTCAGTACTGTCTGGCTGCTAACACCCTCTCCCCTTCGAACCAAACTAGAAATGAAAACAATCAAGAGATGAACCAACCTCAACGAAATAGAACCACCACCCCCCCCCCCCCCCACCACCCCCCCGCCAAAAACAAAACAAAAAAATAACCAAAGAGAAACAACTACAAAATACTTTAGTGGAGATGTTTCGATAAGACATTCCGATTCCTGTGTCGATGGAATGGTAGCACAAAGTGGACGAGGGTTGACAATGGAAGAGAGAGGGACATACCATAATACTTCAGACAGGGCAGCAACAGAGACACCAATAGACCGCCAAGTGCATATCATCTTACCATCGTCATCCTTTCTAACTGAACTCCCTGACAAGTTAGCTCTCTCAGGTCTACGCCGAAAAACTCTTAAAACGTCACGCGATTCAAAGTCATCTTAACCTTATAATCTTAACGGACTGAGAGGGGGAACTGGGGGCTGAGGGGGTTGGTGACGACCGATGGTCAAGCTGCCCCCCCCCCGACATCCACAGTAAACCTGCGACCCCCCCCCCTCCCGTCGCCGACACGGGACAGGGTCAGGCCCCCACCCCCCCCCCCCCCCCTCCCCCGGCTGTCCGGTTTACAGGTCTTTCTGCTCCAGTTGGTTTGACGGTCACAGAAAAAACACAGCATCAACAGTGTTGGTCACCTGGATGTCCCCGACGTAAGACAAGGAGAGGGGGGAAAAATATATATATTTGGCCTCCGAAATGTACTGACACCAACCAACCAACCAATTACTGAGCAACTCATGTGATTCTAACTACGGGCTTAGAAATGGCTATAACTTATCCATCTCTTCCTGTCTACATACAGTAACGTACAGAACTCCCTCTATGTACACGTACTCCCCCTATTTTTCTACTTCTGCCGGTATTTCTTGACCACCTGTTTCCCTGCTCGTCACATGATTGGCCGATTGTCTCCTTCTTACACGCTTTTTCCCCTCCATCGTTAAAATGGTCGTATCTTTTTCTTTTCTCTTTATTATTATTATTATTATACTTTGCCATAATTTCACTTAAATTACATAATATACTTATATAGAAATATATATCCGTAAATCTTTATAATACCAAATATTCTCTATTTGTTTGTATTGCGAGAGCCCTGATATTTTCAATTCTTTGCTGGGTCATTTGGGTTGGTTGTTTATTTTTATATATTTTTTCGGTCAAAAGCTATTCGATATTGTCAAGGTTGGAAGGGGGGGAGGGGACAGTGGAGGATATCAACAAATGTGCTAGCAATTGGAATGAATCGTGTCATGAGAGGTGAACCTGAATACTTCCTCGTAAAATCCGCCGAGAGCGAGAGCGATAGAGCGAGAGAGAGAGAGAGAGAGAGATATTGTGAGTCTGCTGATAGTCGGGAGGTTCGGGAGACACGGAGAGGGGTTAGATGAGAAGGGGGGGGGGATAACCGATAGTCCTGCAGGAGCATCGCGCTCAATCCACCGAGTGTGTATTCATCTGTGTGTGTGCGCACGTGTTTAACTGCTGTGTGGGTTACAAAGCCTGCCACAGACTTGGCATTAGCGCAGAGAGCTCTCCCGTGCTCTTCCGTAATACTCGATGGGTTGAAATGACCGTCGTTAAAAAAAGCCCCCCCCCCCCCCCTCGCTCTCCATCACACGGGCCCTGCGCCTGTTGTTGTAGAAGCGAGTCCTTTGACTTTTTTTATCTTCATTTTCTTTTGTGTGTACAGGTCAGATCCAGGTGAGTGTGAATCAGGCAGGCCGAGAAGGGGGTGGGGGGGGGGGGGGGGGGGGGGTCGACCTCTGGCTCTTCTCTGCGCGGGCCTGCGACCCACGAAGGTCAGAGCGATTCGACCGTGTCGCGCTACCGGGCAGTTAGCTGTCAGCTGGGGCCGAGAGGGTGGGAGTGGAGGGGCTGGACGCTGGCTGCTGCTCGGGCTTCCCCCTGCCCCGGAGTAAGACGCCCTGGAGCTGGGGGCCGGGCGAGGGCGGAGAACGAAGAGGGTGGGGGGACAGAGGGGGCAGGGTTCCAGACAGGGAGCGTAGTCCGTGAGAGCAGGTTGGAGGGGGGAGGGGTGTGTGGGGTGTGTGTGTGTGTGTGTGTGTGGGGGGGGGGGGGGGGGGGTAGGGGGCCGGTCCGAGCTCTACACCAGCGTGTACGACTTGGAGTAAGCGCCCACTCCCTGCTTCTGCAGTCTGCCCAGCGCGGACGAGCTGTTCTCCAGCAGCGAGTCTCTGGAGCCCCCCATCTTGTTGCTGCTGGTGCTGGAGGTGGAGGCTGTGGCCGCGGCGGTGGAGCCCGGCATGGTGAGAGTCCTCTGGGGCAGGGTGGCCGTGCCTGAGCTCACCCCCAGGCTGCCCAGCCCGGAGTGGCCCAGCGTCAGGGCCTGCTGCTTGGTAGGGTCCAGAGTGGTGTGGCGGCCCTGGGTGTGATACGCCCGCTGGGCCAGGCTGCGGATAGAAGCCTCCCTGGGGGGCACCGCCGGGCAGGGGTCGTGGAGCTCCCCTTGCTTCCGGAAGAAGGGGTCTGTCTTCATGTAGAGGGGCAGGTTGCAGAATTCACCTGCAAAGGGGGGGTGGGGGGCAACAATGGGGTTTATAAGTTTCCGGATAAGATAAGAAAATCCTTTATTTGTCCTCCAGAGGGGAATATGCAGTCTACAACAGCAGCAGGGTAGAGTACAGCACTCAGACTGACAAGGGTAAAATATAAAATAAAGAAGATACAATAGAATACAAAAATACCCCCCCAGTCCCCCCCCTCTTATACTCACTCTTGTTCGCCCGGTGGGGGATGGGCACGGCCACGTTCTTGCCGCGGTCGTAGTCCTGCGGTTTGGGCGGCGAGGCGGTGAAGCGGCAGATCCCTGGCTCGGATGGCGTGCTGAGGGAGGTCATGCTGTCGGCCGGGTCGTTGGTGCCCGTGGTCATCTGGTCGGACGAGCTGTCGGAGATGAAGCACTCCGTGATGGTGAACTTGGCGTGCTGGAGGTGTTCCTCCAGCTTAGCGTGCTCGTAAGCCCGGGCCAGCTCCTCGTACGTGGACGACGCGCTCTCCGTCGACACCATGCTGTTGCGGCCCTTGTCTGGGATGGGGGCGGGGGAAAAAAACGATTAAATCGGGGAGGGGGCGGAGTTAGACGCTGTCAAATACGGCTGTTTGAAAGACGTGGAAGGAGGGGGTTGCGCGAATGTTGCGCGAGTGTTTCACATGCATAGTGTAGACCAGGAGTGTCCAACCCTGGTCCTCGAGGGCCACTGTCCTGATGGTTCTAGATGTTTCCCTGCTCCAGCACACATACACAGAGCTTGATAACGACCCTTCATTAGAATCAGGTGTTCCGTAACAGGAAAACATCTGCAATCTTCAGGACAGCGGCCATCGAGGACCTGGATTGGACACCCCTGGTGTAGACCTGAGGTAGTCATATGGACACTGTTTTCAAAATCAAGACTTTTCTCTTCCCAATCCGGAAGTCATTCTCAGCCGATTTCCAATGACTTCCTGATGACTTCCGGATGAAACTCGAAACATCTTGATTTTCGAAAAAACCTGTCCAGCTGACTACCTCTAGAACCTTTTCTACAGTGTTCTGTACGGTAAAACGTTCAAAAGTCGTCATTTGAATCATTTTGAAGACGTTTGAAAGGCGTGGAAGAGGTCGAGGGGGGGGGGGTGAGGTGGTCGCCTTGCCCACCTGTGTCCTGGGACAGGCTGGCGCTGTAGCTGTCGCTCTCCGTGGCCGTGATGCCGTGCGAGCCCATGGTGCGCCAGTCAGAGGTCAAAGTTCGCGCCGAGGCCGTTGATTGGCTCTGGCCCGGACGACTGAGAGTCCATTGGCTGGAGTAGCGATTCCTCGAGCTGTGTGCCGACTTGACGCTTTTCCTGGAGACCGGATCTAGGAGAGGATGGACGGAATGTGATGTCACGAATACTAATACTTCACATACAATACAACCTGAATATTAATACTTCTCATACAATACAACCTGAATATTAATACTTCTCATACAATACAACCTGAATATTAATACTTCTCATACAATACAACCTGAATATTAATACTTCACATACAATACAACCTGAATATTAATACTTCTCATACAATACAACCTGAATATGAATACTTCTCATACAATACAATCTGAATATTAATACTTCTCATGTAATACAACCTGAATATTGATACTTCTCATACAATACAACCTGAATATTGATACTTCTCATACAATACAACCTGAATATGAATACTTCTCATACAATACAACCTGAATATGAATACTTCTCATACAATACAACCTGAATATTAATACTTCTCATACAATACAATCTGAATATTAATACTTCTCATACAATAGTATGAGAACCGTATACATTCAGAAAACATATGGAAATCTGTAATCCAATCCCTTTGAAGTGTTGTTGTGTTCAGTACTCACTAGTTCCTGGCCGGATGTCGGACATGTCAATCAAAGGGCCCGTGTTCTGGATGAGGGCGGGGTGATGCAGGGACACGCCCGTGCAGAAGCTCTGCGGGTTCACTGATTGGCTGAACTCCGTGTCCGTCACGGGGACCGCGGCCTTGTCTTCACCTTTAAGGGGGGGGCGGGAGACGAAAAAGAAATCAACCAACCAGACTTTCTCTTCTTGAAGTTATTCAAACGCTCAACACTCCACATTCAGGAACGAAGGGTAAAAAGGGTTTGTACTTTGGTTTTAATATATAATAGAGTATTTAATTGTATAATAATTGTAAAAAATAAAGGTTTCTACTTCACAGATTTCACTTATCACAGGTTCTTTTTGAAACCTAACCCCCGTGAAAAACTGTACAGCTGTACAGCTGTATATTTGTTGCTACCAAATCACTTTAATACCCCATACATACTCTGTATATTCTGCTTATAACTGATATATTCTGCTATACTAACAGTTTTGCACTTCTGGTTGGATGCTAACTGTATTTCGTTACCTGTGTAATGACAATAAAGTTGAATCTAATCTAATCTAAACACAGTAACAACAACAGTCCACCCTGATCGCCCTCACAAGCATCAGCTCGCAATTGGTGTGTTTATTTCTTTTTATTGACATGTGGGATCATCTGATTGGCTGGTTGGTGTGGAGACCCACCTATCTGCTTGATGCCTTCCTTGTCTTCGATAAGCAGCTGGACTCGGGGGATGTCGATGTGGAGTCGAGGGCCAGGCTGGGGCCCCTTTACTGGTGTGTCCATGCTCCGATTATTCTTACTGCTCACACATACACACACACACACACACAAACATAAACACACACAAACACAAACACACACACAAACGCACACACACAGGAAGAAAGACATACATTTCTTTGTTCATCTTTTTTTTTTAAGCCTGGTCATTTATTTTTCACAGTCAAGGTTGAAAATAATTCCCGCCAAGCCCTCAGATCTGGAAAGATCTTCTCACCTGATAAGCATCTCTGCCAGGCTCTTAGCATCTGAGGACAGACAAACATCTTAATTAGATTAGAGCGGATCGCTGAGATGAGGCAAATCACTTTGACCTCTTACGTTTTCCTTTCGACGAGGTCCCTGCAAGACCTCTACTCTCTCTCTCTCTCTTTCTGTCTCTCTCATGCTCTCTCTTTCTGTCTGTCTGTATGTCTCTCTTGTCCTCTCTGTCTCTCGTTTTTCTCCGATTCTCTCTCTCTGTCTCTCTCTCTCTGTCTGACCCTCCCTCCCTCCCTCTCTCTCTCTCTCTCTCTCTCTCTCTCTCTCTCTCTCTGTGTCTCTCTCTCTGTCTCTGTCTCTCTCTCTCTGTCTCTCTCTCTCTGTCTCTCCCTCCCTCTCTCTCTCTCTCTCTCTCTCTCTGTGTCTCTCTCTCTGTCTCTGTCTCTCTCTCTCTGTCTCTCCCTCCCTCTCTCTCTCTCTCTCTGTGTCTCTCTCTCTGTCTCTGTCTCTCTCTCTCTGTCTCTCCCTCTCTCTCTCTCTCTCTCTCTGTGTCTCTCTCTCTGTCTCTGTCTCTCTCTCTCTCTCTCTCTCTGTCTCTCCCTCCCTCCCTCTCTCTCTCTCTCTCTCTCTCTGTTTCTCTCTCTGTCTCTCTCTCTCTGTCTCTCCCTCCCTCTCTCTCTCTCTCTCTCTCTCTGTTTCTCGGTCTCTTTCTCACCGCGGAGCCTCTTCAGCCTCTTCTCCTTGCGTTTCTTGCGGATGATGAAGAGCAGGGCCACCCCCAGGGTGACCAGGATGACGGGGGAGCCGATGGAGAACAGCTTCTTCACGTCGTCCCCCTCCCCACGGGCGGACTTGATGGGAGGGATGGTACCTGCACGCACAGAAGAGGGGATGAAAGGAGCACTCCCACCACCTGTAGCCCCCCTCCCTCCCTTTCCAGGGGGGGGTGGCTGTATGTACGTATGTGCTAGGGTGTGTGTTTGTGTGTGGGGGGGTGTGTGGCCATGTATACGTATGTGCTAGGGTGTGTGTTTGTGTGTGTGGGGGGGGTGGCTGTGCGTATGTATGTGTTAGGGTGTGTGGTTGTGTGTATGTGTGTGCTAGGGTGTGTGTGTGTGTGTGGAGGGGGGTGTGGTTGTGTGTATGTATGTGCTAGGGTGTGTGTGTGTGTGTGTGGGGGGGGTGTGGCTGTGTGTATGTATGTGCTAGGGTGTGTGTGTGTGTGTGGGGGGTGTGTGGCTGTGTGTATGTATGTGCTACTAGGGTGTGTAGCTGTGTGTATGTATGTGCTAGGGTGTGTGTGTTTGTGGGGGGGGGGACTGCGCGCCGGGCTCCCACTCACTTCCGTCGTAGTCCGTGGTGGCGAACTGGGAGCTCTGGTTCCCGCAGCCGGCGCTGTTGCACGCCTTCATCTTCAGCTCGTACCACGTGGCCTCGCGCAGCTCGCTGAGGAACAGCTGGCCCGTCACGTTGGCCCGCAGCGTCTGCCACGCCCACGTGCCCTTGGGCCGGAAGTCCAGCAGCAGGGCGGTGATGGGGCAGCCTCCGCTGGTCCAGCCCTGGAGGTTGAGCCCGGCGTGGGTGGAGTTGATGTGGGTGAGCAGGGGCTGGTCCTTGTTGAATACCGGCTCTGGAAGTAGAAGAGGAGGGGTCAAATAAAAACATTGAGTCATTTAGCAGACGCTCTTATCCAGAGCGACTTCTACTCTCTTTTACCCCTTCACCCTTACCCCTGTGTGCATTGACGAGACTGTGAGCCTTTGTTAATAAAGACTTTCCCCTCAGGGGATCGATAAAGTCATTCTGATCGTTCTGACTACGGTAGTGTTCTCCAGTCTGGCTGGTGTTGAAGGAGCTGCGTTCCTCCAGACCCCAGCCCCCTCTCGTGGGTCTCACCTCGCCCGTGGGTCTTCGCCTCGATGATCTCGCTGATGCGCCCGGAGCCCACGCTGTTCTTGGCCGCCAGCTTGACCTTGTACCAGGTGCCGCAGCGGAGGTTGTCCAGGCGGAAGGAGCGCTCGCTGGAGCTGATGAACACGTCTCGCCACTCCTCCGTGTTGTCCACCGAATACTGGAGCACGAAGCCTGGAGAACACACACAGGTTAAAACGCAAGCACAACCCTGGAGAACACACACACACAGGTTAAAACGCAAGCACAACCCTGGAGAACACACACACACAGGTTAAAACGCAAGCACAACCCTGGAGAACACACACACACAGGTTAAAACGCAAGCACAAGCCTGGAGAACACACACACACAGGTTAAAACGCAAGCACAACCCTGGAGAACACACACACACAGGTTAAAACACAATAACAATCACTGTGTGTCATGTGTAAGCCATGCTTCCTAAACGCTACCACAGTTACACCGCGGCGGAGAGGGTAAACAGCAGTTTGGCAGTTTGGACACCAGGTGGCGACGAATGAACAGAGAAACGGTTCAATCTGTCAGCCTGAACCAAACCGTGCAGTGTATTCTGCACTGAGTGACGACCCTGGGGTCAACTGCCAGCTTCATACTCTGTTAGACAGTTATGCTGTCTGATAGAAGAGGCCAGCCAGAGAGAGAGAGACTGAGAGAGAGCCACAAAGAGAGAAAGACAGACAGATAGACAGAGAGAAACACAGAGAGAGAGAGAAACAGAGACAGAGAGAGACAGACAGAGACAAAGACTGAGACAGAGACAGAGAGAGACAGAGAGACAGAGAGACAGAGAGACAGAGAGACAGAGACAGAGAGACAGACAGACAGACAGAGACAAAGACAGAGAGACAGAGAGAGAGAGACAGAGACAGAGATAGAGAGAGACAGAGAGACAGAGAGAGAGAGACAGAGAGAGAGAGACAGAGAGACAGAGAGAGAGAGAGACAGAGACAGAGGCAGAGGCAGAGGCAGAGGCAGAGATAGAGAGAGACAGACAGAGAGAGACAGAGACCAAGAGACAGAGAGAGAGGCAGAGATAGAGAGAGAGGCACGAGGCAGGATTGGGTAAGCACGGAGAGGTGACAGCCGAGGCAGCGAGGCAGGGCGGAGGCGGACCGTACCTCGGATGGAGCTGCCTCCGTTGTCCCCTGGGATCCAAGCCAGCGTGATGGAGGAGGTGGAGGTGGTGGAGACCGTCAGTCTGGGCTGGTCCGGAGGAACTACACACACACACACACACACACACACAAACACACACACACAGAGAGACAAAGCTAGCTAGTCAGCACCCCCACAGAGAACTAGAGGGACTAGCTAAGGATTCAGTCCGGAACATTCCCTGATAAGACCAGCTCACCTTGCACCAGCAGGTTGACAATGATGGTGTCGAAACCCAACGTGTTGGTGGCTGTGCACGTGTAGTACCCAGAATCCTCGGCTTTGACCGAGCGTAGCACCAGCGTGCCGTTGGCGAGGATCTGGCGCTGGCCGTCCGAGGTCACGGGGATGGCCGAGTCCTCGCTGCGGCACACACACACACACACACAAGAACCTGGTATATCACCCTGCTATCTAAGCCAATCAGGTTCCATTGATCCCACCTAAATCTGATCTAAAACCAGCATTAGAACGGTATCTGTTCCTGCTGTGAGGGGTGTGTGTGTGTGTGTGTGTGTGTGGGGGGGGGTCTGACCTGTCCTTAGTCCACTTGATGGTAGGGGTGGGCTCTCCCACAGAGCTGCAGGGGAGGCGAACCTCCTTCATCCACGGGGTGGTGACCGTACCCCGAACGACAGGATCTTGGCTGGGGCTGCACACACACACACACACGCACACACACACACAGTTAACGGAGGTTCGACGGCGTTGAGGCAGCCTCCCCACGCGACACAACGCACACGGACTAAATTATTCACGTCCCCACAGCAAAAAACACACACACCGATTCGCCTGCTTAGCTACCTGGTTCTATTGTCAGGTGACACAGGCGTTCAACAGGGTTACTCTGCATACCCCAATACACTCAGAGACTCCACCCTCCCCTCCCAGTCCTGGGATTATATCGATTCTGGTCTCCACGCCCCCCCACCACCCCCCCCTCCCCCCACCTTCCCTGAGGGCCAGTTTACTAGGTAGCCCCCTGTTCATCACCACATAATTAACAACAGTGTTTCCTGCAACATAGCCCGCGCTCAATCAATACAACTACAACTGTCAATATCCCAGAGTGTAATATTATACTCCAGCGTGATATGAGATGCAGGTAGAAGTTTATTGTTTTAAGTAAAATCTTTGGTTTTGATTAGCTTGGGGGGGGGGGGGGTTAACCCAGAAAAGGGTCAAACTTTGAGTTAGAACTTAATGTTGTCTATTATGGGATAACATTCTATATCTGTTTGAAACCCAACACTGTATAAACCCCCCTTTTGAATGGGACAAACATAAAACAATTGGCTGGCTTCACATCGACACCGGACACTAATCTATCGTTTACCCCCCTCCCCCCCAACTTTGCGAGAGGGGGAGGGGGGGCAAACCGGGAGGGATCTGCCCCCCCCCCCCCCCCCCGCGACACGTGCTCTTTAAACCGCCGGGGAGCGCCGTGCTGCTCATGCATGTTCGTGCCATATTTTACACTCTCCTGAATGAGCAGGAACTCATTAGTGAAATCACAAGAAGCTAGGACACGTCTGAAGGTTGCTAAGAAACTGGTTTGGAACCCCCCCCCCCCACCTCCCCTCCCCCCCCCTCCCTGGTAACAGCGATGGAGAGAGTACTGGTGGTATTAGGTTGATACTGCAGTGTAACATGGTTTCCTGCCACAGCTATCCTGAGATAGCTCAAAGTCCCAGCTGGTAAATCAATGAAAGGGAACGATAAGAGTAATAATAATAATAATAATAATAAAAAGAGAAATTGCACGTCGCCTGTTTTAGCGCGGTCAGGAAAGCCTCGGAAATATTTGCGGGAGACGCCAACAGACACGGCCGCAGGTGGATCAACTTGGGGGGGGGGGGGGGGGCACGCCGGGGGGCCACGCCCAGCACCTGAACCTGTCGAACCGAACTCCTCGACCGAAATGGGGGGGAGCGGGGGTGCCACGCCGGTGACAAGGGGGGGGCATTCGGCGGGGAGTTAATCCTTGGTCTTCCTCACGGTCGGGGCTTTTGGGTCACGAGGGAATGAAGGTGGCGAGGGAGGGGCCGGCTGCCGTGCGGCTCAGGGACCCTGCCTGTAATCTGCAGCTCGGCCGGCTAGCATTAGTATTAGTATGAGTATGAGCGTTAGCGCGGGGTCAGTGTTGGGAGGCAGAATATGTAAACAGATGTTGGCGGGGGGGGGGGGGGAGGGGCTGCCTGTCTGCCCCGATGTGAATGGCCGGGGGGGGGGGGGGGGGGGGGAGAGGGAGGGGACGGAGGAGGAGGAGGAGAGCAAACGCCAAAGTCGTCTGCGTAAAAGGTGACTAATAACCATTTTTACGCCAACGTTTTGAGGTCTCCAAAGTTCGAGGTCCGACGGAGTGTCCCGAGGTCCGCATCCACTGCTTCATGAACCGGACCCGGGCACGCTCCTCGGGGCCAGGGCCAGGGTCGTGCCCAGGGCTAGGCTGGTCCTGTAACGGGGCTAGCCCATCAGCTAACACGAGCAGATCCCTCCCTAATCCTGGTACATGCTCGTATCTGAGCCGAGATCCACCTTCTTGAAGCACCAGCATGAACACTAATCAATGGAGTGCACCAATTAGATTTCATAATGAGAGATAATTAAAGAAGTGTGCTGCGGCTAAATTTAGCATGGCACCAGAGGAGCGAGAGAGGAAGGAGGGAGCAGGGAAAGAAAGAGGGAGAGAGAGAGAATGCAGAGAGAAAGACTGGAGAGAGCGTCGCTAATCCGACACCGGGGCCGGCATAGCAACCGGTGACGTCAGCGATGCGCGGATACTGGCAGGTGTGGACCTGGCATGCAGCGACGCTGGCGTGAGTTCGGGCCACAGAGGTTGGTTTAGCTGCTGAGGAAGATGCGGGCAGGTGTAGAGTTACTACAGTACGATGAATACATGCAACTGGCCTTCGGAACAAACAAGCACAGTTCCTGAGTTCACTGAGTCAGTGGTTAGTCAGTGGTTAAGGCGGATCTGAAGGTTGTGAAGGTTGTGAAGGTTGTGCACTTCAGCTCCATGTTTTTCCATTGTAGGGGCTCACTTGGGGAAGACTCTTCCTAAAACTGTCTTGAATTTTTGGTCGTTGCCTTTTCTACGTCCCCTTTTCGCTTACCGAATCCTCCAATCCGGTATGTCCTCCTTGAAATCACCCCTCACCTCACGAGTACATTCTCCTCCCCTAATCTCCTCCTTGACCCCACTCCACCCCACCTTCTACCACCCCTCCCCCACGTCCCGTCCCCCCCCTCCGCCCACACACCCCCTCCCCCACGCTCACCAGCTTTGACACGGATGTTGGGGCTCCGGATCTTTCCGGCCTGGTTCTCGGCGGTGCAGAAGTAGTCGTTGTCGTGGATGTAGCTGTTGAAGGCGGAGGGGGAGAAGGGGTAGAGCTGGAGGCTGCCGTTGGCGTGCACGTGACGGATGTGGGGCACGTCGTAGATGTCGTCGCCAGTGGCCAGGTACCAGCGCAGGATGGCGGGTGGGGGTGCCGCCCGCGGGGCAGGGCAGGGACACCCCCACGGAGCTGGAGTAGGTCACCCTCTGGAGGGACGCGTTCACAAAGTACAGCCTGGTAGAGCCCACATCCTCGCTGTGTACTGGAGAGAGGGAGAGAGACATAGGGGGGGAGAGAAGGAGAGAGAGAGAGCGGGAGACAGAGAGAGGTAGAGGAAGAGAGAAAGAGAGAGAGACATGGGGGGGAGAGAAGGAGAGAGAGAGAGAGAGAGCGGGAGACAGAGAGAGGTAGAGAAAGAGAGAGAGAAAGAGAGAGAGCCGGAGAGAGAGAGGGATTGGGGGAAGAGAGCGAGAGAGGACATGAACGAGAGAGAGAAAGATGAACAGAGAATTAGAGACAGAGTTGAAAAGAGAGAGAGAATGCATGACAGAGTAAATGAGAAAGAAAAAGAGAGAGAGAGAGAGAGAGTCTGTTACTAAGGGCTAGATAATACAGCACAGGTCAGTCAGGGAGTTCAAGACAAATGGCCGACTAGTGAACGTGGCATTCTGAAGTCCAAATACATACATACAACAACAGAAATCTATAATATCGACCAGATGGCGTTTCAAAACATGAATTAGTTCAAAGTAGCGGCAATGTTATCTACGCTAGGCGCACGACAACCAAACAAATGGATGGGAATCGCGGTGCCCTTCAAATATGTAACAAAATAATCATAACAAATGTATGTCAAATGTCCAGCTGCAAATATCCGTCATCTGATGCTGAAAGCCAGGGATTTGGGCTAAAGCCTGTAGTGTGTGAGGTGGGTGGAGGAGGAGCATGCCACCTCTACACACACACACACACACACACATACTCCTAATACACACACAAACACACACACACACACACACACTCTTGCAGAGACAGAAAACGCAGCTGATAGGTTATGTGATTGGAATTTCTATGCCAGACGTAGAGAGTTAAGTCTGTTTAATCTTCTTTCATATTTAACACACACACACACTCACACACACACACACACACCAGGAGTGTTCCTTCTGGGGGCTCAGATTAGGGACAGACAGGCAGCAGAGGGAGAGAGAGGGAGAGAGAGTGGGAGGCTCCCCCAGAATTCGGGTCAAGAAGGGAAAGGAGAGCGATTACAGGAGAGAAAGGGCTCTTGATGAACAGATGCAGGGGGAGCATTAAAAAAACGTATCTTCAGAGGGATTCAGAAGGGGGATTCAGGCTCCTTGTTCAAAGTCCAGACTCTGTTCAAGGCCACTCTTGATGCCACTGTCCTGTCTGTGGACCCTCAGCCCCCCCGCTGTCACAGAGTTCAGAGGGCACAGGAGGGAGATTGTTCCGACAAATACCTCCGAATGAGGGGGGGCGGGGGGGGGGAGGATCTAGTAGGCCAGCAGGAAACAGACCCTAACTCTGGCGGCGCTGGGATCAGCACCACGGACAGAGGCGGCACATTAACCCCCGCGGCGCCCGGCTTGCCCTCGCGCGGCCGAGCGGCCTCCGTAATCCATCCTAAGGGCTAGTCAATAACGCCCCGCGACCCTTTCAACGCGGCGCTGGCGAAAATCCGCGACCCCCCCCCCCCCCCCCCCCCCACCCCGGGCTGCGGATTGATGGGGAGATGGATCGGCCGAGCTCAGCGCGCTACAGATGGTAAATATGAAGCGTGTCCGTTCCTGCGGAGGGGCTGTCGAATCCAGGTCAGGCAACCCCCCCCCCACCCCTCCATCCCTCCACTAGCCCGCCCCACGGCAGATTACTGATAATGGTCCCTGAGCATAAAGCTCATATTAAAGATTGCAATATCCATAATCTCCCAATGGGGGGACTGGGCTAAAGTGGAGCGGCGGAGGGGTAAGGGGGGGGGGGGGGGGTGGGGCTGTGGACGCTGGGGTCACCCTGAGAGCTTAGGGGGGGTGGGGGCTGGGCGGTAGGAGCCCCCCCCCCCCCCCCACTCCTCCTCTACCACCACCACCCCTCCTAAATTAGGGCCCTGGGGCTGGGAGTGAGACGGAGAGGGGAATCAGAGCAAAAGTCATACCACTCAAAGGCTGTCAGAAAACAGCCGACATACACGCCACGCACACGCGTGGGGCGCCACACTGCAGCACTTAGGAGAGAGAGAGACGCACACACGCACACACACACACACACACTGGGAGGAGACAGATGGGTTGCCATGGAGGCAGCGACATGGGAAAGCTCAAAATGCTAAAAAAAGACGCAACAACAAAAGTCTAAAACATCAAGTCTGTACATGCTAACGTGTACAGGCGTTCTGGTGCGTTGAAAAGGTGATTTGAGGTGTCGGAACATGAAGAAACGAACAAAAACATGAGCCACCATTTTGAGGAATCTTTTACGGAACAATTGACTCAAGTCAGTCCAGCACTTTTTTGTTTTCGACTCTTTTTTTTTTTTTTTTTGCAACCCCTGTAGTACCCATCAAAAGCATCAAACTCAAGGAACCAAAACACCCCCCCAACCCACCCCCCCCCCCCCCCCCCCCCAGCTCCACAAAGACCCCTGACCGTGTGAATACCGCCTCAACCTCAACACCTACAGGGCCCAGAAGACACAAGGAAGAAGAAAAAACCAGCGAGCCCAACCCTCAGCCTACCCTCACCCAACTGGGGAAGGGGGGGGGGGGGGCATCCACATCGGTGGCGTGGTGTTTCGGCCGCGGTGCCTACCAACGGCGCTGCGATGCCTTCACCAAGGCTGCCAGCCAGAGAGCACAGTGAGCTACTATTTTATGCAGCCTGCTAGAGAACCAGGCATGAATATGGATGGAAGGAGCGAGGCGGCGGCCATTGCCTATGCAAGACTTCATTATGCATAATGCAGCTGGTCGACGCGTTTCCAGAACGCGCTTTGGGGGGGACGGGGGAGGCGGGACCGCGAGCGCGCGCCGGCTTTCCTTTCCCCCTCTCTCTCTTTTTCTCTCTTTCCCTCTCTCTCTTTTTCTCTCTCTCTCTCTCTCTCTCTCTCACACTCTCACACACACGTATGCACGCACCCATCCTGTGTGTAAAACACGATGCACACACAGATGAGCGAGTAAACAAATGCCAGCGCCTCCCCCCCCCTCCCTCCCTCCTCCTCCCCCCCCCCCCCCCCGCCGCCACACACAGACACACACGCGCATTCTCACACCCAGCGCTCCCCGCACCCCCTCCCCCTCTCCCTCTCGAACCCCTCCGCTCGCGTGAGCGCGCGCCCATCGGGGCTCTCTCCCCCCCCCCTGCCATCTCTCCCTCCCCCCCCCCACCCCCCCACTCCCTCCTCCTCTCCTGTCACACATCGCGGAGCTCCCCTTCCCATGGAGACAGATGTAGGATCATTTTCAGCCAGACTGAAAGTCTTGTTTCCGCTGTGCTGTTCTGGATCCTCTCCTTCCCTGAGCTCCGCCCCTCCGCCACCCCAACCTCCACCCCCCCAATACATCCATCCCTCACCTTTCCCCACCCTAGCTCGGATCCAGGAAGTGTCGTCTCGGCGGGGTAAAGCCGTTTGAAGCCGTGCGCCATCAGGGTTTGTTATTTGTTGGTGTGTGCGTTCGTGCCCAAGCGTTCCCTCCTCTTCCCCTTCCCCCCCAAAAAAGGGGGGGGGTTTGATTTCCCTCCTTTTTTGGGGATCCTGTGTGCACAAAACAGACCAACTGCACCAGGAAGGTGTAAGCTAATTCATGATCCTCAGGGGGTGTCGAATAAGTAGGTGCTTGGTGTGTGTGTGTGTGTGGGGGGGGGGGGGGGAGGTACCGTAGGGTATCGGGGTTACATCTTAACAAGGAAGGGCTTTGAGCCGCCCCCCTCCGCCCCCCCCCCGCCCCCATGCTCCACTCCATACACTCTGCCCCCCAATCCCCTAACCCCCACCCCCCTGCCACCCATCTACCACCTCCCAACCCTACCCCCTAACCCCCCCCCCCCCGGCCCGTGCTGCGTCAGTGAATAAAGTGTGCTACTTCAGCAGTCCCGCGAGCCCCCCCCCCCACGCCCTTCACTTCAAAGCAGCCCCGCTCCTCTCCTAATGTGAATATCAAATCTGCGGATCACAAGTCCCAGTTCAGGCTGCATAAAAAAAACACGCCCCTCCCCCAACCTTTAATTCTGCCCAGTGATGAGGCAGGGAGAGGGAGGGGAGAGAGAGAGAGGGAGGGGAGAGAGAGAGAGAGAGAGGGAGGGGAGAGAGAGAGAGAGAGAGAGAGAGAGAGAGAGAATACTTTCAGCAAAAAAACAACCACCTGCTTGCCATGTTTATACATTTCTGTCTCCATGTAGCCTGACTAACAGCAAAATAGGAACGTGATAACACACAAGGAGAAGGAATGTTGCTCCATTTTGAGTACCTGAGCCACCGGTTCTCCTAACGCACGTTCCACCCCCCCCCCCCCCCCCCCCCCCCCCATCTCGGTTCTATCTGTTCGGTCCTATAAATAATTGTTTTGTGGTTTGACGGTTCCAATTGAGTTATTCTCCCTGCTTTGCATTTCCATAGATTTATCGCCCAGACCATTAACTAATTCAGAGAGGAGATGGCGATACAGGAAGGTCCGTCACCAGAGGAGCAGCGAGGTGTGACACCCCGTCTGGGGGGGAAGGGGGGCGGACAGTAAAACGAGGTGCCCCGATTCAAAACGCAAACCCCCTTCATTCTGATTCCCTGACGTCAGTTAAGTGGAAATAAGCTCCAGACCACCCCGCCCCAGCGGCGGGTCACACTTCTCAAATCGATTTCAAATCGGTGACTAAAGTTTTTTTTGGGGAGGTCACAAAGCGAGGAGAGAGACATGCCCGGACACGTCACCATGTGATAAACGACAATATCAATATAACAGACAGGCACTTCGCGTTTTGAAAAGCTGATGATTAGATTTGGGATGTTATCCCACCGCAATTAGGACACATCAGACATTTGATGAGATGTAAAATCTCAAATCTGAATTAAAAAATCGTGCACTAAAGCCCACATAGCAGTCAAACATTAACATATTTATATTTTTTTGTATGAAAACGCTTTTAAATGTGCTTTAACTGTGGGGAAAGAACTGGAGGGTGTATTTGACCTGCGGCAATTCAAGAGGGATTCTTTTGTAGGCAATTCAAGAACTAGGCTATAGCTCAGGTCTGGATGCATATTATAAGGCCCAATGCATATTCCTGTACTGTAGAAACATCTGGGGCCATGTTCGATGATTAAAACAACGAGGGGCCGGGAGATGGGAGCAGTGATTGGCCCTCGCATGGCCCTTGACCCGGTTTGCCGCTATGTGATTGGCTGATTCTGCGCTAATTGCAGCAGCTGAGGAGCAGCTGGGGATCTGGTGCTAAAATGGAGAGCGGAGAGAGCGACCAATTTTGCATATTTCTATTTTCTACGAGGGAGGAGAGGGAGGGAGGAGAGGGGAGGGAGGGAGGACGTTTTCGTGGTGATAGTTTTGGTGGGTGAAGGTGTGAGTGCGTGATGGCTGGGGGGGAGGGGGGGAGGGAGGGGGGGGGGGGTTGAGTGCTGTTTGATTACGAACCCTTCCAAAATTGGTCGCCTATCTTTATAGTTTGCCTATAGAAAAGTGGAAAATGGTCGATAACCAAGCGGCTGTAAACAATTTTTTTAATAATAATAAAAATACATGTTTCCAATTCCATTTTTTGGAGGGTCAATATGCACAATAATATAGAGAAAATCTAAATACATTTGAAATCGAAATGTATTCACTATTTTTATTTATTTACTTTTTTAAATATGCATCCTGCGCAAACAGACGAAATTCAGTTTGTTGGTAAGGTGCGATTCCATATTATAGGCCTACACATTGAAAAAAAACAGGCCTATTAATTAGCATATATTTTGCAATAATTGCTATCTAGAAATGGTTTAAGGGCCTCACTGGTTTTTTCTCTCCTTTTTGGGGGGTAATTGGGGCAATTATGAGCCTATTGAATTTTGTGTTTAAGTCTTGGCATGGCCTTGTGTAAAAAAAATAAAAGAAACACACTTTTCTAAAAGACATATATCTTATTATTTATATAAATCATAGGTTTTAAATAGGCTGTATTGTGTGAAGCTACTTCATAAATCATAGGCTATTGACTGTCGCTGAAATGAACTAAATCCCAATTTGTGACAACAGACCGACGGGGGTGTCCCCCTTCCGACGGCTCACACACACACACACACACACACACACACACATGTGCGTGCGCCCAAACAAACACACGCACACACACACACACCCACACACACACACACACACACACACACACACACACCCTGGGTTCAGGTGCGTTATTAGTAGGAGTCACGCCTGGGCTTGTCCATATGCACCCACGCACCTGGGGTATCTAATTTCCTCAGCTAAAATAGATCAAATTATACATTTTAAACAGACCACTCGAATGCTATAATTCTTCAATGATATATTTCTTCACATGGCTTAAGGAATATTGGGGTGATTCTGCGTATAAGACTTTAGAAGGCCCTCAAATGTATGGAGATATTAAAAAAGCCAACTATAATTGATTAATAAATAATATTAATTAATCAAACTATACCATTTTGTCAACTCCAACATCAAGAGTTACAAACGAAAAGCAAAAAAAAAAA
The DNA here is from genome assembly GCA_030340665.1 of Neosalanx taihuensis. NCBI lineage: Eukaryota > Metazoa > Chordata > Actinopteri > Osmeriformes > Salangidae > Neosalanx > Neosalanx taihuensis. The sequence goes on from CM059315.1 coordinate 3,239,166, forward strand.
ATGGTGTGACCAACAAAGGCATTTAAAATTCCTATATCTGCAAACCGTGCCAAATTATTAGTCCTTTTTTTATAAACACATCTAAGTGGCTGTGCCGTTTAAAGCAGGATTCATAACATAATTCATTAATAAATTCATAACAATAACATGCCTCACTCCAAACAGTCCATATCAACAAAGGGAAGCCTGCATGTGAAAATGCTGTGGAGTTTCTGCGTTATTTTCAAGGCAGATTTGGTTCAGGATTATTATAAGACACTGTGATAGCAGGAGAGATCAGCTTTGGTAATAGGGTGGGATTTAATGCCATATTGAACAAGCCTCTGAAATATGAGGATTTCATTCCTTTTTTTTTAAAAACACAAAGCAATTTAATTGAAGACAAATGAAAATCACCAGAATTAAATGCAAATGCATCCGAATAAATGGCAATTCCTAAAAAATCTTAATTTTTAATTCATCACTGGAGGAGGCCTAATTGGTCTCGTCGTTTAGGGTGAAAGGGGGCCTTGATTTGACACATGGCTCTTGCACAATTTATATATATATAAACCTTTTGACGATTACCTCTCCCCCCCCCAAAAAATAAAAAAAAATTATCGCCGGAGCCCCCCTTCAGAATGGTGCCCCGTAGCTTCCACCCAGCCATACACACAGACCCATGAAAACCACACAATCCCTGCTGATAACAAAACTATCGAAAAAACGCAAAAAAGGACCATCACATCATGTTCTCCACCCCTGATTAGAAATTAAACTTTCCGGCCAAACAGAAGTTTGGGGGAGGATGGTGAAAAGTGCAGAGACGGTTTCAGACGTCCATGTCGCCGTCTTTCTGCGCAGATCTCTCTCTCTTTCTTGCTCTCTCCATCTCTCTCTCTCTCTCTCTCTCTCTCTCTCTCTCTCTCTCTCTCTCTCTCTCTCTCTCTCCATCTCTTCTCTCTCTCCCTCTCTCTCTCCCTCTCTCTCTCTCATTCTCTTTCTCCCTCTCTCTCCCTCTCTCTCTCCCTCTTTCTCTCTCTCTCCCTCTCCCTATCTCTCTCTCTCTCCAGCCATTTTACATATTCATAATTCTCCCTTAGTATAAGGCGCAAACAAGCCGCGCTATCTGCACCATCTGCAGCAGAGAGGCAAATAGAAAACCAGAAGCAACTTCCACACCTTCCAAACAAATAACCATTTAGTTACGACCCACACTTTGCTGACCGAAAATGCCCGTTTCTTTTTTCTTTTTTAGTGATTCATTTGGCAAACCTCCTAATTCCACTGCTTCCAATAACGGATCATACAATGACTTAACCCCCCCCCCCACACACACACACACACACCAAATTACACCTAACAACCTAGATTCTGCTGCCAAACATTTACAATATGCAACACTTTTTGCTCAAACTGCAGAAAAAACTCCAGGCAATGTAGATAAGCGTCATTAAAAATGAAAATAAAAAAAATCCATTGCATTTACCTTCTTGGAGAGAGTACAGCAGGAGTAGAGTTACAAGCCACATGCCATAAAGAGCAGGTCTATTTCTCAGGAATGTTGGGCAATCCTGGCGAGCGCGTGCTGCGGTGTGCGGCCAGGCGCGTGCTGGACTGGTGACTGTGCTCCCCGGCGGACTGTCCAGCCCTGCTGCCCCGCTCACCATGGCGGGGGGAAATGAGAAGTGCCCGAGCCCCGCCCATGCACCCTCCCTCCTCCTCGCGACGTCGCTGCCGTGCGTATGAACCCTCCCCTCTTCCCGCGCTGTGATGATGAAGAGACGCGCGCGGAACGATGCGCCACAGCTCAGCGCTGGCGGAGGTCATTCCATGCGCGTGGACGTCGCGGTGAACGCGCGCACAGGTGGACCTGATGGGCTCGCAGCACAGGTGAGCGTCGAAAAAGACAAAAAATAAACTAAACAAAAACACAAACAAAAAAACTAAACAAACAAAAAACGATTCGCCGACGACGTCAGTCCTTTACGCGGTTGGACGTCTACCGGGTCGGAGACTCTTCATCCAAATTGGCGCTCCGCGAGTCATGACTCGGACCAGCTGGGCTCGAGCGCGGCGTGACGGACCTCTCGATGCGCGTTGGCGTTTAAAATCATATCCCCCCCCCCCACGCCCCCCTCCGGAAACAGAGCCCTCGCGCTAGGCGGGCGCGACGACACGTGGAATGCACGCGCGCACGCACGCACGGTCATACGCGCCCCCCAAAAAAGGTCAAATCTTCCTCGCGCTCCCCTAACTTGAACGGCAGCGTAACTTCTTGGATATCGCTGCGTCTAATTAGCTGCAATTAACCCCAAGCTCAGTACGAGGACGGGCTGCGGTTGAAAAACACACGTTTCAAACTGCGCACGTACGACCAGAAATAGGACTGCAAACTTTATAGGACCTCACACCCGTTTGTTTTCATTATACAACTTTAATAGGACGAACAAACAATGGATGTGTGGGTTTGCAGTCGCTTCTGACTGGTCCATGATGGCTTATTTACTCAGGGAATAATGAGCCCAGGACAAAGCAAGTCTGGCTGATGAATGTGCTTTCGTCAAGCCTGTCCCAGAAACTTGACGGCAACTTCTCTCTCCAAGTCACACCGCTTTACGCACTGAGGACCACCTCATTCTGGGGCTCGGGTTCATTGGATGACCTGTTGACAAACTGGTCCATAGGGGTTTTCGAAATACCTTGTTTTTGATCATTCGTCAAATAAATATGCATGCATGACTTGTGTCATTTGGGGTGTCTCTGTACCATCAGGGCTGCGCTGGCCCAGGTCATCTCCCCATCAGAATCAAAATGGGGTTTATCCGCTTTGCAAGATTAACAAACATAGAATTCACTGTGACAGAAATGACCAAACATAGAACATACATGTGGCATACTAATAACACACTGAATACAATGTAAAATACACTACAGATATGATACATATAAACAAATAATACAAATGATACAAATAATACAAAGGATAAAAATAACATGGAAGTACAAATACTATATATATATATAGTACGTGGCGGGGGGGGTAAACAGTGGTGCAATAATCACAGTAGTTAGTTTTTAAAGTTTTTAAAAGGAATGGAAGGAGTGTTTGGCAAAACTTGACAAGGTTTCCTTGATGAACGAGAGGCCTGTTTACGTTGCCTAAGTAACAACCAGCTAAGCTCTCAATCCAACCCAAAACACAACCGTTTCCAACCCAACCATACAAAAGGATTGCAAGAAAAAAACAAAGTATTATTAACTTCAGCGTCAACTTGTCCATACACGCCCAACGCTTGCCTCAGCATGCTGTCCTGTCTTGAACCATTGGACCCTGAGAGATATTTCTTGAGTGTGTGCTGCCACCCTGTGGTAAAACTGAATTAAAATCAGTATCATTTATTTCTGGTTGTGAGCAGGGGAGACGTTGAGAAGGACCTTCCTGTCAAGCTGCAACGCAGGCGACGAGGTCATAGGTCAGTGACGCCTAACCATCCAAATCATGGTCAACATGAATGCGTTCCCCCCAGCAACACGAACACACGGGGTAGAACAAACCGTTTTTATTAGGAGAAGTCAGGTGACAAACTGGATCACCACATGACACAACATCCTACTTAACACCTCGACGGACTAGAAGTTTCTCTGGGGGTTCTTGTTGGAAACATACATCAAACCTATGCTAATTTGAGCATCCATTTCTCCTGTCCGCTGGTCTGTTGTTGCGACTCATTCGTCAGTGTTCACAGGTCTGGACACAAAGCACAAGACAAACCATTGAACCATAAGAGGGTCCGAGTGGGTTTCTTTAGGGCGAACGATACTTTTTTTATGTCAAAATGTCAAATCGAAGTGTGTTTGAAAAGTTAGTTTCAAAGCAATGGTACAGAGGGAAGTGGGTCACAGTTCTGTAGCCAAATCTGTGAAAGGGCGATGGTGTTGGAGTGGATTTCATGTGTTACTTACTTTGACTTCTGGTTCGCCCTGCAGTTCAACTTTTTACCTGCGGCACAAAATCCACAGAACAGTCAGACAAACATCTCTGTTTCCTGGGCAGTCACATCCACGACACCTGGGCTCCGTGGCTCAGCGTGGTCATGTTTACAAAAGGACATGTTCCAAACACTGGTCCCTTAAATCATTTACATTTAGCAGACGCTCTTATCCAGAGCGACTTACAGCAAGTACAGGGACATTCCCCACCCCACCCCTGAGGCAAGTAGGGTGAAGTGCCTTGCCCAAGGACACGTCGTGTCGCCTCAGCCGGGAATCGAACTGTTGACCTTCTGATCACTAGCCCGACGCCCTAACTGATCACCACCCATCACTCCCACCCTCCTGACATGACAGCAGCCCTCACCCTCAAAGTTGAGAACCTTCCACAGACCAGTTTTGTCAGCAGACTCGTGTAAGCAGGATGGCAACAACAACAAAAAAACTTACCGAAAAGAATAGCGATTCCTACCAAGAAAAGCACACCGGCAAAGATGAGGCCTCCTCTCCGAATGGTATAATAGTCTGAGAGGAGAAATAAATAGCAGAAGACAGCTGTTCAAAACAGACGCAATGACTTATCTGAGCACGTGTCATTTCAGACGCCCGGCCTGGTCTCGGTCACGTACCGTAGGTGAAGTCACCATCCGTAGGGTCTGAGGTTTCTGAATTTGGGGAGAAAAAAAAAAAACCCGCCGAAGGAAACAGACATGAGAAGGTTTGACAGGAAGCGTTCAGATTCCTGTGTATTTGGAAGTTTATCGATCGTAGGAGAATTAAAGATAAAGAAAACTCACCTCCACCCATGTTGCTTGTCTGTCTGTGTTGAGCGCTGAATTTTGAATGAAGGTTGAAGCTTGAAGTGGGATCGTTGGACCAAACTTAACCCTGCCCCCCCCCCCCCCCCCCCCCACACACACACACACACACACACACCAATCTCCAACGTGTAACATTGTGTTCCCTGGCAATCATCAGTCAATGCCATCAAAATCAAGCGTGACCAAATCTACACTGGACGCCAGAGGAGAACCAGAGAGACAGAAGTATATCTGCACCGTGAGACTGTTTGACCGTGACTTTCAAACAACATGCATTCTACACAGTGAGCCACTTCTTGTACAGTTTATCAAAAACGCTGACAAAAAAACAAGGAGGGAAATGTGGTGATGTGAGAAGCTTGTTACCAGCTGTGAATCTGATAAACAAGAACATGATTTGAATTTGAATGAATGAATCCACATCGTGATTGCAGAATGGGATCAATGATGCTGAAAATCAGAATCAGAATCAGAATGGGGTTTATTCGCTATGCAAGATTAACAAACATACTAAAACCATGTTTCTTCCTGGTTCACAGTCAAAAGTGCTGAGAGGTGTCCAGGGTTGAAATGATTCTCCCAGCCCCGCAGCGTACTGGGTGGGAAAGTTAATGATTGTGGGTGGGAAATTAGCTAGAACAAGGCTTTAAACATGTGATTCTGTAATGCTCAAATTGCCCTTCAGGTAGACAGACTTCAACACACTACAATGGTGCGAACAGCTATGGAAAACCCAAAGGCGAAACAACAATCTCCTGTGAGATGTGATAGTTAGAAACGATCCATGATTTGATTCAGTAAGCCTGCGTGTTTGTGAGTGTGTAAGGGGACTTGTGTCTTGTGAGCATGGCTGTGTCAGTCCATTGGAGAACATAACAGATAGAACACAATAACAACGTCCTTTGTAAACCTCTAGTTTATCATTGAGGCTTGCTGGAAGGTTACCTGGTCATTTATTCACCTGTCAACATGCAACAGCTCTCTCACTTATGTTCTCTTTACTAATGTTCTCTAATAAGCGGAAATTCCACGCGAACTTGTCGAGGTGTCGTTTCTAGGAATGGTTCGACAACTGGTTTGGCGCTTGTATGTGAAATCAAAACTAGTTGGTGTTAACTGACCATCTGGGAAGCGTTGTGTTGAGCTTCTTAGTCCGTTGTCGTGGTGAAGTAATCGATATCTCGCTTACCTATATGTCCAGAGCCGTTCCCCTAATTTACCTCCCTCCACTCACAATCAGGTCCTTGACATTCAGGTTGAAAAGTCAAATATAAATGATTTAAATCTACTACCTGCTGATGTGGAAGCCACATTTAATGTCATTGAATACATAAAGTCATTGAATACATAAAGATCCTTTAAAGACAAAATCCTTCAAAGCTTTATTCATGAATCTGGAGCGTCTGCTAAAATGACTAACTGTAATGCGTGTCACACCAGTGAAAGAAAAGTGAAGACAACAACAAGTCATCAGTGCCATCATGTAATCCGAGTCATGAGAATATATGCTAAGTACATCCATCAATGTCTCATTCTTCATGTCTACATATTCAAACAGCTACATTCAGTCAGTATGAAAACAGATGGAAAAAGCCAAGATGAGGTTATCTGAAAGAATCAATGCTGGTGTCCACAGTTACAAAGTTGATCTAAACTTCAATTACTGGAATCAGGAAGAAAAAAAAAGCCTGTCAGCAACTCAATAAATATAGAAGAATTTGACGTTTAAGAGTTGATTTCAACGGTTGTAGGATTTGAGGTTCGTTAGAGAGTCTTTGTTGAGGTCACAGACAAGGGTCACACCCTTACTTGGAATCTCCCTGGTCACACCAGGCCGGAGACGATTGTCTTGGAGGAGTTTGTGTCTTGTCCAGCGAGACGAGGCGTAATCTGTGACAGCGCCTGGGCTCGCATCAAGGTTTTGATTGCTGGAAGGGGAGAGAAAACACATTTGAAGGCCTTTCATTGATATTCAGCTCGCTGATTAGATGCAAGGACAAAGCTTGGGTGGAAAACAAATTCACAGCGTACAACAAATGATTCCAACACGTGGGGTTTGAAGGGAAAGCAACTGAACTTAGTCCTCCATCCTAGATGACCACCAGAGGTCACCCTTTTCGGGGTCGCTCACCTGCATCTTGCTGTAGATCCAGGGCAGGAGACGACTGACTCGACTGTACACCCCTGGTCGATTCTTTTGGCCACAGCCCACCCCCCAACTGGTCACCCCCGCCAGGTACCAGCGCCTGTCCGAACCCCTACACACCAGGGGACCCCCACTGTCGCCCTGAGGTGAATATTCAAGACAGTACACTGAGACCAGGACAGAGAAAGGGCAGGGGGTCAAAAATGTTCTAAGTATTCCTTTTGGCCATCGGACCTACCTGGCAAGAGTCTTTCCCGCCTTCCATATCTCCAGCACACAACATGTTATCAGTGACGACCCCTCCGTAAACCATGTTCGAGTTGCATATAGCCGTGTCGATGATGTCCACAGACACCTCCATCAGGTTGATGGAGCCTCGGCCTGAGCAACAAGCACAAAAGAAATCCCATGATGCAACGGAATTCTCCTTTCGCGCACCTTTTTGCCGTGCGAGTAATTTCCCCCTCACCTCCCTGCTCCTGGGTGGTGCCGTATCCAGTGGTCCAGCACGATTCTCCGGGAGAGAAGACCTTGTCGTACGCCGGCAGACACGCTGGCTGGATGAAATCTGTCGCCGCACAGAACACAAAAGCAAACGCCGTTTAACAACATCGCCCCGGAACCTTCCGGCAAACGCCGCCTAAATTCTCGACAAATTTCCTAAACGGTTAGCGAACAGAGGGAGAAACTGACCGGACGTTGCCACGGGCTGGGCGAGTTTGAGCAGGGTGATGTCGTTGTCGTTGGTCACCGCGTTGTAGCTCTCATGCAGGATGATCTTCTCCACAAGGTAGGGGAGGGGCAGCTTGTCTTGGGACACCGTACCGACGTACACGCGCCAGTTAGCGGGCACCAAGTAGGACGAGTCCTTCCTGGAAGAGGGGGGGGGGGGGGGATCTGCTTATGTCGATACAGAGTAGACGGACTGCGATGTTTGCGGGGTCGGTAGACGTTCAGCGGTGGAGAGTTTGATCTGCGAACGGTCATAGGTTCGAATCCACACCCCCCTTCCCCTCACCCCTCCGCTGCTAGCGACTTCTTGTTATGGTTTTGGGATGTGATCCCTTCGGCACTGACCTGTTGAAACAGTGTGCTGCCGTCACCACGAAGTCAGCAGCCACCAGGGACGCCCCGCAGACATGGGACCCCCGAAAATGAAGGCTGGCCTGCCACGGCCAATGACCCATCGAGGCCTGGGCTCCACCGATGATCCTGTTATTCAACGGCGGCTGGCCGCAGTCTGCCGGGAAGCGAGTCAGAGACAGAGGCAGTGAGATACGTCAGACACTGCAGCAGGGGTGGGCAACCCTGGTCCTCGAGAGCCGCTGTTCTGAAGCTTTTAGATGTTTCCCTGCTCCAGCATTCTTGATTCTAACAAATGGGTTCATATCAAGCTCTGTGGAAGCCTCATCGTGACCCATTCTTCAGAATCAGGTGTTCTGGAGCAGGGAAGCATCTAAAACCTTCAGGACAGTGGTTATTGAGGACCAGGGTTGCCTACCCCTGCACTAGAGGCTGCAGTTTGGGGTTTTTGACGGGGATAGAAGAGGAGGTAGGGAAATTGACAACTACTCACTGACACACTGCAGAGAAATGACTTGCTGGTTCAGGCAGGACGAGCTGCGGGCGTCATGGAAACACAGTACGATCATCATCCATCACATCGTTCAATACTTTCCTCCTTAAACACTTGGCTAGCGACGCGCAGTACTCACGTGACCGTCACTTTCCCCTGGATGGTGTTCGAGGAGCCGGAAGACAAGGCGAGAGCGGAGGAGAACGCGTTGGTCATGGTGCCGTTCCTGTAGCTCCTGAGAAAGATGACAAAGACATGTTTTAGGATACTCGTCGCCACAGAGCCCAAACAATACGAGTTCCGCTGGTTCGTCCAATGCAGGTCACAGCAATATGTTTTCCGTTGTTAAATAATAATTGAATCGGAGAATGTTCCAGCGGCGTGTTGTGACAACACACAACAACAGTGTTGCCCTCTAGGTTTTTGTGGTGAGTCTACCTCAGTACCTGTCTTTTGAAATTGTAAACAAACCATTATTCCTACCGTTGTGCAATGGACGGTTCAGAGGGGATTGTTGGCCGCTTTCAGATGCTCTGTAAAAGCCTCCCCCTCGTCCTTCATTGTATTCATTACATGTTTTTACCGTTTCAGAAAAGGCCCCAAGACCCAATGGAGAAAAAGTCCACAAATTGACCACAAGAGAGCGGCAAATCTCCCGGAGACACTTGACGCTTAAAAACAGCGACTCTTTGCCGTCCGTAGAACAAGTGTCCATGCTCACCCTCTGAAGCCCAGCTGCATGCAGGTCTGATCAGACAGCGTCTTGGTCCAGCCGTTGCTACACACAGGGAGGAACCTTCCGGACTTGGCGGTCTTTACCTGGAGAGCCCCATTGGCCGCAAACCTAACTGTGATACACACACACACACGTCATCCCTCAGCAGAAATGGATAACAAAGACACCGGCAGAAGTCACGAGCGTTAAACAGGCAGGTGTTGCCGGATTGTTCTAGAACCGTGCGAAAAGCGCCGGAGAGGACTGACCGCAGTTGGTCTCGTCGCTTCCCATCTTGCAGTTCTTCTGCCCGTCGCATTCCACTGTGCCGGTGGGGCAGGTGTCCCTCTCCACCTCGCTGGGGCGGTAGAACGAGGTGTTGCCCATGTAGCTCGACGCCAGAGAAGGCCCGTAACGCACTGCGCGTGGAGGTCAAAGGTCAGATCAGGAAGAGAGAAACCACACACAGGCAGCGTGGGGAAAAGTCGGGTCAGAAAGGTCGACTACAGTAAAAGAGATTTCGAAGGGAACCCAAGAATAAAGAGTGGCTGAAACATTACGTCGATTTTCTCACCCCCCAACCAGATTGCGATGGCGAAGACGGCCAACAGCAACGTGGTCGCTCCGGAACTTCCAAAACAGCGGGCGCTGCGCTGACAGGAAACTCCTTTCCCACAACGGGGAGCTGCGGAGAGGAAACCGAACAACTAAACGATCGTTGTTCGAAAAGGTTCAGAGGTAACAGGTTGAGCTCGTTCTCTGAAGGAAAAAAAAAGTGGGGCTCCGTGCATACTGGGCTCATTTGCATACTGCAACAGCGATATGAGAGGGAAGCTGTGTGTCCCTTATTCGGCTGACTTTTTCTGCTACAGATCGTTTTGTCAACTTGTAATATGTTCATTTTGTGAGTGCATTAAAATGTGCTTTCTCAATTTCTAAAATTTTGATTTGAGGGGGCAAGACATTTATTTGAGGGGGCAGTGCCCCCTCTTGCCCCTGCGTAGAGCCGGCCTTGGGGGGCAGGCTGAGAAACTAGGAAAACGTCAAGCACGATGCGTACGGGGGGAGCTTACGGCTGTTTTCCTGGCTGAGGTGGATCACGTTGACCTGAGGCAGCGGCTGGGGAATGTAGTACGGCTGGTAGGGTGGTAAGGTCGCGGGGTCAGGAAGGCCCCGGGGATCCACCACCTCCACATACAGAGGGGGGAGAGAGGTGGGGACAAAGTTGTAGGGCGGTGGGGCATCACTCTGCTGTGTGAAAAGAGAAAGGGGGGGGGGGTGAATGAACTCTGCCCAAATTTTCCATTTGCCCATGTTGATGCTCCTCTTCGCTACATCACATTTCTAGCCAAACAGAACCCACATAAACAGCGTTTGGTTTTGATATGGGAGTTACACTAGTCATCCAGGACACCTCTCCGTTGAGGGTGAAAGGGCTTACCAAGAAACCAAACTATAGGAAAGTTGAACAGCAGCCAATTGTGCCAATATGTCCCAGTCAAGGTTACTGTTACCTAAACTGAAATCTAAAATTATTTCGTTTTTCTCCATATATCTAAATACATGGCCTGGAAGAGGCTTTGAATTTGTACATTAGTGGAAAATACTATCCCATGCTTTCTTCATAATAACAACTTCAGTCCTTCTATAGAAATGTAATATATAGACTATAATATATACCGTAGAACATGTAAAATGTAATATAGAATGCTAAATGCTAAAGACTGCCAAATCAACAGGTGTTTTACTAGATGCGTTGGTAGAATTTGCCTGGCTCCAGGCTATAAGCCGCTGGCTCAATGTGTTCAGAGAAAACAGACAATGCAAAGTCTGTAGTTAGCATCTGACAAATGGAGTATTTCGACTGTGCGGAAATTTGGTTAGGAAAAATATTCAAATGTGTATGAAATGAATGAATATACGTGACGGGATTACGTAAATATGTTGACGTATAGATATAGGGCTTTATCTGCAGACGTACACTCTAGATGTTTAATGAGTTAAATCAGTATGTGTCAGAGATATTTTAATGTTGTCCATGATTGGCTGGCTGAGTCGAAAGCAGATTTCTTTGCGTCTTTGTGTAGAACATTTGGCAATATTCTAATACAACTGTAATATAACTATGTATATTCTGCTAAAAACCTTTAAATCCTGTATATCCCATATATTCTGATTGTGAATTCAGCTTGCTGATCCAATCAAAGCGCAGCACACTGACCCAGATTGAAGCCAAGACAGTTGGAACACGAACCCCCAACCTATCATCTATGCTCTTATCATCAACACATGACAAGAAGACTAGTCAACACAAACCTGAAAAAAAATAAACATTTTAAACAAGTTTTTTTTTTGCCAACATCCCAATTCCTCGAAGATCTTCAAGAAATCAATCAAAAACATGAAATAAGAAAACTAGATTTGGAAACAGACTTAGTCCACAGGAACAAGAGGGCCCTCTAACCAGGGGGGAAAAGGCTGGGAGCTAAAACGCTCAGGGTAGCGGTGAACAGGAACTTTGCCCCTACCTGGTCATTGTCCATTGGTGCATGGATGAAAGCCTGCTGAGGCTGTGCGGAGGCTGGGGTCTCTGTGGAAGGGTAGCTAGCCTTGCTGTGTGTCATAAGGACGGCTTATGTGAGAGCTCAGGTAGTCCTACTGGGTGTTCATGTCTGCCGACTCTGACTCCTGTTGTTCCTGATGTTCTAGTCCCTGTGGAACTACACCGCTCCTTCAGCTGATATCAGAAACCATGTGGTTTGGCCCTACCTGTATAACTGGTTCCAGGTTTGACTGGACTCTCTCTCTCTCTACACTCTTTCTCTCTCTCTCTCTACACTCTTTCTCTCTCTCTCTCTCTCTACACTCTTTCTCTCTCTCTACACTCTTTCTCTCTCTCTCTCTACACTCTTTCTCTCTCTCTACACTCTTTCCCTCTCTCTCTCCCTCTCTCTCTCTACACTCTCTCTCTCTTTCTACACTCTTTATCTCTCTCACACACACACACACACACACACACACAAAGAGATGAGAGGCAGGTATACTACAGATAGTTAAAACGGTGTGTTTTTTTTTTAGGTCTGTGGTATATCGTGTGTACGAAACATACATTGTCAACACCCTCTCTGTTATGTGGCCTACGTGACAAGAAACCAGTCCTGAAAAGAAATGGGAATCAACAATGGCCTCGATGGCAACAGTTACATAACACACGTTCACAACATCACAACAAAAGGATGGAACCATCGCAACATTCCAGATTTGTCCCTCATCGATACCAGTTCCTTTAAGGAAACGACCCAGAATGATGTCTCTGTTCAGTCTCGTGGGAAAACTCACATTACCAAGAGCTTCTCTTTTGTCTGGACTAGTTGGTGATTGTTCCAACATTATCCTGTTATCATAAATGCCAGCACATTAACTTTATGATTTATACTGAGGTTGTTTGACTCTAATCCCTCTAGAGAAGGAATGGCGGTGCCTGGAGTTGATAAGGAATGTATGAAAGTACAAATGTTTGGGCAGGGAAACCCATGTTCACCTGATGAAGACAGCAACATTGAAATGGCCGACAGTTCTAAACCGTCAGAGACTCTAACTGTACAGTAATATCTCCATGGAAACTTAGCTTGTGAATGTTCCGGCTTAGAAGGTTATCAGGACAAGCCAGCGTCATCGTGTGTGCATGTGTGTGTATGCTGTTGCCAGTAGACAATGGACAACAATGTGAAAATCTGTCATTCTTCAGCATTTAGATTCCTATTTATTTTTTGTTCATAGGGGTGTATATGTTGATGATTTCATGGATATTGTTTCTCTATTTCAAAGAAATAGAAATGTTAAGTTTGACCTATCGTGTTCTATTTCTGTCCCATTAAGAAACACCTTATTGACTACATAAATATAGCACATACTCTTGCTTGTAGAGTAGTACTGTAATGCCCACATGGTTTCCAGTTGATGGAACTACAAAGATATTCACAACAATGTCACACGATTCTCCTCTGTCTCGATCAGTAGGCGTTTCAACATGGTCGCATGGTTGCAGAAACGCACACACAAAGGCAGAAAGATCCAGAAAGAAATCTGGATTGTGCCCCCCCCCCCCCCCCCCAACCTCCATCTTTGAAAACTGGTACTTAAGTAACATACAGAACATTTTTGATTTATCCTCTAATAATCATAAGGTAATAAAAAGACAATCCCTCAGCTGGTATACAGTACACACCTACACACACACACACACACACACACACAAACGGGCCAAAGGTACCACAGTGTCTCTGTTCTACCCTTTGTCCCTGTACACAGGAAGGTCACGCTCATTTCTATGAAGCGGAGCTTAGCTTACAGGATAAATAATGAGGCTATAGGTTAAGGTCGGTTCTCAGAATAAAAAACATCATGTGGAGATTGCAGGAAGAGGTGGGAAGGAACCGGGGAGGTTTAAACACCGGCGTGCCCAGTGGCGTCACACTCAAACTGGGGAGAATCTTCAGAAGGCAGGGGGGGGGGGGGACCAGCAATGATCAGTGAACTCTAACCCTCAGGGCTGCCTGTCCTGTGTGTGTTCGATGTATCCCAGCTCTGACACACCTGATTCAAATGAACCACTGTTGTTAGCACGGTTTGATGATGTTCATTTGAATCAGGTGTGTTGGAGCAGGGAAACCTCAAACACAGTGGACAGAGGGACAGAGGGTATTGAGGATCGGCCCTGCAGACTACTGATGTCGAAATAGAATAACCTGGATGGTTACAGTTTGGAGAATTTATGCTCAAAGTTGATTCGAATAAGTAGCTGAAGTTTACTGCGCCTGAAGTTGGAGGGTACATCTTGTCACAAGGGTAGCTCTCCTGCGACAAGGTTTGAAAGCCTTGGGCTGGATCATTGGGCAGTACTGGTGGTTCTGTGGTAGGATTCTTACATAGCATGTGTGGGGCTTGGGTTTCATTCCTGGGGAGGGTTTGACCGAAGCTGTGATCATTCTGGTTTTTACATTTAAAGGGCTGTTTAAGGTAAGGAACTTGTATTTCCAAGAACCTGTCAGGCTTCCAATTGGCTGTTGATGAGTGTGCAATTGGTGCATAGGTAAACCTACCTTACTGAAAAGAATGCGTACACTTGACATTCCAATGTGTGTGAAAATCTGGAAATCTCATCCTTCTGGAACCATCTGAACGACGCCCTCTGATTGGAGAGGAGCTAGATGTGCTACAAAAGCTACCAGTGGCTCTGATTAGTCTACCATGCAATTTGGATACCTCCACACAATCCCATAATAATGACACCTGATGCCACTAATCATCGTGGCAACAACCTCACAAAGCAGCAATCTCATCAAGCCTTCTTGGTTGGATTACTCGGTTACAGGAAGTGCTTTTGAGAGCAGGGTTGCTGTAGTCTTTGTTAACAGTTTTCCAGAACATAACAGATTCCTTTAGCAGATAACCTGGACAGAGTCTTATCTAACTTGAGTAAGGTCACAGTGTGGTATGTCTTTTCCAGATGTGAATATGTTGTGGTAGAGATAATGATGAAAATATTGAATATGTAGGCATACCTGCATCATGTCCTAAAATGGCCGTCATTACGCAACATTTTCAATGGTAAAAAGGGCAATTTCGCTTGACTGAGTAACCTTAACCTGCCAAGTTTTTAACCCTGTGCATCTTGTTGGTTTGTCTTCTACGTAATTGTGCTCGTTGAACATTTTCCAATCTTTGTCCTAGTTTGTTGTTCGGGATAGCCGTAACCATGGCAAACCGGCAAAAGATGCAGGTTACTGTTACCCAGAGTAACCTTGAGGAGGCTAAGAGGAGAAAGGCTGTCATTGCTGTGGCGTTAGTGCTGGTCATACTGGGAGTGATGGCCGCTGTGTCATATGGCAGTATGTTATTATCCATATGTTTCATACAGACCCACTTTTTTTGCCCTTCGGTTATGATTCATCTCTGTTTTCATCGTCCTGTTGTAATGTTCCAGTCAAACTGCTGGTCTGCAGAAAGTTCTTCTTCTGCACCAAGTCCGTGCGCTTCATCTCCATGGCCCAGGTGTGCGACGGAGCGTCGGACTGCGCGGAAGGAGAGGACGAACTGGGCTGTGCGTCCAGCGAAACGGCCAATGCCACCTTCCCGCGTAAGCACCGCCCCTCCATCCGACCTTCAAGCTTACTTTGCGCTCTAATCGCAGCCTTTTTAACCGAACATGATGCCGTCTCTCTTGTCCAACACGCTCTCTTTCTCTCTCTCTGTCTCTGTAGTGCGATTGGTGGGACAAGCCAGGGTCCTGCAGGTGTGGAGGGCGGAGGGCGGCTGGAGCAGCATTTGCGCGGACGACTGGATGATGCAACACACCCGCGCCGCCTGCCAACAGCTGGGCTACACACTGTGAGAACCCCCGATCGCCCTCATCCGCGTCAACCGATCGCCATTCCGCTTCCTCTATAACTTTCTCCTTTTCCGCCTCCGCCAGGAACCCCGAGAGCAGGAACATCCCGGTCCACAGCCTGCCCTCGTCTCTGGCAGCAACCCTCAGCGCGGTGAGACCGGACGCTAAGGGCCAGATCCAAGCTGCCCTCTCCAGCAGGTAAGGAGGGAAGCCCTCTGACTGCCCTCAACCTCCGTGCCCTCGCTCACCAACAGGGTTAATCTTTTTGATTGTCGTCCCCCCCCCCCCCCAGACCAAACTGCGTCTCCGGCTACGTGATCGCTCTCTCCTGCTCGGGTAAAGACGCCACCTCCTTTCCCGGGTTTGTCTTTCAAGACCAGCTGTTTGGGGAGTGAGTCACTGTGTGTGTGTGTGTGTGTGACCTCCCCCTAGACTGCGGCGCTGCGGTGGAGCAGGACCGGGTGGTGGGGGGCTGGGACTCCACCATCGAGGAGTCTCCCTGGCAGGTGAGCCTGCTCCTGAATGGCCGGCACACCTGCGGAGGGTCCCTGGTCGCAATCTCCTGGGTGGTCACCGCCGCGCACTGCTTCGGACGGTCAGTACGCTTTGCAATGTACGGTTCCTGTCAAAAAGTTTGGGGACGCCTTTCAGGCTAGAACTAGTTTGTCTTCAGACGGTTAAACGGCCTGGTTTGCTGCACGTAGGACACAGAAACATGAGTCTCTGAAACGATGAAATGCTGAAACTTTGGAACTTGTTTCAGTTCCCAACAATGTAGATTTCATAATCCATAAACCTGCTATGTTTTGGGACTGTCGCTTTGCTATGATCGGTTACCAATGCTCTCTTGTAAAGCTCTCTCTCGGAAGTCGCTTTGGATAAAAGCGTCTGCTAAACGAATAAATGTTAACGACGTTTCCTAACCTTTGACAGGCTCGTTAGCGTTTGTTCGTCTATGAGTTTTCAGTTCAAAGGTTGATTGTCTCACCCCAGCGATAAGGAGCTGGACCACTGGCGGGTGATGCTCGGCCGGACTAAGCTGGGCACCTCTGGGGGAGCGTCGCTGGCCGCCATCGTCATCCACGAAAAATACAACCCCTCCCTCAGCGACTACGACATCGCCTTGCTGCGTCTGTCCCAGCCCGTCGCTGTCAGAGGTGCGTGATGCGTGCGGTCTCTCATTCCTGACAGGAAATGTCGCGGCACCCAACCGAATACAAGCCTTCGAATTCTGTCCTGTTTGGTGTGCGTTTCCTTGATGAAGCCCGGTATTTCAACATCATGCCACACTACCATCTAGTGTTCTTTAGGTTGAACTGCTGAGAGAGTGATTCTGTCGTGTGAGGTTCAGACAATAGCCCAGATTGTGTATAGGAACGTACGGCTTGTTTTTCTCGTGCCTAACTACATCGTTTTGGATTCAGATGCCGTCAGACCAGTGTGCCTGCCCCCCACCAGCCTGCCTCTGAAGGCTGGGGACCCTCTGGTGGTGACGGGCTGGGGAACCCTTCAGGAGGAAGGTAAGACCTGGAGTTAGCCCCACGCTGGCTAAAACAACATGGTTGCTAATGGGAACAGGGGTGGTGGTGGGGGGGGGGGGGGGGGGGGGGTGGAGCCTTGCAGCCAAAGGAACCAGAAGGAACTGTGAGTTTGAAACCCTGACTGTGGCAACATGACGTTGTGTTCTTTGGACAAGGCACTTCACCCTACTTGCCTCAGGGAGGGATGTCCCTTTACTTGCTCTGGGTCGCTCTGGATAAGAGCGTCTGCTGAATGTCTAAAACCATGTGGCCTCTCCTCTGATCTCAGGTCAGGTCTCCACTGTCCTTCAGCGGGCCAACTTGGCTTTGATTGACAGCGACGTGTGTTCCCGCCCCTCCGTGTATGGCTCCCACATCACTCCCAGAATGCTGTGCGCAGGAAGCATGGAGGGGAAAGTGGATTCCTGCCAGGTGACAGTGAAGCTCTTCATCCACACCCATAGACTCTCATGTTCTTGCCGCCATGTTTTATTTGGACTGTTACTTGCGAGTTGCGGAGGTGTAACGGGTCACGGTCTCCCCCATTTCCTCCCAGGGTGATAGCGGGGGGCCCCTGGTGTACCTGTCTGATCGCTGGCAGCTGGTGGGCGTGGTGAGCTGGGGTATAGGATGTGCCCGAGCCGGTTACCCAGGGGTCTACAGCAGGGTGGACCTCTTCTTGAACTGGATCTTCTCCATCATGGAGGTTGGTGTCTAGATACACGTTTCAAATGGAAGGTGAGATGATTGTAACTTTACACTAACTGTAATGTCATGATGTCGATCTAAACCCAACAACCCAACCTGCACGGTTGTCCTCTTCTCCAGAAACACTCTTGAGGTTCTCTTGAAGCGTTCTTCTGCGAGGCAGATGACGGAGCTCTTCGGCGTTTTTTTCGTGGAAAGACTTTGCACCGAAATAGTTTTCAGGTCCACGTGTTCGGAAAGTGTTTTTAAATGAGATGTTGTATAGCGTGGTTGAAGGAAATCTGGTTCGGCATAATGTGAGTCAATGTGGAGCTTATTTTTCTAAGCACTATAATTGAGCTTTGTTGTGTCATTCCTAAGTGATGAAGGCAGCGCAAAATGTGATTTAATTTAAATACTTTATTTGTTTCTGTGGCTTTTTATAATAAAGAAAAATAGAGCTGACATTGGTGTGACTGTGTGGAGGACATTTTGAAAGTGGCTATACATTCATGTGAGGAACACAATGACCCACGCAGGGTCGAAACGCCTTCCCTTCCTGCTGCTCGTAACCAAGGTGTTAGGGGTCAGGGGTCAGTACGTAAGGCCAAAGCAGGCTCTTGAAAACCAAACATCCAACGTTCAACTCTTTATCTACCAAATCATTCGGCGAATACATTTTGAATGTTTTCACGATGTCCCGACCGAAACCAAAACAGTGAATTGTGTTGGGGGTAATGTTGGAATACAATGAATCTTTTGTGGTTGTTATTGACCGTGAACCTTAAGACTTGGCTGTCGAGCAACGAAGACGTTTCATAAACATTCGGTGGTCAAAGGTGCAATACATGACATAGTCATACATCTACAATACTTTCCAATAACTTCATAGGCACCAGTTGGACAAACTTAGGACGTCAAAACGTTGGTGTTCCAGTCACAAGACCAAAAACACGTCTCTGTCATTCAAACTGAGCTTATCCACCATGTTGGCAAACATAGCATACCTTATCAGGTTACTCATATTCAAGCATATTCCTAAAAAGTTATAACTTTTGTTTCGTGTTGAATTTCCACCTCAACGTTTTTTTGCTGAGTCATCCACAGAAACCCGAAGTGGAATAGGAGAGATGGCCTATCAGAATGCCTTCTGCTCTGGCACCCAAAACATCCTATCGAGACGTGAAAACGTTCGGGTTACGGGAAACGATCCGTCCAATCAAAAACATCGTAAAGGAGGTCAACCTCAAAGAAAGAAGTTGGCATTAGTGCAGTTTGGTGGAGAGACAGAGGATCCTCTCGTTTCCCAGAAGCCCCTGCTCGCCTCAGCGTTATTGCTTACGTTCTACAGAAGCTGTACCAACATGTTTGAGCGGCAATGAAGGGATCCATTTACAGTACAAAAGGTCTGGAGGTCTAGGACGCAGCCCTTCGACGGTGGGGGGAATCTGTCCTCATCTAACCATAATGCTGGCAACAGAATTTCTAAGCGGTACTTGTTTGCGTCATTTACAGAAGGTTATGTAACCACACCCGCCAAATCTCACGCGTTCGATTGGTTCAACAGCAGTGTGCGTAAATCACATGCCCCGAAACTTCCAATCCTGACCGCGTTCCGAATCAGTGTTTAATCCCGTCGCCCGCAGGTCATCGTTACAGATGACTTCCTCCGCCGCCCTGAATGACCGATCGTCGCTATCCGGAAACGCGCGCAAGGCAACGTCAACGATGAAAATCCTTTCCACGTTGGAGGTTTCTTTCTGTCTCTTCCATACTGATGAGGAGAGGCACGGTATATCAACAACTGCCGAGGTCTCTTTAAAAAAAAAACGCCCTGTTTTCCAGGAACACTATTATTCCTATGGGATCACCCTTGCCAGAGTTATTTAGGTAACAAGACATTCAGGTAAAGGAGCCACAGATATTGTCTGTGAGCCTCTCCCTCGATGCAATCCTTGGCCTGAATAACTCCTTAACGGTTTTTAACACCACAACAGCAGTAATGCTTGGGGATGGGACCAGAGATCCTCTTGCAGACGGGTCGTTTATTTATATGTTTTATCCCGTTATTTGAGATGAAGGGTAACGATGGTCGTGGGTATTTATTGCAAGGTGTGGACAAAGGGTCTGTCTCGCGTGTGCAGGGAACGATGAGCCGTCGGCGGGGGAGAAAATCACAGCGCCGACGACTCTCACGCGTTCGATTGGTTCCCCGGCGCGAGGAGCCAATCAAAGGCAGGTATCTCGTGAGAGTCGGCAGCTCTGGAAGGTAGCGTCGACGTGAAGTCCAGTGACCCTCATAGTGCATAGCTTTGTCAACTTGGGGGGGGGGGGGCAGTTTGACACCGAGTAACAGAGACGTTTGGGTTCTACCTCAAGCACAGCCAACCGTGAATAAAATAGATTACATTTCTATTGTCAAGCACTGTGTTTCAAATCCGGACGGTTTGACATGCGTAGAAAGGCATTCGTTATTTGTCTTAAAGCGGCGTTTTTTTAAAGAGTCATTCGGTTTTCTACGGGGGTTCGTTTTAGGGATTGTCTATCATATCATTCACCAGCTTGGATTATTAGTTTGCGTTTTGCTGTTTTATCTGTGTTTTTTTTCTTTCTAGCACTTGTCCTCTGCCGGTCAGCAGAAGCATTAAACAGGCACCTGTGTTTTATATTAAGCAAAGAAACCTTATTAGAAGCTGAGCTGAATTAATATCCTTGCCATACAAATGCCCTTAATGCTGACCAACTAAACAAACGCCCCCCTTGGGAGGCCAAAGTAATGAGCTCAGTCAGGGAAAAGTATTTTGAGACTAACGGATTGGACTCACTCACTAAAGTCATTCATAAGAATAGCAAAGCAAGACGCTACGTTAGGAGGTTTTCGTTTCACATTCATCTTAAAGACTTTGTGGAGAATTTTTTGTGTGGATATTTAAAGATATCGTGGTCTGAGTACTGCAGTGTTAGCATGGGGCTTAGAGTGTGGCATCAGGAACCTAATTCAGCCCAGGAAAAACATCCTACATTGCACTAGTTCCTGTCTCAGGCATATTCTAAACAAAATAATATGACTTATTATATATACTGTGTATGTTTAATTTATTCTTCTTCCTAACGTATGAAAATCCGATCCTAAGTGTAGCTGTTTTCTATCGTGTGTCAACTTAGACGAACGGGAGTCTTTTGCGCGCCAACGCGTGCGCTCGTGAACGGAAGGCGTCATCCGACGCGTGTTTCTCCGTGGCCGCATCCCTGCGGAGCGCTCTCACTTCTTCTTTGGTGTGGCTTTGGAGTCGGCTTTGGATCCTGAGAGGCCGTTTTCCGTGTTGTCGATCCCTGACGAAGTCACAAGGCACTCCTTGCTGCGAGAGGGGAGAGAGGATGCGACAGGGTTAAAGGGTCGCCCAAACTGATCCGCGTTCCGTTCTCGGTGCAAACGGCCGAAAAACACAGATGGGAGGCCCCCCCTGCCCCGTGTCGGACTCACTTTTTCTCCTCGATCTTGGCGAGGACGAAGAGAGTGAAGTTCTTCAGCAGCATGAAGCCCATCAGCAGGGCGATGCCCCCGCCCACCGCAGAGGCGATGATGATGGTCAGCGTGTTGTCCACCACCCTCACTGCAGACGCCCCGCACCGCCAGTGGAGAGGAGGAGAGGAGAGGGGAGGAGAGGAGGGTAGAGGAGAGGAGGGGAGAGGGAAGGAGAGGAGAGGAGGGGAGAGGGAAGGAGAGGAAAGGAGAGGAGAGGAGGGGAGAGGGAAGGGGAGGAGAGGAGGGGAGAGGGAAGGAGAGGACAGGAGGGGAGAGGGAAGGGGAGGAGAGGGGAGGGGAGGAGTGGGAAGGAGAGGGAAGGGGAGGAGAGGAGAGGGGGGGAGAGGGAAGGGGAGGAGAGGAGAGGGGGGAGAGGGAAGGGGAGGAGAGGAGAGGGGGGAGAGGGAAGGGGAGGAGAGGAGGGGGGGAGAGGGAAGGGGAAGGAAGGAGAGGAGAGGGGAAAAGAGGGGAGGAGAGGGGAAGCGATTAAATTCAATTCCAACCACATCATCATCATCTCACGAGGACTCATGTCCCCATGTCTGTCCCCAACACCTCCTCACTCACGCTCGTCCACCACCATCAGCGTGAAGATGGCGCTGTGGTTCTTGCCCTTCTCTTTGGGATTGCGTCCGAAGCAGGTGTACTGGCCGTCGTCCTCGAAGGTGATGTTCGCCAGCAGGATGGACACGTTGTTGGTCTTCGTTTGGCCCACAAATTGCACCCGCTCGTGGAAGACCTCCACCTTAGGCTCCACCCCCTCGGACGGGATGGTGGACTCACACACCTGAGTGGAGAAGGCGGGGCATCTGAGACGCACGAAAACTGAACGAAATCACTCAAGTCTAATCGCTGGGTTCTATTGCTTCATAGCTGCATAGCTCCTTAACGTAAGATATACAGTGCGAAACCTCTGTATCTGTCTATGATCATCTTGTAGTAATTGGACTTATATAGAGTATGTGGCTTGTCTAGTCACTTAATTTAACACCCATAATTTATTTATTTTAAAACTTTTATATTGCACTGGGAGTCAAATGTACTTGTTTTAAGCACAAGCAAACTTCACACATTTGCAATATAACGTGACAGGGTACGGTGTTTGTATATTGTATTTTTTTGTATTCTTGCTGTTGCAAACTGCACTTTCCCCACTGCAGGACAAATAACGAGGAGCGGCCGGTTCCTGACCTTCTCCATGGTTCCGTTGGCGTTGAACTGCCAGTTGAAGTAGAGGTTCTTGATGCCGATGCAGCTGGCGTAGGTGCAGGGAAGCAGCACCGTGCTGCCGTTCACCGCCTCGATGAACGGGATCTTCCCCGTGGACATCTCCAGCGCCTGGGCTACCCACACCCCTGGGAGAGGAGGTCCAACAGAAGGTGAGAGAGAGAGAACTGACTGACTGACTGACTGACTGATTAACTAACTGACTGACTGACTAAGTGACTGATTAACTGACTAACTGACTGACTGACTGACTGATTAACTAACTGACTGACTGACTAAGTGACTGATTAACTGACTAACTGACTGACTGACTGACTGATTAACTGACTAACTGACTGACTGACTGACTGATTAACTGACTGACTGACTGACTAAATGACTGACTGACAAACTGACTGATTAACTAACTGACTGACTGATTAACTGACTGACTGACTGATTAACTGACTGACTAACTGACTGACTGACTGACTGACAAACTGACTGACTAACTAACCGATTAACTGACTGACTAACTGACTGACTGACTGACTGACTGACTGACTGACTGACTAACTAACTGACTGACATACTGACTGACTGACTAACTAACCGATTAACTGACTGACTAACTAACTAACTGACTGACTAACTGACTAACTGACTGACTGACTGACTGACTGACTGACTGACTGACTGATTAACTGACTGACTGATTAACTAACTGACTGACTGATTAACTGACTGACTAACTGACTAACTGACTGACTGACTGACTGACTGACTGACTAACTAACTGACTGACATACTGACTGACTGACTAACTAACCGATTAACTGACTGACTAACTAACTAACTGACTGACTAACTGACTGACTGACTGACTGACTGACTGACTGACAAACTGACTGACTGACTGACTAACTAACTGACTGACTGACTGACTGACTGATTAACTAACTGACTGACTGACTGATTAACTGACTGACTGACTGACTGATTAACTGACTGACTGACTGACTGACTGATTAACTGACTGACTGCCTGTATCTGTAATGCAGCAGGAGGTCAGGGTCATGACGCAGCGAACAGGGAAACCTGCGCCAAGCGGCCGATGCTGCCACAGCTCCTAAAGCCAGCAGCTGGTGCTTGTTGACGCAGTGAGATGGAGGGAGACAGGAGAGAGGAACCAGGGAGAGACAGAGTCATTAAAAGCAACGCCGGAACGGGCTGTTGTCGTTTGTTGCGGACGAGCGTCGAAGTGTGCGTGGCTGAGCCGGTGTGTGACTCTGCGTGTGTTGGGTTCGGGGGGGGGATTTATTTATGATGTCTTGGATGTTCCGAGGCCAGTTCGACGTAACGCCGCCTCATTAAACGCGGCCATTAACAAAATTAGCTGGGATCCTTTTCCGCTGGGGGGGGGGGGGGAACGCTGTGAAATCCTTTCACCTCTTTAACACAATCCAGATACCGCTGACAAAGGATGGACTCCGTGTGGGCCTAAAGATGATTGATGGCTGCCCACCCCCACTCTCCCCCCCCCCAATGCCGTCCGAAACCATTCACGCCGGCGTCCTTCTCTTTAACTCTCTTCTCTCCCTCCGCACCCCACCCCCCCCCCCCCCCCATCCCCCGCCCCTTCCTCCTCTTCTTCTCATGTGGGCCGTTGCCCCCGGCCGCTGTGACGCCTCATCGCCCACAGCGCCAAGGTCAACCGGGGGACGAGAACCCCCCCCCCCCCGGTCCCTGCAGTTCGGGACGGGACGGTACGGGCCAGGGGGACGTATAGAGGAGGGGGGCGTGCGCAGGCGTGTAGTATGGATGCCGTGTCTCTCTCTCTCCTCTCTCCTTCTCTCTCTCTTGCTTTCTTTTTGCTCCCCTTTGCCGTCCCTTCTCTCTCTTTTCGACCCCCCCCCCCTCTGCTCTCTCTCTCTCTGTTAGTCTCTGCTCTCTCTCTCTCTGTTAGTCTCTGCTCTCCCTCTCTCTGTTAGTCTCTGCTCTCCTCTCTCTCTGTTAGTCTCTGCTCTCTCTCTCTCTGTTAGTCTCTGCTCTCTCTCTCTCTCTGTTAGTCTCTGCTCTCTCTCTCTCTGTTAGTCTCTGCTCTCTCTCTCTCTTTGCCCCAATGCAGCAGCACCGGTGATGCTGCAGAAACGCACCCAACAGTAAACGCTCTCTCATCCCCCCCCCCCTCTCTGTTTTCCCTCATCTCTCGCTCTCTATCTCTCTCTCTCTCTCTCTCTCTCTCTCTTTCTCTCTCTCTCTCTCTCTCTCTCTCTTTCTCTCTCTCTCTCTCTCGCTCTCTCTCTCTCTCTCTCTCTTTCTCTCTCTCTCTCTCTCTCTCTCTCTCTTTCTCTCTCTCGCTCCTCTCTCTCTCTCCTCTCCTCTCTCTTTCTCTCTCTCTCTCTCTCTCTCGCTCTCTCTCTTTTCTCTCTCTCTCTCTCTCTCTCTCTCTCTCTCTCTCGCTCTCTCTCTCTCTCTCGCTCTCTCTCTCTCTCTCTTTCTCTCTCTCTCTCTCTCTCTCTCTCTCTTTCTCTCTCTCTCTCTCTCTTTCTCTCTCTCTCTCTCTCTCTCTCTCGCTCTCTCTCTCTCTCTCTCTCTCTCTCTCTCCTCTTTCTCTCTCTCTCTCTCTCTCTCTCTCTCTCTCCATCCTCTCGCTTCTCTCTCTCTCTCTCTCTTCTCTCTCTCTCTCTCTTTCTCTCTCTTCTCTCTTTCTCCTCTCTCTCTCTCTTTCTCTCTCTCTTTTCTCTGTGTTTTTTTTTTGTCGGTCATCTCATATTGCCTAAGAACTGCGTGACCGAACCGTATAATGTTTTACAGAGAGCCCAGCTCAGTAAAGCCAATCGCAGGTGGGCGCATTGGAAGTCCCACACCCGGCTTTTGCACTGCCGATCATCCACGGCGTTATACGTACGCTCCCCCGGAACGTTCCGGAAGTTTTTGTTGGTGAAGTTGTCCCCTGCGGTGGTGGTGGAGGAGGAGGCGGCGGCTGGTCGAACTGGGACACTCCGCAGGGATCGCCCCACTTTCGGCCTACATGTGTCAGAACCTTCAGGAACAATGCGGGCGCCAAGCAGCCCAACCCACAGCGAGGATCCTGGAACATTTCGCTGTCCTGCTTGGAAACAGGGCGGGGGGGCTACAGGCTTGTAGCGCATCTCGGCCACTCGGGGGCGCTGTCCGGGTGGGTGGTTGGAGGGGGGAGGGGAGAGGAGGGGAGGGAGGAAAGGGAGAGGGGAGAGAGTGAGGAGGGAGGGGGATTTGAGTGGGCCGTGGACCCTGGCTCTCTACCCACCGCCGAACCAGCGACTGTCCCCTTCTAGATATACGATTCCGCTCGCTAAGTCCCCTTAAGATCACGGCCCTTCGTTGGCGCCGCTGGCACTGCAAATGGACACCCTCACTCACCCCTCGCAGTGAAAAGGCATTTTGATACACGATGACGCCGATACCTTTGACCTTAATCTACACAATTGCTGCGTAGGAACAATCTGTGAAGGTGATAGTTAGGTCGACACCTGCATTAGATGTGTGTACACTGTATCCCTGTCTGGTTCCACAGGGCCAGCTGTCGGAATCCACCATGCTACGTATTCCCCTACTGACCATATCTCCCGTGGCTTCATAGAAGCCCCTCGTGCTAAATTGAGATTCACTCCAACTCTGCAATCTTGAATTTTACCTCAGGATACAAGGCCCCCATTCGAGTATCGCAGGCTTTACGAAAAGTTTTCCATGACAAAGTGCTACGCATTCACGATTCCCTTTGACTGCTGCAAGTTTTCAATGACATTACATTGAGTCATTCAGCAGACGCTCTTAGTCCAGAGCGACTTACAGCAAGTACAGGGACATCTCACCCCTGAGGCAAGTAGGGTGAAGTGCCTTGCCCAAGGACACAACGTCATGTTGGCACAGATGGGTTTGAACCGGGTAGCTTCTGATTACCAGCCCGACTCCCTAACTCAGCCACATATAAAAGAAGTGGAGGGATGGTAAAACATCTCACCTAGGAGCAGAGTGAGGATCAGGCCGCTGGCGAACGCGTGTGTGGGGAACACACACTTCCTCTCGCTCCTTCTCCTGTGACCCTCCATGGCGGTCCTGACGGGATCCGCAAAACACACCCAGCTGTACGATCCAGCCCCCGGAGCCTGTGAAGCTGGATTCACCCCCGCCCCCCAGCCCCCCAAAAGTCGCTAATCCTGGATCTTCCGTCGGCCGGACGAGGGAGCGCGTGTCCGAACGTCAGTCCCCCCCCTTGTCCTGGTTGCGGATCCAGGCAGCCTCCCGCTCTGCGAGAGAGGGACTGTAGGTTAGACAGAGGGCGCGCAGGGGAGGGGGAGGAAGAGGAGGAGGAGGAGAGGGGCCGGGGAAGAGGCGGGGGGGGGGGGGGGCAGGGAAGCAGGGGGAAAACTCAGAAGGAAAAGTTCCCCCAACAGAACCGGTTTCTGATCCGGACGGAAATCGTATCAAAGAGGAGTGGGGGGTTGGGGGGGTGGGGGGGGAAGGGATAGAGATGAGATTAACAGAGTGTGGAGAGAGAGAAATATAAAGAGAGAGAGAGACAGACAGAGAGAGAGACAGACAGAGAGAGAGAAAGCAGACGTGACATGCCTCTATGCGTACAGTCCAAGCGGGGAGCTCCGGTCCAGTCCTGGGGTACCGGCTTCTGCAGCCCAGCTGAGTCAGGGAGGGACGGCGAGGCGGAGGGGAGAGGAGAGAGGAGGGGAGGGCAGGAGAGACGCGCTGCTCGGTCAGGGACGGGTGCAGTCGAGGAGAATCCGCCAGCCAGCTCGTCCCCTGCAGAGAGGCACACTGCAGCCCCGGCAAAAGAGAGAGAGAGAGAGAGAGAAAGAGGAGAGAGAGAAAGAGAGAGGGGGGGTGTCCAAGAGAGAGTATGACTGAGATAGTCAGCGAGAGAGATTGAGAGAGAGTGTGCGTGTGTGAGAGAGAGAGTGGGTCTTACAGAGAGAGTCTTAGGAGAGAGAAAGAGAGAGAGAGAGTCTTAGAGAGAGAACGAGAGAGAGAGAGTCTTGGAGAGACAGATAGGAGGTAGAGAGCAGCTGAGAGAGAGCGGCTGCTGCAGTGTACCTGATGACGGAACACTCCGCTCTCCTTCCCGGATAACCGAGACCAAACAATGCTGAGTCTTCCGCCCGCCCGCCAGCCCTGCTGGCTATCTCTCAACTTTTCTCCCCGCTCAGCTTGGATCGGTGCGAGATCCCTCCCCCCCCACCCCCCCACCCCCCCCCCTCCGCTTTTACCTCCCTCCTACCCTCTCTCTCTCTCTCTCTCTTTTGCCTTACCTCCTGCATCCCCCTCCCTCCTTCCCCCACCCTCCCTCTCTCCTCTCCTGACACAGGGTGTGAATGCAGACGCACGCACTTTCGTCCGAGGAAGATCAGAGACAGTTCTGCAGTGCAGGTTTGAGGACTCGCCGCCGTGTCCGTCCCCCCCCCCCCCCCCCCCCCCACACCTTGTGTTCATCAACACCCGTGTATAAATAGACGCGGCGGACCCCTTGGGGTACTCGCTCCGGAATAGGGGCACCGTGCGTTTGAGGATGCGATGTTTGACGGCCCCTGAGGGCCGCTGCTCTGCGGACGTGGCGGGGGTCCCGAAAGGTTAGCCGATGGCCACGTGGAAAAAAAACGCGTCTGGGTTTACCTGCAATGTGACTGTGACTTTGAGAGCCACCCCCCATCCCCCCCCCCCCCCTCTCTCGTTCTCCCTCTCTTTAACTCCCCTTGCCGTACACTCCCCCCGTGCCACATGATAGATTGACAGAATTGAGTTTCCGGTGACTCTGCATTTCTCTCTCTCTCTCCCTCTCCATCTCTCTCTCCTCTCTATCTCTCTCTCTCTCTCTCCCTCCCTCTCCATCTCTTTCTCCCTCTCTATCTATCCCTCCCTCCCTCCCTCTCCCTCTCTCTCTCCATCTCTCTCTCACTCTCTATCTCTATCCCTCCCTCCCTCCCTCCCTCCCTCTCCATCTCTCTCTCACTCTCTATCTCTATCCCTCCCTCCCTCCTCCCTCCCTCCCTCCCTCCCTCTCTCTCTCTCTCCTCCCTCTCCATCTTCTCTCTCACTCTCCCTCCCTCCCTCCCTCCCTCCCTCTCTCTCTCTCTCTCTCTCTCTCTCACCCTCTACTACTCACATGAGGATATTGATATGTTGTTTGGTGGCAGGAGATCCTGTCGCACGCCCCCAGCTCTGGTTGGATGAGTGTCATATTCCTCCACCTCAGGGTTATTAGCATCCGCTAACCCTCCAGCAATCAAGCATGTGTGTGTCTGTGTGTGTGTGTGTGTGCGTTGCCGTGATCTGGTCAGCGCCGGCCTGCCTTCGAACCCGGCCCTCGTTCGAATCCTGTTTGTGGGCGGGCGGATGTGCATGACCGCACTCTGTCAGTTCTGTGCCACTGGCAAAATGCCGAGTCGTCAAGCTCAGAATCTAGTCTCATTTATACTTGTATACACACACACACACACACACACAGACACACAGACACACACACGTTTCACTGGGTGAATGCGTCCTCTGCTGTTACCGCAGTGTGCTGTTTGCTCCAGGGCCAGTCTCAGCTCGAGGTACCTCACACAACACACGCAAACACCAAGCTAAACTTGCGGGCGTTATCGTTCTTTTTCATCGACACACACCCTACAGTCAACACCCCATGTTCAGACACGTTCCTGAACCATGCCCGTGATCGTGGATATAATACCTATCCCATAATAAGTCCAACCCATCCAAACCCGTGTTCTTGTACGGCTCGTTCTAAACGAGCCAATAGCGGCACAGATAATCTTTTTAAGCCACAACATGTAGCACTGATAAGGTGACGGTAGAGGACGTACATTCTAATTTGCACTCAAGGAAAGTGGAAAAATAACCGGAAAGAAGGTTCCGGAAACCTTCAAATAAATATTTGAAGGACGAAAGCAATAAGAAAACGAAGACGGCAATGTTATATGAATCCTCGTACAGCACATTCCTAATCGACAGCAGTGTCAGCTGAAATGGCACGATGGCAGGAATAAAGACTGTTAGTAGACACAGGAATGTAAACTGTCACAGTGAGGTTTGAATGGACAGGCCTGGGGTGACAGGAGAGGGAAGATCACAGCCACACATGCATGGTTGGGGGTTCCATGGTGACTTAAGTTCCTCTGTTGTTTTCCCAGGAGTAGAGCTTGATTTCACAACCTCTATCGCTTCACGTTACCCTCCGAACTTCAACACACCTGCAACTCCTACCAGGTCAAATAATCATGTTTGAAATGAATATCAGACATACGTTAAAACATCAAAACTTTATTAAAAACAGCCTCTGGGAATTGTAAAAAATACAAATATTAATAATACAAATAGCTTAGATCTTTAATATACATTTTAAAACAGCTTTTGCAAGAGGACTTTCAACTTTAAAATGGCAGGACAAAGCAGGGTCAACATGTGAAACCGTGAAAAGAAAATGGCGGTCCCACAATCAGTTAGGCAGAAGCAGTCGGCCCCTGTTTTCACGGGCCCTTTGCAGAAAAAAGCTGCTTTCCTGAGGGCTGAGGTAAACCTTCATCCGTCAGCTGGGAGGGAAGTCGCAGTGAACTCTGGTCAATTTATCCAGCGGGGAAATGTTAATTGATACTCGTCCCTGCGGGGAGTGTGTGTGTGTGGGGGGGGGGGGGGACTTTGATACATCCACGAAGTCCTGAGTGTGGACAGGATGTATGACTGGCTGTCATTCCCTGGCTGGAGCCGTTCTTGTTTTCTAGATGTATGAACGGGACTTTTCCGGCCCCAGCCGGTTCAGATTGTTCCTGTCATCATCATCATCCTCGCGATCATCTTCCTCCTCTCTTTCTCAATGGATCGCCACCTCCACTTCGTCCGAACAGGAAGCCGCTTTCTCGTACTTGGCAGGCTTAAGGTGCAGCGCCTCCACAGGTTCACTGAGCCGCACACACACACACACACACACACCTTCTAAACACTGGAACTGACGGCCCAACACACTGCCTCCCTCACCATTCTCAAGAACATGGTTCCTTCTCTTTAAAATGGAGTTGTACCAGTTAATGCAATAACGTCACAAAAAAAGGCTTCAGGGGGTTAGTACAGGGTCGTTTCCCATCTGAATTCAGGCTTTAGGGGAAAAATAGCAGCAGAGTGTACAGGGAAAAGCATACCGCAGCCATTAGTCTGGCTAAGCAGAACAACATCCATGACTCAGCTCAGTTCAGGACACCAGGATTTAAGTGCTCAACCGCTTACGTTCCTGATGAATCGATGGAGTTCCATATCGGAAGGTTAAATTGTCAGTCAACGTTAAAATTGTAACTTGCCTTTGGAACGAATAGCTTGCATGTAAATGATTAAAGAACTCAGTCAAAAGGATGATTTAATCTACGGGCTAGAGGCATGTTAAGTATAAGGGTAAACCTTCTAGATAGCAGTCCTGTTGTGAGAATGTGAGGCCAAGTTTTAGTGGCATTAAAATGTCCGACAATGGGGGGGGGGGGGGGGGGGGGGCGGGGGAATCGTGTCAACATTCGAATTACAAGAAGCTACCAGGCAGTAACTGAAGGACCTTGGTAACGCTGAGGTAAAACTCCTCGCGCTCAGTCTGTGAGGAAGGTTAGGGAGTAGAGACAAGAGAGAGAGAAAAAACACCACACCACACCTTTCCCAGAATGCAACAGGATGTCCCCCTGCAGAGAGGGAGCAGGAAGTAGCTCCGACACCAGTCACTGCCAGTCAGTAGGGGGCGGGGGGCGGGGGGGGGGGCTCACCACTCTTCGTCATCTCTCCAGCCCTCGTCGCCGGTCCGATGTTCGAAGTCCTCGTCGGCGTGCTTCCTGCGGACGAACCTGATGGCCACGAACACGGTCAGGATGACGAGCACCAGGCCTATGGCGGCTCCCACGGCGATGAGCAGGATTCGAACCTCCGACACGGTCGCTGGAGTTAACGGCGCCAGAACGTTCGCACGCAGTTAAGTCACCAGAGTTATAGTTTTACTCCTATACATGTTCTATGTTGCTCTTCTCTGTCACAGTGAATTATATGTTTGTTAATCTTGCATAGGGATTAAACCTGATTCTGATTCTGATTACAACATCCAACAACAACCAAGACTACCTTTGTAAACCTCTGACAAGCAATGCTGCTCCGTCTCAATCATTCTGCGTTTTGGCGTCGCGTTAGCCTGACTGACCTCTGTTGACTATCCGGACGACGACTTCTCCATTGATTCCGTGAACGTCCGGAAGGTTCCGCACCTGGCAGGTGTAGGTTCCGTTGAAGGTGGGGAGAGCGTTCCGCAGGGTGATCGACGCGTCCTTCCTCATGATGTCCCCTGACCACTCGGCGTGGCCCTTGAAACGGCCCTCGGTGGGTGGATAAGCTTTTTCCTGGTAGAAAAACACCTGAAACACACAAAGTGTTTTGTTCCATCAGAATGTCTCTGTATTAAGGTGGGGGAATCACTTCTTCGGAATGGCTTCTGTGTTCTGTTTGTTTTTCGTGAGGGAATCGGGTTTCTGGGGGACTCTCACGTACAGACTCCTCGCCCCCCTTGTTGAGCGGCCGAAAGTTCCAGGACACCATCACAGAGGAGGAGGACACGGGATGCTGGGTCTTAAAGGTGCACTTCAGGGTCACGTCGGTCCCGTTGACCCCCTCCACCTCCTCTGGGGTGCTGACCTCCATCCCTCCAGCTCGCCGCGTACCTGGACACGTGTGTGTGTGTGTGGGGGGGGGGGGGGGGGAGGGGGGGGATGGGGGGTTACGGTTGGAATCCACGGAAAGGGGTTTTCCCGCAGAAAGCAGTTCTCAAGATCGGAGACGAACACTTTGTCGACCTCCCTCCCCCCCTTCTCCCTCCCCCCCTTCTCCCTCCCTCCCTCCCTCCCTCCCTCCCTCTTTCACAAAGAGCTTTGTTGCATATTTGACATGACTTGACAACACTCAAATGAGGCTTCAGAAAAGCAGCCTCCAATCTTTCTTTGGCTATTTCACATGTAACCGTAATTATGGTTACACAGCATGGCCGAGGGAATGTTACATGGCTCTCTTTACTGAAAACAAGTGATCTGCTGGCTGTTTATATTACCTCAGACTAAACTTGACCAGAATACTGCAGTCAGCACACCACATCGGCCTTGACAGCCACCAATCCCACTGTCTACTTATCATATCACTCGAGCGGTAAACCAGAAGACTGTGGTAGTATAGAACCATTAGTGACACATTTTTACGGACCTTTCCGGAAAGCAGCCTGAAGCAGTACTTTTACTTGAGTGTGAATGTCACAGTACTTCTGAACAGTCTGACCGTACAGCGGAAATGATTAAAAAAAAGCAAGTCGTTATTCCAAAAATGCATCTGTTAATCATTAAAGGATCTCAGTCCAGAGGTCTAAATGGCCACTCCCACCAACATGCAGGTTAGGAATTCATTCAAGATCACAACCCTGGTCTTTGTTATGCATGTGGAGGACAAACATGTCACATGATCAGCGATCTCACACTCAACTTAATATCCACTTTCTGGTACAAGCTAATGAGGTACAATTGCCCAACTGTCTCAGTTCAACTGTCATCATTATGGATCAAAACATGCCTATTAATTAAGTATTTTCTGTTAAAACACAGGGCAGATTTGGCATTTTAATACTGGATTGTAACATCACAGAGGTACAGGAATAAGACAATGCGTTATTGCCTTACTTACTACTTACTAGTAAACCAATATCCTAAACATGAAGTAACCAGGCATTGATATTCAACACAGCCCGGTAAACAGTAATGAGTACAGAGGTGGCTGTTAAACAAAGCTTCTGGAGCGTACCCACTGGGGAAAATATCCTACCCAACAGGTGTACTGCACTGGACTGGAAAAGAAGAGTATTTCTTTTAAAACCCCACACTCACCTGAGAGCAAAAAGCCACCAAGGAGAGGTAAGAGTTGAACCCATGTCCGATACATCCGACTGCAGATGATTTCAATCACTGATTTGGATTGGATGAAATCCCCCAGAATGAATATGATCTCGGAGAGGTGGGTGGGTGTTATAATAAAACGACAAAATGTTTCCAAACAGGTATGTGGGCGTTGGGATCTCAGGGAGCGCCTCTAGGTGAGCGCTCAGGATAGGCGGAGCTAAGGTGACGTCATTTTCCTCCAGGTCAAGAAGTATCTGGGTGAACAAGTTTATCAAGAATACTAAGATATATTTGGATCCAAAAGACTCTCTTGCCTCGTTCGGTTTTCTTTATAACTTCCTGAAAGTCAGCAGAAAGCTCGTTTATGAGGAGGAAGAGCAAAGGTTATCATTACCAGTACATTTACACACCTATGCTTGAGCTGTGTCCATAATGGGGGTATAATTTAAACTCTACATTAGAATAAGAATCAGTTTTAATCGCCATGCAAGATACACAAACATGGAATTTACTTTATACATACTTTAAGAGTTCTCAGAGCTCAGAGCATTGGGGTAATTATTTATTTTATGGCAATTTTTTGTTGCCAATGTTTCAACTGTATATTCACACACTTTGGGACAGTATCGGGGTCTTTCTGTGCATTAGTTGGATGAAGATGCATTAATAATTGCAATAGAGTTTATGCATCAAAACGCTGAACAGCGACGCCCATGCTGTGCAGGTGACCTCTTAAAATAGGCTCCATTTCGTCGTACACTCTACATACAGTATCGTTGTGAAGAATCCACAATTACATTATTTCATTTATTATTGCTTTGAATAGTTGCAATTCGGTTGAATATCTCATATCATGCTATGATTATGGGAAGAACGTTTCAAACGTCTGAATCAACAACTCAGTTGAAAGTTCTCGGAAACAATAATCACCACGCACACTTGCGGAGGACACGCTCTGAAGTAACACCTTTTTCTACGTGGCGCATTTCCGTTCTTTGGTATCTTCAGCACAGTATATTGTCAGAATAAGAGCCTGGCATGATATTTGCCAAAGGTTGTGAACGATGAACATTTAATGCAGTGGTCTTCAACCCTGGTCCTCAGGACCCACTGTCCTGCATGTTTTAGATGTTTCCCTGCTCCAACACACCTGATTCTAATGCATGGGTCGTTATCTAGCTCTGAAGAATCCTGGTAAACGATCATGCATTAGAATCAGGTGTGTGGGAAGGGGGAAACATCCAAAACATGCAGGACAGTGGGTCCTGAGGACCAGGGTTGAAGACCACTGATTTAATGTAAAACCGTACTAGTACAATACATCCTTCCTCGACCCTTCATAAAGAGATGAAGTAACTGCCAATTTGATATAAATAATCGCCAACGTTTATTAATAAATTACATTTCATTTCACCCACATGCAATTTCCCCCCCGGGAGACAAATAAAGGATTTTCTTATCTTAATGGGACTCGTAAGACTCTTACAAGGTTCACTTAAAGGACTGGAGATCCCATACAACAAAGTCCACATTGATGGCGGCAAGCATATCTGCAAACACGTACGAATAAAAAATATTTGTTTACGGAAATTACAGTTTACACGATGTGGAGAAGGCGCAACCAAACCATGTCTTGACCTTTATTGTGAAAATCCACCAGAAAAGAAACCGGAAGTCCATGAACCTCCATCCCCGCCAGTTTGCTTGGCCGCCATTTTGAAAAACGTCCTTTTTGCGTTTCTCTTGTGGTTCCTGTTGTTCAGACGTTGTGCGGACTTCAGAAGAACAAACATCTTGTTTATACGGACATTTCTAGCACGTTAATAAGAATATCTACCAAACTATTATTTAGTTAATTATATTTGTCTTGTTTTTATAAAACAACGGTGAGTTGAACGGTAAGTCGGAGGTAAAAAGCGCTGTGTCATCATCCTCCATAGTTCCCTTGCTGGCTAACTTGAAACGTTCACAACTTTAGTCTTTGTTGTCAAATTTAAATGCACATTGTTATGAATTCTAGTAGTTTTCTGGTCAGGTTAATGTTAAAACACGTTAGCTGGTAAACAAACTTGGTAGAGCTTTGACAGCTACAAGTAGTTTAAGCTAGTCATGGCTGGATGGTCTTACTGTACAGGCAACCATGGCTCAATAGTAGAGCATGATAAGCTAGCTACCCTGTCTGGCTTGCCAATGGTCATTTAAATGTATTGCATTTGTTCATTATTGCATCTTGTCCAATATTTAGCAATGACGTTCACAGAGTTGATTCGTAAATGACTTATCTATGACTACATTTTTGTGTTTGCAGATTCAATATCAGGGGCGGTTGTTCAAAGCGGAAATGATCACCAGGAGAAGAGGCCGCGCCAACACGGACAGCCGCCCTCCGTGCTCCCCGGTCGAGGTGGAAGTCACGAACGTGAGCGACGCCACGGAAGACGTGAAGACGACCCCTCTGGACGGCTTCCCCGGCGATCACGTGACCCTGGACGACCTGTTCGGAATCGACGAGCTGAGCTGGTCGTTGGAAGGGGGCGCAGCGTCCCCTCTCTTTGACCTCGGCTTGGCCGAATTCGGCGAGGGCGGCTCGGCGAACGGCGACTCCAGCGTCGGAGGATCGACGAGCCCGTCGCCGGACCGCGGACGGGGATCGCGGAAAAGGAAGCACGGCTATGACCCAGCCGCCGCCGCGTCCACGACGAACAAGAACGCCATCGCCGCCCGGATGAACCGCCTCAAAAAGAAAGAGTACGTCACGGGGCTGGAGCGGAGCGTGGGGAACCTGTCGACGGAGAACCGCATGCTCAAACAAGAGAACGGCCAGTTGAATAAGAGGGTGGAGGAGTTGGAGGATGAGACCAGGTACTTGAGAGCCGTGTTGGCCAATGAGAGCATGTTGGCCCAGCTGTTGTCCAGGCTGAGCGGTGTGAATGGCATGAAATTATCTTCCTCGCTTTTCCAGGGATCCAAAGACAATGACCACGATTATGCCTTGCCCCGGAAGCGCGTGAAGGTGGAAGAGAAAGAATGTTCCGGGGGCGTTTGCCTGCACGTTGACAAGGACCATGTGTCTGTGGAGTTCTGCACTAAGTGTGCAGCGAGCGCGAGCGCGTCACTCAAAATGTAGGGTCAAGTACGAGTAAAAACATCTTGTTTTCAGATCATGACGCTGAACTTGATAGAACTGCAGATTAATGAACTTCAGGAACAGCTGCCATGTAATGGAGGGGGGGGTTATTTAAAGCGTATGTGTTAACAAAACAGATCTGTTGAAAGCACTGCTTTGAAGGACATGTTACTGCTAAACCCTGTTGACAGTTTTCTTCTAGATGGTGGTTCTGCCCCGCGGGCTGAGAAGGTTCCAGAATCCCCTTGTCTGCTTGGCTCCATGGTAAGGATCTCATGAAGACCCTCCGATTTAATTTTGAAATATATTTTTTTTTTTCTGTCCTGTTTTTTCTTTGAATATAGAGCAGCAGTTGCTCCAAGATTGTAAAATTGTTGATGTTATCTTAGTGACTGCTTTGTCTTTATTTTGAGTTCTTTGAATACTTCAGTTTCAGTAAAAAAAAAAAAGAATAAAAAGTCTTGCTCTATGCTCATAGCAGTTAAATTGTAAATATTATATTCTTAAATAATACTTCTCCCTAATGTATACATCTGGGAGTATGATTTAAGAAAACATGTTTTTGTTAAAGTAAAATATACTGAAAGGTGAACTTTCACAAAGAGAATTATTGAAACATTAAGAAAAAAAAAATTTGGTTTGGGAAAAAAATGATAAATCTATCTTAAATTGATCAAATTATAGCCTTGATGATAATTCTAACACGATTTGACCGAGTAAAACCATAGTCTCTTTGTGAAATGTCGCTATTCTGATGAAGAATACTTGCATTTAGCGCCACTATTCTTTTTTATGCTAAAGTGGATTCGGCTGTTGGGGAAGGTGAAGAGGCTGGACGAGCTGCTGCTATCATGGCCTGGTATTTTTGTAAAGGTAGTGTACGGTAACAAGGGTGTAAGTGACTCCTTTTCCTGCTGTTCCATGCCATGTTTTGCTTTTGAAAAGGGTAGATAAGGAGAATTGATCATGGATGAAAATGACCCCCTCACATTCACACTGCTTTGACAATGTGTCCCTGTTTTATATTTTGGAACGCAGTCCACTTAATTGTAAAGCATTTAAACAGAACCTCTTTGAGGCTGTGACCGTAAGAAATGTCCTGGCCGATTTGTCAGCGAGAGGGAGTTAGCTGTGTTGAGGAATGCTCAGCGTGTGTGTAAAGAAATATGTTGTGTCAACTTTGTTAACGACAGCAGAACATTATGTTTAAGGATATGGCTTTGATCAAGTGTTTTGCAATAAACCCTGTTTTGATTATTTGTCAGCTTCAGTTCTAGTTGTGTGTTATGCATTTCCACCCCACCCCCCCAAGCTGTCATTAATGTATCTCTCTTTTCTCTTTTCAAACAGCAAGGTTTTTCTGCAGATATGTGCTTACTTTTCCTGAACAAAAGTCAAATTGGCCGTATAAAACTCAAGCCCCAACTTCAATGGAGTGGACCGAGCAACGCAAACCCTATGTGCATAATGACACAGACCCAGAGAATGTGAAGCTCCCATTAACAGGGCTGCCAAACTCCGGTCCTCGAGGGCCGCTGTCCTGAAAGTTCTAGATGTTTCCCTGCTCCAGCACACCTGATTCTAATGACTGGGTTGTTATAAAGGTCTGTGGGGCTGGAGCAGGGAAGCATCTAAAACCTTCAGGACAGCGGCCCTTAAGGACTGGAGTTTGACACCCCTGCCCTTTAAAGTCATGCTGTCAAACAAAAATGATATGTTTTTTATTTATTTATTACATATTAGTGAAGAAAACGATTAACTATTAGTGAAACCTGAACGTACCTGGTTAACTCAGTGTGTAGTTAAGACCTGGATACACCAGGAATTGAATAGTATTCCAGTCGTACTTTTATTTACTTTGAGCTTGAATGCTACGTAGCAAGGGGTCGTTTGTATGTAAATGCAATGTTCCTGTCATGCTTAGGATAGGTGGCCCCTCTAAAGTCCAGGGGCCTTGAGAAGGGACAGCTATGGTCATTAGACACAGTCATGGCTCATATTTTTCACTTGGATCAACATGTTTAATCAGTAAAGAGGCTTAAAGTCCCGTCTGCCGTGAAGCATGGATGAAGCTGGATTTTGGGGACGTCCAGATTGTTGGCACCATACCAAGTGTGTGGCTCGCAGTTGAATGATTAAATCTTTTATTGATTGGATTCTACAAATAACCAGTACCAAATGGCTAAGGTCGCTAGTTTGGGTCCGCGATTCGAATCGGAACATTTGTGGGTGGGCATAAGTCAACAGTTAAGCAAATGAAACATTCTTTTTCCTTTTTTATATTTTTTTCTGCTGCCTATTATGGTGCTTGGATTGACCTCATCTAGTTCCTGTGTAGAATACAGCCTTGTTAGTAGTTCAGTTTTGGATGTCATTATGCACAGAGGGTCTGTGGAGCTTTGGCATGCGCTCCATAGTTTCTTGAAGTGGTCTATCATTCTTACTAAACCAGGGTAATGGTTTAGTCTTCATGTGGTCATTAGAGCCAGGCCAAAGATCTTCTAAAAAGCACACATTTATTTCCCTCTAGAGATATAAAGTGCGACAAATGCATTCATTGGTGAGCCCTGGTCTGAAAATTTCTTGGCAATTATGAACCACTGTTTACTGTCTTAAATATTCCAGAGTTAACAATAGAAGGTCAATGTAGCAAAGAAAAAACAGGTTCGACCAAAAAACTTGCATACAAACACATGGTGGTTGAATAGATTTTACTTAATTGACTGGTCATCCCACCAGAAAGACAGACAGCAGGTACTTTGTACATTATTTATAACATTTATAAAATTAATTCTAAAGAGAAAAAAAGCATTTACTCCAAACCACTTAATCCCCAAGCTCCTCGTCTTTGGAAAGGGAGTTATGCATGACTTTCATATAAATATCAAAATGTTTGGAAGACAGGTAAGTTCCGAATAGGGCCTGCAGCACAAACACGGCCCTCATCTTCGTCAGGATGGGTCGAAAGAGCGTTGCCCAGAACCGCAGGTCAGTGCCTTTCTCTGGCATGAGAACCGTTTCATAGCTGTCGAAAAAACACACTGGTATTAGATCAAGTACAGTATAAACCTGAATGTGATGACTGTGAGGAAGACGACACTTAACATACTTGATTGCGAGTCTTGCATTGACAGGAAGTGCCAGAAGAACAGGATATAAGCCTGCTGAAACAGCACCCACCAGCGCACCTCTGATCAAAACGCATGTTGGGCAATTAAGGTTTCCTAAAAAAACAAAGGTGCAATGCGCATAGTTATGTTTCACCCTTATGAGCACATGCATGCCTTCCTGCTGTGTAATTTGCTGATCAAACTTAAGATGAACTGGTGTGAAGTTGTGGACACAATCCTACACAGTTCAGTGGAAGTTCCACTACACAAACACCCAAGATGAACCCACCTGACAGAAGGGGGTGAGAGACGGTTGCATTGTACAAGACCACTGTTGTCATGAAGGGCAGGATGACCACAGTCAGACCACACGCGACACGTCCTTGTGTGACATTCAGAGCCTTGCGGTACAAGTTGTTGGCTACAAGTCCTGCAAGGGCACCATTGCCAGCCACAAACAGAGGTCCATACTTGAACATTTTC
The DNA here is from genome assembly GCA_030340665.1 of Neosalanx taihuensis. Classification (NCBI taxonomy): domain Eukaryota; kingdom Metazoa; phylum Chordata; class Actinopteri; order Osmeriformes; family Salangidae; genus Neosalanx; species Neosalanx taihuensis. Next base: position 3,279,392 of record CM059315.1, read on the forward strand.
CTGTAAAGTCCCACAAAAAAAGAATAATGCAACCAAGCTGAATACGAACAGATGCATGCAATTCAATGCATTGTGAGCTGCAACTGAACCAAGCATGATTTCATACCTGTCATTTTCGGAAAGACGTTGAATCCTTTGGGTCATCAGATCCATGATCGGAGCTCTTGGTAATGTAGATCCAGAACCCTTCATCATGCTGCTTTGGTTCTCAGACATCTTTGCTTGGTCCTGTTTGGAGAAAATGTTGGTTTGAAAACTTGCATCCTTTACTCATCCTTAACTTGAATACCTACGCCATATTCGACGTAAAGCATAAACGATTAAAAAAGACCATGTTTCGTCTAGATCTGTACTTTCTTACCTTGGCTCATTTTTATTTATAATATTACAGACGCGTTTGATGTTTTTTCTATGATATAATTCTTATTTGGAGGACAGGGCGCAGCCATGTCAAACCACGTGGGTGAGATTTCCACCAAACTCATTGGTCGATCTCGTCCGCCTCCGATGAAAAACGTCCAACGCCATTGGTCGATACCGTCCGCCTTCGACGAAAAACGTCCAACGCCATTGGCCAATACCGTCCGCCTCCGACGAAAAACGTCCAACGCCATTGGCCGATACCGTCCGCCTCCAACGAAAAACGTCCGACGCCATTGGCCCTGTTGGAACGTCAATCAAGGCGGCGTAACCAGGTAACCAGGCTCTCCGTTGCTAAGGCAAAACTGTCGGTGCTGATGCTGCTGTCACATTTCCAGTTGGGGGGATTGGAAACGTGTAATGATGTGATGATGATGGACCCTGTTTCAAGGCAATTATCCTTTTTCTTTTTATATCCTTACGAGCAGATCACGTCAGTTATTAGGGAAATAATGCCATGAACGTGTTATTATAGATCGGGGAGGGGGGGGAGAGATGCTGAGTTTTGGAAGATTTCTCTGCCCAGGTATAGTCGAGCTTTATTATAGGCGCCGCACATCCTGTGTAAAGAGCTTTTAACATCGACTCATCTATGAGCATCCATTGCTCTTTGCACTGTCCATTCAAGGATACTCAGGTGTTAAGACGTTGATTTGCAAGAATGAGCTCATTACCAGCCTGATTCTTAACCAGGGGAGGCTTCAGCAGCGCCTAACCCCGAATAAGAGAAATAAATGACAAACTCAGTCTGCTGTTTGCTCATCAACGAGCTTTAGGACTGTATTTCTTGGTCATTTTAAATGTTTATACACTAAAGGTTGATCACAATCCGCTTTGTTATGATATATTTTCCCAAACAACTTCCTCGCTTGAGTCGCCGTTTGGACATATATGTATAATATAATATTTAATGTATATATACATTAAAATCCTTATTGCCTGGTAGTTGTACGGCACATAGGCTTGCTGGATCACACACTGCACCTTATTATGGTCCGATCACTTTGATTGATTTCGCCTGTTTGTGAATGATCACAGAGATCTGATGAAAACAGCGACAGAATGAGCTCAACCATCACTCAAAGTTCTTGTGAAGAGCGACGAACCATGAAGGACATTTTCCTGACTTTATTAAAACTCCCCTAACTAAACTGGGGACCATGACTGGACCTCAGGCCTTACACCTGTCCTCACACCTCCACAACCTCGTTGTTCTTGATATTTTTCTTTCTCCACAACTGCAAAAAAAGGCTTCATACCCACCAGTCAATGTTACACTAGGTTTTTTTTTATATATAGATTTTTCCTTCTCTTGGAAAAGGCAGACCGAGCATTGATTCTCCAACGTTATGCGGTCGAATGCATCGTGCTGAAAGGACCTGGGCTTGATCGGCCCCACATGCATGTATTATGATCCATCCTCGTTCATTGCTGCCTATAGGAAACAATTCCCATGAACTGAACCGGGCTGGAGGTCCAGAACTTTAACATGGAGCCTCGCTGCTTTCATTCCAGCACAGCATGTTTTCCAAAGGTGGAAAGTTTCTAAAGGTTTTTGAGGACAGTGAACACTAAGCCTATGTTACTGGAGCACAGCTGAATCGCCGTAGGATTCACACTATGCCTGTAAGAAAAAAAGGTGAGAGCGTCATTTCCATGTCTGCAAAAAACAATATCATGCTGTCTCGTCAAGGGTTGCGCAATAACGGAGTAGACCCGATTGAACCAGCGGAGAACGAGGCGAAGCTGCCTGAATCAGATGCTGCTGTTGATAAATATGGCCTCGTAAATCACCCCAAACTGTCTTTAACCATATACAAACCCTTTTAAATGTTAGTTAACCATAGCTTGGCCAAAATAAACAACCAATAGAAGTGTTACTATGCACAGCATGGATGATATCCAGAGCATGTTGTATCATTTTCTACTTCATAGGCTCATACATGCTATACATGTTCTCCCATGCTATGTTTGAAGAGGTGGTTGATCGGTTGAATGAACCGATGATCAGACTGTCGCTGAATGGAATTCACCAGAAGCCTTTTCCCTGTTGTGTGCGTCTGCAGACACAGAGAGGGCCTTAGGCCTTCTGCAAGACTACTGTTCCAAACTGACCAAGCCTGAGGAGCAGGCGCTTAAAACTGCCATCCACAGAGTCATGGAGATCTTCAAAAGCAGTCTGTTCCAAGCACTGCTAGGTAAGACTCACCCATATCTGATGTTTGCTGTTAGCAGTTCACCCCCCCCCCCCAAACAAAATATATATCTTCCTGTGATATGTCTTTTTTTTCTTTGTTTACCGTTGTCCATTAAACGTAATCCGACATGTACTTGGCCAGATCACAATTTGGCAAATCACAGAACACAACGGTTTATTTTCATATTGTCTCTATCTGTGTTGTGCTTTGTTGGAGCACTGGGCTCTCTCTCTCAGCAGGTTTGGCAACTTCTTTTTAAAATGTCGTTATTTTTAGCTCTGCTGAATTTGCACGAGGCATTTCTCACTGAGTCTGGTACTTAAACAGGCCATATGTCGTCTTCCTTGGTGAATACAGACTTTACTCCAAATTTAGCCTAGTGATTCATTCAGACATGTTGCATCTTCAGAATTGTTACAGAAGACATTTATTTGAATCACACCAATACTGTAACATTTCTGTTCAACTTAATATTGAGTATGACATAGTTTCAGCGCAACCGTGCTCCAATATGCACTTTTGTAATGAGAACTCTTATTGTTTGTGAATCAGGAAGTGATTGTGAGGTAAGGTTGTTTTTTTACACGGTTGAGATCTCACTCAGGAATGGAAGAATTGATGTGGCTTAAGCTGCTAAGTTTGCCCATTCCAGATATCAGACCAGGCATAACACAAAAAAAAGACATTTTATTGTGTGTAGGTATTCGACGGCCAGCACTCTTTTCGCATCACAGTGGAGAGGGAATGGATTGAGATGTGGATTCCCTCACAACGTTCCAATGAGGGCCAAAACGCAAGCTTGCAGGCAGCGTCGCTTACACACACACACACACACACGCGCACACACACACACGCGCACACACGCACACACACCGCCTTAATAAAAAGATAATTGCTGTGGCGGTTGTCTGATCAATTTCAAGCTTCAGTGAGAGGCCTCTTCCCACAATGCAACACTCCTTCATCCTTCTCGCGATCAGCCGCCGGTAGTAACTTTGAATTGTTTTACCACAAGTAGACATGGCAACAGAACGAGCCAATAGGGAGGTTTTTGATTCAAAGTTCATGCTACAATAATAGAGCTCAATCTATTTCTCATTGGTTCCTTGCTACCTTGGCGTTGGTGGGGAAAGGGTTTAGCTGGACAGCTAAAGTGCACAGACCGCGCACTGTTTATGAAACGTTGCAGAAGCCCATTTAATTGACCGGCGGGTTTTGCCGCTAAATCTTTATGACAATTAGTCCATTCTGATAATAATGGATGCCGATTGTACGAATGGAACTGAGCAAGAGGGAAATTGTATACCTTGCATTGTTTTGTTTGGATATTTCTCTCATTTTCACATGCGTGTACTTGTGTGTGTGTGCGCGCACTTTGCACGTGTCTGCATGTGTCCATGCCAACTCTCTCCTTTTGCATAACACAATGTAAAACAGTCCCATGTCCCCTAGAGGAATACACTAGTTCTTCTAACTGAACACTAATCGCTGTGCCAGTCGGCCACTGTAACCAGTCCTGTATCATGTTCCATGATTGTCAATCACACACTGTTTCAACTGCTATGGAACTAATACCTCCTGAAATAGATGTAATCATCTTATGTGGTATTAGGTGTTGTCTAATCTCTCCAGGGGCCTGGGCTCACATTTAAACCCCTATCCCAGCGCTGCCTCTCTCTGGCCCGGCTTAACCCTCTCCACCTGCCCCTCCTGAGCCCGGTTCAGGTGCGGGGAGACGGTATCTGGTCCCTCAGGGGCCGCTGTGATACCCCCTCCCCCCCCCCCGATTCTGGGCCATCTCACTCTCAGCGTCAGTTTAACTGAAAGTTGCGTCCCAGCCTAGCCGTCGGTGGGGGTTCCTGGCTCTGCTTTTGTCCGGACGTCTCGATTCGCTCCCCTCCCCGGCAAATGCAGTTTCCCAGCTCGGGTCTAATCACATCTGCTCTCCTGAATCAGCTGGATGGTTGAAGGAGCTCGTCTGGGAGCAAACCTCCGTCTGCCAATCCACTTAGGAGCGCTCTTTAATGGGCCCTGTCTGTCAGTGTCCGATGAACATGGCTTTAACAGAGAGGGAATCTGCCCCCCCCCCACCCCAAGAGGCCGGAGACGAAGCCTGTCTCTTCTGGGGGGGGGGGGGGGGGGGGGGGGATCACAGCGGCCCCTGAGGGACCAGATACCGGATACCGGATACCAGATACTCTACTACGTATAGTATTGATGCCATGTTTGCTGATTTGCTGACATTTGCTGCGCTAATGTTCGGAATCAGTGGTCTTCAACCCTGGTCCCCAGGGCTCATGATCATGTATGTTTTAGATGTTTCTCTTCTCCAACACATCTGGTTCAAGTGAATGCTCGTTAGGAGGCCTTTGGCTGAGCTTAATGAGCCAACGTGTTCCCATCCCCTGTCCCAAAATAGCACTACTCTATCTGGGATGATGACGTCAGTATCAGAGTTCTGCACCTGCTTGGTTAAACTTTGAAGCCATTTAAAATGGTTTCATTTATACCCCTGGGCTTGGGGGAGGGGGGAGGGGGGAGGGGGGGAACTATGAACTATGAGGAGATTCAGGTAGCGCTAAAGTAACAGAGGTCATCCTAGATGGTAAACTTTACAGTAGTCCCCCCCCCCCCAAAACAAATCCCTGTTGGAGAAAACAGTCTTCTCTTCTAGAAAACGTTTGTTTTCTCACATCCAGCGTTGGGATTCGCTCTGCTTCTCAGGTGGGCTTGAAGAGACGCACTACAGATGCTCCCTCTCTGTTTTGCAGGGAGAGGATGTAGCTGTTCTCTGGAAGGGGAAAAGCCAGCCTTTAATTGGACGTGTTTCTTTTGTCTTGCCTCCGGGTTCCGACGTTCCCTCCGGCTGAGTTAACGAGGGTGTCAGGGTTCGGATATTTGCCACCCAGCAGGAACCATGTTCCTTTTTCCCCCGAACACTCTTTGGATGTGTCTGCCGGTTTCAGCGTTACACTGACAAGAACTTAAACATCTGTTCTCATGAAGAATCTTTGCAGGTAGCCTAAAGGTCACCAGAAATTAGCGATGGATTGGCTGTACTGTATACTGTATTTCATTGGTTCTTGTTGGAGGTACTGAACCCCACCAGTTTCATATCCACGAACCCAGGTTAAGAAACACTGCTGTATTTATATGTGGTTATATTGAGGCGTCATGCTATGCAAGCCCCTATAGAGGGCGCTATAAGGCATAGATTTGGAAGACGACTTCATTTGATGCCCACACACTCACAAGCACTGTAGAGCTGCATTCGAAGTACATTTGCAAGCGCTGTACACTTACAAGCATAGTACATCTACAGTGACACACGGCCGTAGTACATACAGAATACAACATCCCCCAATCTCATGAAGATTCGAATCGATAATCGTGACACTGGCTGAACTGTGAAGCAGTGTTGGTAAAATCCAACCGCCCCCTCAGAAGTTAGCAACGTGCTCAACCCTAAGAGGCTCCGCAGCGTTCGTGAGAGAGTTACGAGGATCCGCCCCACTGGAATGGTCTGTGTGTTCTGTGTTACTCTGTTTAAGGTCCCCAATGCAGAGTTTCCAAAACTCTGGTTCCAGCGTTCTAGGCTTCTGTTCCTGGATGAGAGGAGGGGGAGAGAACTGCAGCAGCTCCGACTGCAGAGGAACTGATGAGAGAGAGAGAGTGGGAGAGAGAGCGGTCTGCGCTTGTTTCCATGGAGACAGCAGAAGGCATGCGTCAAAGTGTCACTAGGAGTTGCCCAGAGGCTTGTCGGGGGGGGGGGGGGGGGCGGCGTGTAGTTCTCCCAGAATGCTTTGCTCAACCAGGACACTGGCCTGGACGAAGTGAGCATCGGCATTAGACTTGCGATAGTACGACATCGTCGTTACCCAAGACCCCCCCCCCCCCAAAAAAGGGACGAGTCAGATTATCTCCCTGCAGTGTTTTGGAAGGTGGCCGAGGCCCGCCTCACCTGAAGCAAGATGGCTGACCGCCCGTGAGGCGTCCCGCCTCTCAGAGGAGAGGCCCACGGTTTAGGGAGAGACGCCTCACCTGAGCTGTGCTCTCCCTGCCCAAAACTGCTGTTTTCCTGCTCTTATTCCCTCACCTTCATCTGTGAAGAGCCAGGCGTGGGTGACAGAAGCATCCACGGGGGGGGGGGGGGGGGGGTGGGGAGGGGTGGGTGGGGAGGAGGGGGTGGGGGGGGTGGTGTTTGGAATCAAGGGAGGCGATAACCATCTATCCAAGTCATGGGAGCCAGACAGCTGAGAATTCCGGAAGGCCAAAACGTGAGGCCCCCGCTCCTCAGGACAATCAAATTTCCCAGAAACTGTATATATACGCCCCCCCCCCCCCCCCTGCTGCTGGAAAAGGGGAGACTGCCTCAGATAGCTTGTTTTGTGAGAACAAAAGACCATGAGGCGAGAGGGGGGGTGTGGCAGTGGAAGGAGGTGGGGGTCGGGGGTGTGGGGGGTGGGGGGCGGTGGCAGCATGCTTGATGACGATGCGGGGCTGTGGAGATGGAGGGATTAGCCGGCTCCTTCACCTCCCCGGGAGGAGCGCCAGCCCGCAGCTAGAGGCAGCGGGGGGGGGGAGGGAGAGAGAGAGGGAGAGGGCACCCCCCCCCCCCCCGGTCCGTTACGTAACCGCGGAGACTGCTGCAGATCAGCAGTTGTGTTGGCGTGTGTGCGTGCGCGCGCAAGCGAGAGAGCGGGCGGTGAGCGCGCGTGTTTGCACGTGACGCGTCCGAAGCAGATGCAAACCTGCCCAGGTCCGCCCACCCTGGTTGCCTTGGAAACAAAAGGGGTCGATGGTGGGGGGGTGTAATGTGACATTCTCGCAGCCGCTGTCATCTACCTGGGAGCCTCGATGATGAGCGACAGCAAGACGGGGACGGAGGGGTCATGCAGGGGTCGCCAGCTCGTTGAGGAAGTGATTCAGCGCCTTTGAGGTTTCCCAGTTTGGACGTGACTTTTGTCACATATTCATACTGAACGTGTCGTGTTATTTGATTTCACGGGGATGAACATCAGCATTGAGAAGACAGCAAAACCTGCTTGATCGTAGTCCAACAATTGAATTACTCCTCAACCACTTTAACACATTTTTTTCCACGAACAGAGGATCAAGATCTCCAGTGAATTAGCCCACATCACTATTGAAGAAAAGACCTCACTGTTGCGTAATAAAGAAACAAATAATAACGCGGTTCCTTTGAGACTAGCATTTGAGTTCAAAACACGCAAGCCACATCCACATCGAATCAACTCCATGTCCAAGTTCAGCCAATCAGTTGAAGGTGCAGAACAAATTTCACACCTTCAACTGACACCCCTGCAGAAAGCATTCAGATCCAAGTTCTTCGTGAGCGTAATCGTGCCTGACCCAGGCGCGCACACACATGGAAGGCCACTTAAAGACGTCCAGCAGGCGCTGTCCTGAACGTGCAGGCCCCCCTCCCCCGCCTCCTCCCTCTGCTCACTACCACGCAGCGGGGCGGAGGGGGAGGGAGGGAGACGGAGAGGGTTCGGAGAGGGAGAGGGAGGGAGGGGAAGGAAGATTGAAGGGGTAAGTGCCCCTCCACTCCAGCGAGCCGACCCACTCAGCTGGTGTCAGAAGGGGGCACATTGTTTGTGTGTCTTGGGGGTAGTGTGTGTGTGGAGCGGGTGGGAGGAGGAGGAGGAGGAGGGGGGGGGGGTGATGACGGCTGGCAGCGTGACAGCGTTAAGCACATTAGCTGGACCTGTAGGGCTGCATTAGAAATCAGCTGCGCTGGGGAGGCGGTGGGTGGAGGGTGGGAGTGCGTGTGCGTGTGAGAGCGTGAGAGGTCATTGTCTGTGCCGGAGAGGGAGCAGGAGGTCCGACGGTAGATTAGTCTGTTAGCTGGCGGGGGCATCTGCTGCCTCCCTGCCTTCCCCCAGCGGCACGCCTGCCCTAGCCCCGCACGAGCTAACGCCCGGGCCGCAGCATGAGCGTGGAGGCCTCCGGAGCTTTCTACCACACTGTAAGTTGAAACTAGGGGGAGGGGGGGGGGGGGGGGAGGCCGTCCTCGATCCGTCTGCTTTTTAGCTTGGAAGCGGCCCGGCATGTGTAATTGCTCCAGCGTCAGTGTGATTAACCAGAGGGTGTAATTAGCCTGTTCTCCAAGGTAATTGCAGATGAGGTAGACAGGACCCCCTTTGACTGAATGTTGATGATATGGGTCTGGTAATGCAGGTTGTCCGTGTTTTTAAAGCGTTCCTCTTCGGGGGGTTTTAAGCGGTCGTTGTTGTTGTTGATGCTTCGAGCCGTCGAGTGACACATTTTATGGAACTTTGTGTAGACGAGGGCGTACTTTGCCAAGGATTTTTCACTACCGATGTAGACTTGCATCGTGGATGTGACACAAAAAGTATTGGAAAGTCGTGAATTTTTTTAATGATAATTGCCTTGATTTAAGTATTAAAATAACATTTTAAAAAAAATGTCAGTTTTGTTTGCGATTCAGCAGCAGAATCCAGACAAAAACCCAGTGCTGTTCCACCAGAAATCCACTCCTATCAAATCTCGTACCGTCACCCTTTTCCACATATGGAATCCGTCTTCGTACAGAAATCATCTATTGTGTGAAATCTGAACCGTTTTCTCTCACAGCGCTTTGAGCTGAATGCTAAGAACTGGCTATGAACCCTCCATTGAAATGTAAATGGACCCCTGCAGGATGCAGGGGGGGGGGGGGGGCTGTGGGAGCTTGACCCCTCCTCCTTGTTTAACGTAGAGTGGCTGCTCTTTCAGCATGTCTGAGCATCGATGACATGTTTAACATGGCCGCCGAGAGCCACTTAAGGAGTTGGCCCATTCAGTAAGTGTGTGTAAATAGAATGGTTTCGGTTGAAGGGTTGAGTTGTAATGATAGGCTGTCATAGATACCTTCATCTGTTTTCAGCAATGCAATTTCAGCTATCATGGGGATAACCCATCAGAATCAGAATGGGGTTTATCCGCTATGCAAGATTAACAAACATAGAATTCACTGTGGCAGGAATGAGCAAACATAGAACATATATGTGGCATACTAAGAAAATAAAAAATGAATACAATGTAAAATACACTACAGATATGATACATATAAACAAATAATACAAATGATACAAATAATACAAATGATGCAAATAATACAAATGATGCAAATAGTACAAATGATACAAATAACATGGAAGTACAAATAACATAGGTACAGAGTGGAATGGGTATATATAGTACGTGGGTGGGGGGGGGGGATATACACAGTAGTGTAAACAGTTACTGATACCGGTAACGTTCTCTCACGATTGCGGGTCGCAAATGGAGCGAACCGGTGTGACTGGACTAGTGGACCAATGAGGTTGCTGGAAGGCAGGCTGCATGCCAACATCCTGTCTCCCTTCAGCACGGCTAAAGCTGTTCTATTTCCAGAACAGTCTCTGACACTCAACAGCCAGGCCACCGACTAGTCCTCCATTCATGCGACGGAGCTTCGAGCCAGACGCCCCCAACCAACCTCACCTTCTCCCAGGCTGGTAGATCCCTCTTCCTCCCTGGTCCCACTAGCCTTCCACAGGCTGTCATGGTCTGGGTGTTGGGAGGACGTCTTAATGGGTTCCTGCTGGCGTTGACCTGCCCATGCTGTTCGAGTTAAGGGTTGGGTTTTGTAACCAACCCGTCTGTGATATAACCTAAACTAAATCATGAGAACATTCAGACCAGTGGTTCTTCGAAGGCCAACTCGCTTCTAAGTCAATGTTTTGGGGAATATTGGATCCGATAGAGAAGGTGGGCAGTGTTTTAAGGATTACCGTAGATTTACATGACATTTGCATTTATTCATTCGTCAGACGCTTTTATCCGAAGCGACTTCCAAGAGAGAGCTTCACAAAAGAGCATCGGTCACCGAGCATGGCAAGGTGATCGACCCCGAACACTGCGGGTAGTCAGATTATGAAACATACATCGTGGGAAACCAAACAAGTGCCAAAGGGAAGAGCCACAAGAGCAATTCATTACAATGAAATAGCATGCATCTCAAACAATAGTGTACCTGTAGGAAAGCAGGTATTAATAATATACTCCACAGCGTGTACACAAATTCCAGATCAGGTCAGAATTGGGTAAAAAGAGCAACAAGGCCCTCGATAGGAGATTTGTTCCGGAACCATGAGTGTCCTCGTCTGACCGCCTCGGACGAGTTTAACCCCTGAGAGGCTGCAGGCTGCGGACCCCCCCAGCGGGACGAGGGAGCGTTTGAAACGACAGCCTGGGCGGCGCAGCCAAGCTGTCGCTGCGTTCCTCCTAAAGCCGTTCAGATGCCGAGGCGGTCAGGAACTCCATTTCACTAATTGACCTCGTTTCATTCGGGTGGGGGGGGGGGGGGGGGGGGGGTCAGCAGGCGAAACACTTTGATGCCCCTGGTGCGCGTTCAGGTCCAGTTTGATGCAGATTCTGTTGATTCTGTTTGTTTACAATCAGAATCCAAATGGGTTTTTATTCGCCACAAAAGTTTGCACAGACAAGGAATTCACTTTGGCAGGAGCTGTTTACAGCGCTATCTCGAAATGTTTAGCATAACCTGAGGAGAGGGGGATGACAGAATAAAAAGCAACCCCCAGAAATACACAGTTTGGGTACCTGCAAAGAAAACAACTCCCCTTTCTTCTTCCCTCAAAGTTACCTCAGCGGCCACAACCCAACAGGCCGCTGACTAAGAAATAAACCGATATGTTCACCCACTCTGGGGAAACCTTGTTATCGGCCCTGAGCAGACTCACTGACGCGTCATGTTTCCATGCCTCTGTGTCTTCAGATATCCAGGAGTTCTACGAGGTCACGTTGCTCGACACCCAGAAGACCTGCGGGCAGCGGCTGGAAGAGGTCAACCGCACGGCGCAGCAGTGGGAGCAGACGGGCTCCCCCGATCGCCCGCCCCCGCCCGGCGCCGACCCCGCGGAGAAGGTGGGTGGCCCGAACCGAACATGGGGCCTGATGATTTCGGGGGGGGGGGGGGGGGGGGGGGGGGGGGGGGGGGATGGCAGGCAGCCATGAGCTTCTAAAGCTTGAGGGATGTGCCAAGATGTCGGTAATTGGTTCCCAGGGGACGCCGCTGCTTTTCGGAGCCCAGGAGCTGCCGCTCTTTCCAGCCACCCCTTCATCAGCTCTCCCCCCCCCCCTGCTTCCTCCGGGGAGCTGGTCTGCCGACTCACATCCCCGGCTAATTGGCCCCCTTAAAAACGTGTCTTCCTGTTGAAAGAGAGAGGCTCTGACGGGCCCTGTGATGTATGCTCGCGCGCCCTGCCCGTGACAGGCTAGCTAAAGGAAATGAATGGAGGGTGCGAGGGTTTCTGAAACCTCCCCTTTGAAAAGCGCTAGCGAGGGAAACGAGGATGTAATCAGGAGCGGTTTGTTTACTAAATCACGAGTCAGTGTTGGTTGAGCGGGTAGGGAATCGGGGTAGTACTCAGAATGTTGCCGGTTCGATTCCCGGCTGTGCCAGATGACGTCTAGTCCTTGGGCAAGACACTTCACCCTACTTGCCTCGGGGGGGGGGGGGGGGGGGGGGGGGGGGGGGGGGAAATCCCTGTACTAGCTGTGCCTGCTACATGACTAAATGTAAACCTAAATCCCAAACTTCTATAAATTCTCTTAACGTGTGGTTCCATGATGGACTCAATGCTTCCGTCAATCACAATATGGGGGAAGCTGTCTCTTTGATTACAGCACACAGGTAGAACCAGGCCCAGGGACAGAAAAAAACACCAAAACAAACAAGAGATTGCTCAGAAAAAAGATGCAGTTGAAAACCAGAATTATATTGGATGTCACTTGATGCTCCTGGTCCTCGCGGCGTCCATCGGGGTCGGAGCGCAGGCGACCAAGTTTGCATCTGGCGCCCGCGGTTGTTTGCGATGTAATGCGCGATGTTGCCCGGCGGCATCGGCCCAACAAACACGCTAATCCCCTGGTAATCCCGTCCCTCCGCAGTCATACGTTCCTGGTTTTCCTCCTATATTTACCCTGCACCCTCCCCACCACCACTTCCCCACCCACGTCCAAAAAAACAAGAGCCGCCCGCAAACATTCGTATCGATCTCAGTTTCGCGCGTGGAGTCCCGAGCTGACGCACCCCCCCCCCCCCCGTCACTCCGTCCTGAAGCAGGGAGATCTGCCCTAGATGGGGGCGGGGTCAGGGCGGGGAAACTCGCTCTCTCCCAGCACACCACTACGGATAAGTGCAGAGATTAGCGCAGTCCCGGGAGACCGCGGCCATTAACGAGCCGGGGGTGGGGGGGGGGGTGGGGGGGGGGGGGGGGGGGGGGGAGGGGGTGGGGGGGGCTGTGTCATCTGTCATGCGCAACATGCATGACTTGCTACACACACCTGCTGGCTGTTAGTACATGACTGTAGGTCTAAACAAATGCAAGCCGGCAAAAGCATCAAGACTTGCAATGTCTCTATCGGTATTCGATCCAGACCGGCAGTTATTCATTAGCCCCCGGTCGGTCGAGGGAAGTTGGGGCGGGAGTCAGAGGCGGGCGAAGCGTCCTTCGCGGCGAGCGTCTCTGTCATGAGCACGGTACGTCCATCACCAGATGCACGGCGCCGCTTCGCAAGCTCCTCAAACGCCGTCGTCATTATGTTGGCACCGTTCGCACCGTCTACCCTGGTCGCTTTAGCCAGACAATTCCGGAAAATTGGCCACTTGAGCGCATTTAGCAAGTGTCGTGTCCCCCCCCCCCCCCCCCCCACACCAATTAGGAGGATGTGGCTCATCGATCAAAGGGCCCCCCCCCCCGTTTCACGAGTGACACGAATTCATTTCCCGGGAAGCCTCGTCCTCCTCCCCGCAAACGTACGCCAAATGGTTCCTGTCAGGATTGCGAGGAGGAAGAAAAAAAAAGGGGGGGGGGGGGGGAGCTGTACCGGCGTTGTCTTCCGCGCTCTCGTTAGGGAGACGTCGCAGCGAGGAGCGACGGGTTCTGCCGCGAGGGGGTTCCGTCGGAGTTCTTTCCATCTCTGGACGTTCGCAGTTGGGGGCGAGAATTCTTGAAAGTGTACATTTCACATTTCTAGTCACGTCAAGCTGAAGTTCTTAACAGCTAATTGCAGGAATTGCAGGAATCCCACAAATTGGGAGAAATTCTGTTTATTTGATTTGATTCACCCTCTGAACATGGTTGGCAGAGGCCCAGCTGTGGAGGAGGAGGAGAGCAGGAAGAAGGTTCCAGAACGACCTGAGATCTCTTCTACAGAACATCACGTCTAGATAAACACCAGCGCTGTCACACAGACGAGCGAAATCTGTTGAAAAAGGCCGAACCTGAGCATGTGGGGGCGGGGGGGACATGGGAAATGTAGTCCTTCTAAGCAAACTCAACGGGTACGTGTAGTCCTCCTGAGCCAGACAGGAGAGGAATATATCCGCAGTAGACGTTCCATACATTCTGAGAGAGTTTCAAGTGGCGCATTATGTAGATACGTTGCAAGTATGTCGCGCAATATGATGTGCTGAAATGGAGTCGTCTCGCTATAAGGCCACAAGCTAAGAAGGCCCAAAAAATCGGTGCTACGAGATATAACAAGAGTTTGCTGGCGATTTTGTTACGTAACATTCTATTTTTGGAAGCTTATATGACATTGATAGCATCAGACACACACACACACACTTGCGCACACTTGCATGCAAACAACGGATAAATGTCAAAGGAAGTTTCCAGAGGGGCATGCTGGTGGGAGTCTGGTGGGGCTCCAGCATGTTTACACACAGGCTGGACACACGCCAGCATGCATGCTCCCATCCCTGGGATACAGATATGGGATGTGTCACGTCAAAATCAACATGAATAGTAATCGAAATGTTTTATTTGTCTGCTTCCAAAATAAAAACAGACAATTGTCTTTAGAAACAGCTTATATCCGCACGCACACTTAAATTGGTGCCATTGTTAGCGGGTCTCCCCCCCCCCCCCTCCACCCCATCTGCATCTTATCACCCTGATGGATTGATTCTGTTTGGGATGTTTAAACATGTGTTTGGGGGTTCTAACGAGGTCTTTCCGGCGCCCTAACGAGGCCTGTCCCGCGCCCCCTAACGAGGTCCCCCCCCTCTCTCTGTGTGTCCAGGAAGCCCCTCCCGCTGGTCCTCCCCTCCCTGCGACTGCTGCTGCAAGAACCACAAGGGCGGCGAGGGCGAGAGCGGCACGTCCTTCAACGAGCTCACCACCTCCAGCTCCGAGAGCCAGTCGGAGGCCAGCTCGCCGCAGGGGACCGTCATCCGGGGGCCGGTGAGCCGCCAGTCCCTGCCCCACCCCCCACCCCCCACCCCCACGCCCACCCCCCACGTGCAGACGCTGGACCGGCCCCTGAAGAAGGGCCCCGTGGCCACGCTGCAGCAGTCGGAGCAGCGGCGGAAGAGCGACCTGCTGCGGACGCTGACGGCCAGCGCCCGGGACACCAGCGGCAAGAAGCGGCCGGCCAAGGAGAAGCTGACGGTGGAGGAGGAGCTGGAGCGCTGCATCCAGGACTTCCGCAAGATCAAGATCCCCGACAGCTTCCCCGAGAGGAAGTACATGTGGCAGGCCGACCTGCTGAGGAAGTACCCCGCCTCTGAATGTGGGGGGGAGGGTTGGGGGGGGGGGGTGGGGAGGGAGGGGGGGGGGGAGTCGAGAGGAAGCTGAAACCCCGGATCGGGGCCGGTAACGGGGGGGGGTGGTGAAGGAGGATCTGGCTCGAGCTGGAACCCTGGAAACCGATGACCGCCACCTGAGACCTCGTTTGGGGGGGACGGGGGGGGTTGCAGCTGGGCCTAGTCGTGGCTCGATCCAGGGAAGGAGATCCGTAGAGGAGATCGCCGCCGAGCAGAAGCGTCAAAAACGTTGGAACGTGACTTGTTCTGTGTACATTACGTCGCTGTGCGTGCATGGTGCGTATGCGTGGGGTGCGTGCGTGTGTTCTGTCGAGTATCGTATGCATGCATGTGTGTGCTCTTGACCACTGCCTTGAACTGCTTCGTGAATGCTTTAGGTACGGAGTGACCGCTCTCCGTGGACTGCAGAGAAGATCCTCTATCGCTATTATCGGACTGCACACGTTTTCGTACGACGTCTGAGAGCACTCATGGAACGAGGTATTGTGCACACCCGTGCGTGTGCTGCATGTGTCTGAAGGGAGAGAGAGAGAGAGAGAGACAGAGAAAGAGAGAGAGAGACAGAGAGAGAGACAGAGAGCGAGAGAGAGAGACAGAGAGAGAGAGAGAGAGACAGAGAGAGAGACAGAGAGAGAGAGAGAGACAAAGAGAGAGAGAGAGAGCGAGAGAGAAAGAGAGCGAGAGAGAGAGAGAGACAGAGAGAGAGAGAGAGAGACAGAGAGAGACAGAGAGAGAGAGAGAGAGACAGAGACAGGGAGCGATACAGAGAGAGAGACAGAGAGAGAGAGAGAGACAGAGAGAGACAGAGAGAGAGAGAGAGACAGAGAGAGACAGAGAGAGAGACAGAGAGAGAGAGAGAGACAGAGAGAGAGACAGAGAGAGACAGGGAGCGAGAGAGAGAGACAGAGAGAGAGAGGGAGCGATACAGAGAGAGCGAGAGAGAGGGACAGAGAGAGACAGGGAGCGAGACAGAGAGCGAGCGTTGGCTAACAACGCCAGGCCGAACGTTGACCCTGTCGTCGCATCCAGCGCAGCGCCTGCATGCGGGTGCCGCAGAGGTCGAAGATAAACGCGCGTCCGAGGCATCAATAATTCATGGCGTCCCGACAAGGCGCTTTCTAAAAATACCTGAGGCCGGTGTGGGATGGATACCTGGTTCGATGTGAGCCAAGTGTCAGAGGGACGCTGTCCGCATCGCTCCAAGGGGCTGGTACCCTCATGGACTGGCTGGCTCTGACACACTTTAGCTAGCTTTCATACGGACTGGTTGGCTTCCATACAGGCCGACTAGCACCCAAATGGGCACATTTATGTCTCATTGAAAGAAAGAGAGATATAGAGAAAGTGAGTGAGAGAGAGAGAGAGACAGAGAGAGAGAGAGAGAGTGAGACAGAGAGAGAGAGTGAGACAGAGAGAGAGAGTGAGACAGAGAGAGACAGAGAGAGAGAGTGAGACAGAGAGAGAGACAGAGAGAGAGACAGAGAGAGAGAGAGACAGAGAAAGAGAGAGAAAGAGGCAGAGAGATAGAGAAACCAGAAATTTAGCAGGGGTTCAGCAGAAAAAAATATGACATATTTAGAAAGGGGGAGGGGGAGGGGGGGACAGGATACCATCCCGTCATGAACCAATGACGTCTCCCCCCGGCACGATGGTCCAATAGATACCGACGATAGTGACATGAGCTCCCATCTCTCGTGATGCTTGATGGAAACACCGACCGCAAGCGTGAGGTCATATTAGTGTTCTGCTTAGAAGACATAGTGTGAATCTTTGCCTTGACTGAGCAACTCTGAGGGAAGGCCACAAACAATCGACGAAGTCAGCCGAGCACAATTGTGAACAGATTCGAGTGGTCGTACACGTAATAGCTAATATTACATTTGATGTTTAATATCAGGTGGGCTGCAAAGAGTATGTCTGGTTTTCATCTTTAAACAGCTATCTTCACGTTATTTTTACTCTTTTGTTTGGTTCCACATTCATAGATGTTATCGTTTATTTTGTTCAGGTTTTCTGTTACACTGCCTATCAAATATGGAGCAGATAAATGATGGAA
The DNA here is from genome assembly GCA_030340665.1 of Neosalanx taihuensis. Lineage (NCBI taxonomy): Eukaryota > Metazoa > Chordata > Actinopteri > Osmeriformes > Salangidae > Neosalanx > Neosalanx taihuensis. The sequence goes on from CM059315.1 coordinate 3,296,709, forward strand.
GTAAAGATTATGAAGCACAATGTATGAAAATAGATGAAAGTTTATAATATTATAAAATAGAAATTGCAGATTTTATGACTCTAAACCTTGATTATACGTTCTAGTCTGCCAAAACAGATTATTGTGTTCCACAAAAACGTGAAAACACACACACACACTATTGTAACAAAACACCACACTGTCAAACAGCACAACAATAACCCATTAAAGTTAATGAATGAGCACAGCCCTTTTTTTACACAGTCGGTGTTGTATACAAAGTAGAGATACGGCAAGATATACTACTATGGTTTTTCCAACTTCCCTCTTCATTTGACTAATCTCTCTTTGTACCTGGGCTACAATTATCCTTTTCATCTTTTAGGCTTTTCGCTTGCTATTGGGAAAATGTTTAACCATGGTCAAAATCACATAATGTAGTTGCTATATTCTAAGTAACCCACAAAATAATGTATTATATCTTAAATGTATATATCAAAATTGAAGGCGTGATTACAATTTTACGTGAGGATGGAAAAATATGGCATAAAGACGTCAATCTTGAATATTTTCACTGTTAGGACTTGTTGAGGGAGGCGGTAAGGGTGTTCATTATAACGGTTGAACGCTGTAGATGACACAAGCGAGAGACGTTGAAGGCCTCGGTAACATCCGTCCTACACGCAGGTGTATTGAACCTTGCTTTCTTATTGACAACTGTAAAAAAATAAGGCCTGTGTTGACCAAGCAAACTCTCATACCAGTCCATTGCAGTGTTGCATTTGTAGCTGTAGTACAGCTTGCTGCTAACTCGCTTTTGAATCTGGGAAAGATCGACTCGCAGCTTCCTGATGGTTTCAGAAAGAAGTTGCAACAAACTAAAACGATGAAACAGAAGGTTGGATTTCTAAAGCGTCTCTAACACAGGCCTTATTTCGTATTTCTTAGTTCAGGGCGTAAAAAGCACTGTATCCAAACCATCCAACATGTCTGGCATGCTGTCTACAGCCATGCATACTACATACGCAGCGTTACAACAGGATACCTGGAATGGTGCGTAGTACAAGTATGTCGCTGTGTCCGAAACAGTGACAGCACCACAGCCAATCAGGTTCTTACTTCAGCAACATCCTTTTACCCTTCTACCCAATCCCTGAGTTCAGGCTCACGAACAACTCTAGTTTACAAGTCCATGCAAAGAGCAAAACGAAATCACTCGACACACGGTGGCCTTCTGAAAAAGACTGAAGCCTTTTTTTGCACAATGTATAGCGTGGAAAACACAAAAAAGAAAGTATTTGAAAAAATAAAAAACTATAAAAAGATGTAAATATCCACTACTAGAGGCACATGCACAATATAGCCACAGACAAATATCATAACCATTTATCTGACATTTTTATTTGATAGAGCTGGATATAAACTATTATCTCGTAGTTGGCTCTCTAACACACGAGGGGTTATTGTCAACGCTTTAAATGTAATAACAATTGTTTTTATTCCAATGTTCTTTATGTTGTGGATCAAATCTGAGTAGAGCAACAATCTCGGAGATGAAGGTAGGGGCGATTTCTTATTTCGGTTGGGGGCATTAGCGTCTGTGACCGTATCCTTGTTGTACGTGTATGCGAGTCCTGTAGTTTTGTTATCTACGACAAGCCCTTTCTTATCCACGAGGAAAAAGCACGATAGAACGATGCCGTCACCACAGATCAGCACATAAGGAAACTCAAAAGTTGTTTGTTCGGTGTTGTCATGACTTAAGAGAAAGATCCAGAACATTGTGAGCATGTTGGTATACAAAATTATTACAGAGAATTTAGTATGTTCTTGTGAAATTGTCGAAAAAATATTTACCAAAAAAATATATAAAGAAACAACAAAAAAATGAAATAAACAGATAAGCACAAAGTTGTGGATAGTTTCTCCTTTGAAGTTCCTCCACAGATCTCATGTTCTGAATAAAAGACCATCCCACATCATCAAAGAAGCTTTCGATACAAGCTTAGAGGAATTTTGAAACTGTACAAGTACATCTAATAAAAGAGAACTTATGTACCCGGAGCTCTTGAGTGAACATTTATTCATGTGTCTCTAACGGTTTGGCTTCGCCCAAAGCTCAAATCTGCCAAGGCTTCGGCGAGAAGATGATACGCGTGTGCTGTTACTGCAAAGGCTTCTGGGAAGAAGCGCTTGTCAAGAAAATCAATACACAGACCTCGCAACAACAACAACAACAAAAAAAACACAATAAGATGATTCAAGTCGTTGTTTTGTTAAAATATTTCTTTCCTGCGATGGCAGATTTACAATGATCTGGGGATGATAACAGCGAAATACAAGCTCCTAAACACATTATGAAGCTCTCTGTGTAGGGGTCAAAAGTCAGCGGGCCGAGTGTTCCCTGCTCTGATTGGTCCTTGACCACGTTCTACAAACACAACACACACTCCAGCCCCTGCATCTACAATGGTCTACAACACAGGTGTCAAACTTGTGCCATCGCGGGCCAAGAGGGTGCAGGTTTTCGCGTCAACCAATCCCCTACACCAGCTGATTTCACTAACGAGTTTGATTTCACTAAGTGGGGAAACTCGTTAGTGAAATCAGCTGGTGTAGAGGCTTGGTTGACGCGAAAACCTGCACCCTCTTGGCCCGCGATGGCACGAGTTTGACACCCCTGGTCTACAACAATGATCAGCCTTTACGAGCAAGCTGTGGTAGCACTGTTGGTGCATGAAGGTGTACATTCACGACCGTACAACCAAGTAATCCCTAAAGAAACAACACAGTAGTTGTGGTGAAAACGGCAACAAATAGAAAAACAGGACAACTTGGAGTATTCGCCAACAACAAGAGGAGCGTGCTGGATCCATGTGGTTCCAGATACGGCTGTTTGGGGGTAAACAGCGGATGGAAAGCGAGTCTTAGAGGGGAGGATTAGCGTCCTCGCCAGGCCATCTGCCCCTGGTAGAGAGCACAGCCGAGGGTTCGAGACAGACCCTGTGGGGGAAACGCGCTAAAGCCTTCGCATTCTGCCTTCCCGATTAAAAGGAGCCATCTTTACCGTGTGTGTGTGGGGGAGGGTGATGGGGGGGGGGGGGGGGGTGATGGGGGGGGGGGTAGGGGGAGCAGGTGGTCGGTTCCTCGACGTCGGTTTCGCCGCCTTCGCCACGGCAGACGGCCGTGACTCAGGCTCTGGGCATCGGCGCCGTTTTTTTTAAATTGGATCGCCGTTGAATACCCCGAAGGGTCTATCTTTCTGCTCTTCGCCTCTTCTGAGAGGAAAGCGTCCACATATTGTACGATCGATGATAAGGATGGACAAAGCAGCGTTTAACGGACCGTCCCCCCCCCCCCCCCAGCGCCAAAAATACCTCAATGTGTATGTCCACCAGGAATATACACAGCTTCAGTAATGGAGGGTGGAAATGTGGGCATGTTGGTCAAATGTAATTTTTCAGCCATGCATTTGGATTCAAAAATCGCCACTTGTTTGCTGTGCTTAGTTCCGACTAATCGTTCTTGATCCCATATAAGACACTTTGCGGTCTTGCGTTTAATCCACTGGATACTTTAAAAGCGTCTGCTGAAAGAATAAATGTAAATGATGACATTACCAAGCTTTTACAGTCAATGTGATCCAGTGCCCGGTCTCTGTGGGAGAGGCTTTCTAGATTGTTCCACAGTCTAGACTGAGAACAAAGGGAAGGAACATCAACGCCATTAAACTCAGGGACGCTTTAACCAAAGAAAATAGGCTTTTAAAAGGGTTCAAGTAAACGCCTATCTTTGTGAATACACTTTCCCAAAGGAGTGGGCGTCAAAGAGTTGCTATCCAAACCTCGTTTCACTAAACTGCCATACCATGCACTGTATTTAGAGTAAAATACAGAAAATACACAACTTCAGTGTTCATACTTTGCTGTGTAGTTACTGAGTCATTTCTGTCACAACATCCAGCCACTAAAACCACACACATGCATGTTTCATCACCGTCAAGAGAAATGCGTTTGACGCAGCGGCTGGGCAGCTTGCTCTGCCATCTTAATACATCCGTCCTCAAGACCACAGCAGAAGTAGAACACGGAGAACACAACCGTCATCTCTCCTGGGCCAAAGCAGAGCCAGAACAGCGGCTGAGTCTTGCTTACAGCATCCTATTAGTCTGAGAGAGAGAAAAAAGCTGAATGGATTTTTCCAGGAGGGCATGAGGAAAAAAAATCGAGCAGCATTATTAGCGCATCATGTCTGAATATCTTGTGTTAATTAAAGTCCCTGGAGGAAACAGGCAAACAGGCACAAGTACGTCATGAAAACTTTCTGTTTTGAGAGTCGTACGCGTAACACCATAGCAGCGGATGTTTTGGTGTCTAAGTAGAGGATGAAATGTATTTTCTTGGTGGATTTCGGTGACCAGCTTCCTCAAAGAAGTGCATTCAGTGTGAGGCGTTCCATCTGGCCGGTATGGGATCCTCATTAGAGGCATAAACTCTGGTTAAAAGGAACAAAATATGCGAAATATGTCGCCTTCCGCCACGCAAATATCCATCATTCCAAACCTCCACTGTTTGGAACGTGGCCTTCTCCAGAACATTCCATGCCATTTCTGTTCAAATATGAAAGGAAGTAGAAAGATTAAAAAACGACAAGAACATTTTAGATAGATAGATGAACCTTTATTTGTCCTCCAGGGGGGGGGGGATGGCAGTTCACAACAGCAGCAGGGTAAAGTACAGCACACTTGCACTGCTGTCCTCCATCTACACTGCTGACGGAAGGAAGAGAGAGAAATGCTCTCTCCTTAATCCAGTCAGGGCCGGGGAGGAGAAAAGAAGAGAGGAGAAAAATCGACTCGGCCATTCATGTGCTCAGCGAAAGCCCTGTGTCGAGCTAACGGTCGAGCCAGCGATTGCAGAGAGCGGCGTTATAAAAGAAGGTTAAGAAAAGCACTGTCTGCAGCGTCTGTAGCTGGGAGCCAGAGGTTCAGGGAGGTGAGAGAGGGGAGGGCTCCCCCCCCTCCCCCCCCCCCCCGGGAGCCAGACCTGGGTCACCGACAGAGGACAAACTGCTCTCGGGGGAAAAACGTGGTTCCCCGACGCGAGCGCGCCGAATCGTTTGGCCGCAACAACCGATCGGTGGAGCCGATGCCATTGTTTCGCCAAATCGACATGGGTTCAAGGCTCGGGGTGCAGGTGTACCAGCGGGCTCAGTAAGACATTTCCATCCGCTGAGGTCTCGAACTCGACACGATGGTGGGTTTTGACGAGCAGTTCTACAGGTACGCCATCGGCATAAAACCCTCCCAGGGAGAGACGTATGTAATCAGCGTAATCGCAGGTTGGATAATGGTCACATTGTATGCAAGCAGAATGCTTTGCAGATGATTACCTGGGGATAACCAGGGAAAAAAAAACAACATCAGATATTACAACCTAATGCACAATATAAGTGGGCGACGTCGCAAAAGATGCGGCGTTCCAATTCTTATTCGGTATGAATACTTCATTTGAGAGAACTTAAACAAAAATTGGAAACGCGGGCCGACGTTTGTTTGAATTTCCTCAGAGACACGGACAGCGTTATGCGACGTGTTATTTATCCTGGAGGTTTTTTTCCCTCCTTTCCTCCCCCCCCCCCGAACATCAGCCGCCTTGCGTTTGTTATTCTCCAAAGTACCATCCGCTGTGCTTCGTGTCTCTCTCCATCCTCAACACAGGTAGTTCCATACGCCTGGAAGCTAGTTAACACATTTCTGCGTGTGGAAATGAAGTCATTTCTGCCGCTTCGGGGAACAGATGTCCCGCTCTCAGGGAAGATAGAGAGCTAGCGGTTTTGGACACGGCCAACTTGAACAGCAGGGGAGGGAATAATTGCTTTTGAACCAGCGTATTGGTTTTCATGACACAAGATGTCGCCCATAAATCAAGTACCTGTAACACTGGAACCTGAGGGGGGTATCGATTCTTTCTTTCCTTAATAAGCTTCTGGATTAGTCTCTGGGTGTTCTAATGGAGGGTCTTCAACGCACCCAGCACCATCTGAAAATTGGGAAAGCCTTTTCCCTTCCGACAGGCCCACAGTCACACAGCCTGCCTGTTTGGTCGGTCCCACGCTTTCAGATAAAGAGCGGGGGGAAAGAGAATACGGCTTCTTTCCTCCTACCGTTACCAGGGGTGATTTATGTTGCTAAGACCTGCTCCCCCCCCCCCCCCCCCCCCCCACCCTTCCTTGAGGTAATCACATACCTGAAACGGCTGGATTGGTGGAACCCTTGATTTCCCTAGTCTGCTGCGGTCAGATTATGATTAGCCCCAAAATGGAGGGGGGGGGGGGGGGGGGTGAGACTTGGAAGGGGACTCATATTTTTCCGACGAAGGTCTCTGGAATCCTCACAGTTCTCTCCCTTCGTTCGGTTCTCCCTTACAAAAGCACATCTTTCTGCTCCAGCAAATCGGCCACCTTCATCCATTGTTAGACACTAATACGCTGCTGTCACACAAAGGAATGGTCCCCCTCCGAAATCGCACGCTATAAATAGCCCAACTGAATCTCTCCAAGAACTGGAAGATTCTACTGAGATAGATGTGCAGCCAGCATCTAAATCACAGCTGAAAGCTGAATGGTAGAGAAGGAAGGTCTGTGATATTATTTTGCTGCAGGTTTAGACCACATCCACCTTGGAAAGTCAGCCACATCCGTGGAAAAAAAAGAAGACGATATGTAGCCCTGAAAGATTTATGACGAAATGAAAATATAGCACGAGGTCCGCAGCATCCGGATGAAGTCTGGGTCCGACGAAAACAAAGGAGGAAATGTTTGTGAATGGTTTAAGAGGAAGGAAAAAAAGATTTTGATCTTGACACGGAATACGAAGAGGGGATCGATGCCCTCGCTCGCCAACAACAAACGATTGTCTTTCGGTTCTAAGCACAGCCATGAGAGACGCACGGATCTCGAGATGCAATTACATGATAACGCACGCATGATGGATAACTGACTGAGGATTCCTTGTGGAGAACTGTACACGGAAGCCATCATTTCGAGAAGTTATCTGTCAATAACCCCACCCCCCCCCACCCCCCCACCCTCCCCCATCCCCCCCCTCCCCACCCATATTATGAAATCAGAACGTCCACTTCTCTGCGCGGCAACACATTTTTTTTATTGAAGTAACCGTGTTGTTGCACGGTGATTGATGCGTAGCCTGGCGGCGACTGGGAAGCGGGACGCCGTCTGGCGCCGAGGCGTTTCCGCTCGGCCGCGCCGCGAAGACACGCGGGGCGCGGGGAACGATCAATGTGATGGCGTACACCTTTTGGCGGGGGATGACAAATACATTATTGCCTTTCGCGCAGCGGTCTAGCGTCAGCGGGCGAGGGAGCTGTCAAGGTGTTGCCGCGGCGACACGGAACCATAAATATCAATAACACCCCACGTTCCCACGGGAGCGCCTTGCTGGAGAAACAAGAATTAGCAGCGGAAGAAACATGGTTTGGCTTGTTCTCCGTTAAGAACCCCCCCCCCCCCCCCCCCCCCCTGCCCACCGTGGTAGCGATGCAATGCCACTAATTCAATAGATGGCGTAACTGTGGAGCAGCATGGAGAGGCACTTGCTAATACGGATAGGAATACAGTTGTATTATTGAGTATCTCTACTCTCTGGATGTGTGTCGTAGAGGTAGCAGAATATGGAAATATGTGCATGTGAATGACATTTTGAATGGACTACGACCCATTGATGATCCGATTCACAACATCCTTTGAAGTGCCTCCCTGGTTTGGCTTTCATCTCTCTACTCAAAGCAGATGGGCTTGTTGCGTTTGAATAATACTACCCGCCTTCGAGACGCATCAACAAGCAAACATCAACAACGTGACACGTCGACACTCTGGCTATCTTGTCCAGACGCACGGTCATGGACTGACCTTTGACCTCTCGCTGTTCCGTCCCGTCCACTCTCAAAGGACCGCAGTGACAAGGCGGACCTATTTACAGACAAGCTTTGGTTCCTCTTAAGGCTGATGGCTTAGTCTGCCACTCTAGGCTGAGGAAATTCAGGATTGGGGCGCGACGATCGCATGAAAATTGCCCCATCCATGTCTATTCCATCTGGGTAAAAGAAATGGATTAGGTTTGCTTTCACCACACTTGGTATCCAGTAGCGATCCAGACCAATAAAACTGAACTGCTACAGACTAGGCACAAGATACCTCACTGGAATCATGAAAATATTTCACTTTTCTTTCCCTCTTTGTGATGAGGCACAGACTTTGGTCACCTAAATTGCCGTGTTTTCAAAGAAATGTGGGATCTCGCGCTGACATACGCAAATTGAAATAGTTTGATTTCTCTTTTTTTTTTTCTTTCTCTTCAGCGTTTCTGCCGAACCTCTGTTTTGACCTCGTCTGCTTTTCCTAAAAGCTACACCTTCAAGTGGAAGCTGGTAATGTTACCTGGTCGAATAAGTCACCATATCTAATCACTATCAGTCCTCTCGAAGTGGTTCATCATTTTATACCAGAGTTAAATGTTAATGATTGCACTGCCCTCAAAGTCTCTACAGATGGCAAATTCTCATTACAGACAAGTGCTTTTTGAGTTTCATAGTGTACAGGCTTCAGAACGTCAAAGCATTTTGGATGAAATAAGTTGGTGGTTAGCGCACCCTGCTACGTAGCAGTTGCTGCAGATGAAAAAGATATGCAAATGTGACAGCTTACAATGGCGGGAACTTTCACACGCATTTCCCATTTCTGAGGCGTTCTCGCCCTCAGCCTCCTTTGAGCTGTGAGCCGCCGTTTTGCGAGGGATGGGGAGAGAGGAAGGGTAGGAAACCTCTTAAAGCCTGTTAGGTGTTGGGGTGCAGAAAGGTGGATACACCTTAGTAAGGGCCGACTTCTCCTCTCTGCTTTTCCTGCTGGAGAACCGGAGAACCAGGCAGTGCTGATATCCTCAGCACTGCAGCGTGGGCTCTAGTCCGAGGTCTTTCTACCATCCATCCTCTCACAGAGCACATCCCTCAGCAGGGACTTTTCTAGGATTGAAAGAAAGGGGGGGCTTAGCCCCTGGCATTTTCTGTCGGGGGGTGGGGGGGGGGGGGGTCCATTGTAGTCTGATGCGAGCTAGTCAGCGATTCCCAAAGATGTACGTTTTTTACTCGTTTTTCGAGCTTGTGGGTTACATTTTTGACGCTCAAGTCACCAAAATTTAACCGAGAGCATCAGGTAATTTTTCTAAATAAACTATTGTTATTAATTATCGTATTTCTTCGGCTTCAGCCCCCCTAAAACAGGGCTAACGACGCCCCTGTCCCTCAGGATACAGCACACACACGGACTACAGCACAAAAAAAAGACTGCAAATTAGCCATGAATAAATCATCCTTCATTGCCACTTTTAGAACAGCCAGAGATCATAGGGAAGAGGAGGTGATTCGTTTCTTTCTAGTTTGGATCCTTCCGCCCGTACGTTCATTGATTAAATCTGGTCAAGGCGTTCTCCGGCCCTGACCTCCATCTGGCCCTCGCTTTCCTCCCGGTAACTCTCCTCAGACACCGCCGATGGGATTCAGAGGGAACTCGCGAAGGCAATTATTCCGGAAGACGGGTTTCATATTTGACTCGGTCGGATTTACAGTGTTGTTAAGGCTGCTATTTGTTGCGCACAAACATTTTTGAATGTCCAATTTCTCAGATTCAATCATGCGGATATGTTCCAATGCTCTAAGTAGGACTTTTATGAATCTTTCTTCATACAAAAGATTCCACTGGGTCCCTGATGAATACACACTGACAAAATAATAACACAATTTGGTCTGATTAGCAATCAAGAGCGGTTTTGCGCGATAAGAAATTGAGTTAATTAGTAAATTAGTTTAGCAAGGGCAAATTCAGTCATCAGGGAATTGAAAAACATCTCTAAGTCATTAGTCTAAGAGTCTAACCTTCAGCTGATCTACATTTCACCAAACAGGGCCCCAAACTGACCCACAATACTATGGAACTCCACCTCCGTTAATTTAGTATAATTTAGTCAAATGAGAGCAGACCAGACCAATCGAGTCAAGAGAATGATCTACCACGTCAAAAGCTTTTAGGGAGGTGACAAAATCGCAAAGCTACAAGATATGACATGTTTGCGTATGAACAAAATGACCTCTTTGCGCAGCAAACGATCAATATCTGACTGTATTAACCATCTGGTCGGGATCGGTAGAGTCCGCGTGAGCCGATCGATTGAACTTGTCCTGCGTTAACAATGACGTTGGATCGATGTCGAGCGGGCTTTTCTCCGCTGGCTTCGCAACACAAACACCTCCTGCCCATCCACCTTCAATCTGCGGCCCCCTCAGATGCAGCAGCAGCCAGCTGACATTCTATCAGCGGCCCCTGGCCAAACCTGAGCCCGCGCACACACTCGCCACCTGCCAGTACAAGATAAACTGGAAAGAAGCCCAACTGGGTATTTGTGGACCTGTTCTCCCCCCCCACCCCCATCCGGATGGTTCTCCATCTATGAAAGCCAGCAGGCTGGACAGAGGCGCAAACAAATTGATGCTGGTGGAAAACGGCGGGCAAACAGGACTGTTATGTCGCGCCCGTACCATGCTAATACTCCTGGGACCGGGCGGCGTGTCGTGAACAGGCTCGTAAAAAACGTGCCGTTGGAATGGATTCCACTCGAGATGTTGACGGTGAAACTCCTCTCTTTTCACCCTCAGGGAGTCTTTTCTGCTCTTTCTCATTAAACCGGATAAACGCCGCCTTTCGGATCGAACCAATCGAGTTTAACCGGGGCTTTTAACTCTTCTAAAGATTACGAATAAACAACGAACACAAAAAGAGAGAGGTTAGCGTTGGAAGGGACCATCCATCCGTACGGCACACACTCTTAAACTGTCCCTTAGAGACCCTCAGTTAAGTCACAGCACCGTCTGACTGAGCGATACAACGTTATTCCAAGCATCGCCTTGGCGATGGGTATGACGGAGCCAATTCACTGGCATTTTGAATCGCAGCTCAACTTGGTTTGCTTTTTGACAGAATGGCAGGTGAGGTCGCAGTGTTCCGGCAGTGCTGACAGCCCCGGCATGTCCACCAGCGTCCTGGTCTGCGGTCGGCGCGCTCACAGCCAGGCTAGCTGGGTCCCCGCGGAGCTCAAGCTCATTGTCAAGAAAGAAAAACGTGAGGAAGAATGTAGACGGAGATGTCACACGGGGCTATTTCTCTCTTTTTCCAACTACCCCCCCCCCCCGCGCGCGCGCGCAGCACGTCAGATCATTTTCACCAGCCCCCCTCCCCGACCTCATCACCACCCTCCCCCCCCACTCACTTTACAGGAGGGGATGAAAAGGACAATGTGAGAATGCAAATTCTGTCTCGCTTCTCTCTTTTATTTTATACCTTGAGGCTTGTGAGGAAACTGAGCAGGCTGTCAGGGGGAGGCCGGAGCGGGGGCCGGGCTGGGAAGGGAATGACTAAGGACAAAACGGATTGTTGTTCCCCGCCCTTCCCTGCTCTCTCCCTTCGGCAGGTCCCCCAGGAATCTGAACCCTCGCTGGGGTCAACCCTGAAGATGATCCCCCCCTGTCGTGTCGTGATTACGGGTCCCCAACGCAAGTTCAACACTCGGACGAGATGACTGCTCTTTTCGTTCACTTCTCAGAATATTCCGGATGAATAAAAAAAAGGGTAGGCTTGGCGACCCGTTAACGTAACCCGAAAATTAAAGGGCGTACGTGCGACCCCCCAAAAAGCCAGAGGCCCCTCTCTTGAAACCTCGTTTTTACCCGAGCAGGGATCGGAAACGTTGAGTCATGGAGCCGGACTCAATCAAAAGCGACATAAAAGGGTTCTCCATTAGTACCAACTGCCACTCCGTCTCATTAGCTTCAATCGTCCCCCGAGGACTTTGGAGTCCTGAAACTCCTCCTAATCACTCCGCTCTTGAGCCAAGCTATGATTTCAACTTTCGGCCCAGGCACCCAACCGGACGGAAGATGTCAGACCGCATTGGTTTTTGTGTTTCGTTTCAGGAAGTTCATAAAACAGTGGCAACTAAACGGCTTCTCTGAGAAAGATTCCGTACATGATGCCTTTCTCCTAGTTGGTGGATGGGAATTCTCATAATGAAGCGTTAAAAAAGCAAATATAAACGACCTGGTCAATGTAGATGTAAATCTGAAGTTTAAATAAGAATATCATAATAATAATAATAATTGGTATTACTAGGTATCTGGTTGCATAAATTCTCCTCATTCTTCTGCTAAAACCAAACATAATTGGTCATTGAGATGGAAATCATTAATGTGATGACACACTACAGTATTTCCTGGGGGGTGGGGGGGGGGGTGGGTCAAAAAAGGTTCTGTAATTATGGAAATTGTGAACGGTAATGTGGGTTCAGCGTCTGGGGTCAGGTTGAAGGGTCGGAAACTGATATTTGAGCTTCTGTTATGGTTCAAGGTGCTTTGAATGGCGACGCGAACAGCAGAATCCAAGCTAGCAATCAGTCGGTCGTTGGAACGTTGTGGAAGCGTTCAAGGGAGATGAATTATGCGACAATGAGGGTCTGCAGCTGTGGATGAAGCTGGACATCGTGCTGGCCCCCTCGACAAAATGGCCGTTTTGATGAACTGGCCAGGCAATCCGGAAATCATGAATATGTATGAGAGCTTCCAGATGTGTCTGTCTCGCTTGTCTCTCTCTTCCTCTCTCTCTCTGTCTCTCTTGCTATCTCTCTCCCTCTATCAAACTGCCGAGTATTACGTTACAGGAGAGATGGAGACTAAGAGTCTGGGATGGCAGCGGAAACCTGTGTTAATGACCTTGTCATCTTCTGCTTACTGAGCAAAGAGCTGACAGGATGGGCAGCCATGGAAACCTCCATCTGTTTCCTGCGCCTGCCACCAGCTAAAAACTCAATACAGCTTCTCTGGCGCTCTCTCTCTCTCTCTCTCTCTCTCTCTCTCTCTCCCTCTCTATCTGCCTATCTCGATCTCCCTCTGCCGCACGCAATCTCTCTCCGTGTCCACCGCAAGGCAATCTGTCGGGCCGCTGTGAACTAGTAGCTCCAGACGTGACCGACCCTTCTGCAGGCTGCTGAAAGCCACGAACAGCAACAGGCTCTGACGCTGATCCAAAATAGAAGCATCCAGAATCACTGCAAGTCATCTGAGGACACATTAACATTGAATAGAATAGATCTTTATCGTCATTGTCACAGGTACAACGAGATTGAAAGGGCTTCTAGTCAGTGCAACATAAAAGAAAATGCTGAAATGACTAATAAGTGTTATAATTAGAATAAATAAGAATAAATATACCTGAGACGTTAAAATGTACAAAAATAAATAGGATTAAACATATACAAAAACAAATACAAAAAAACAACTAAATATGCTAAAAGAAGATAAATAAACTAACATACAGTCACGCATTCACACCCATTACAAATTGTACATTATATTCTTGGGAAGCATTCACAGTGACTATTGCATTCGGATAAATGTTCTAGTCAAAGTTTAGAAAGATGGGGTTCCATCCCCCCCCCCCCCCCCCCCCCGTATCGGCTGGCGGCTAGGTGGGAGAAATAACAGTGTACAGGGACGTTTCAGAACAGCTGGTGCCGGCCTGCCTATCACCTCAGATTTCAGCCAGAGTCGGTGTCTGCTCCCCCTCACGAACGCCCTCCCCCGACGTCTGTCAGCCTAACTCCCACGGAAGTCAGTCACACGGCACGGAAGTCTCTCATGGAGGAGCGGACGTCGCCCACAGGAAGTGCTGTTTGTTTGAAGGAGCATGAGTTTGAATGCGCTCTCCGTCTAGAGGTAGAAAGCAGCGACGTTCCCACCAAAGCAGAACGTAAACCGTCAGGTTGGAGAGGTCAAAGTCGAAGTTCATTTGACGGACTTATCTGTGATTAAGAGATCCGACCTCTGGACCAGTAGAGGGGTCTGCTAGAAGATGGTGATGAGCTTGAAGTAACGGGACACCTAATTATGTTGAGCCATGCTTGAGGTGAAAATCCATGGAATCCATAATTCATTAGCTCCGGAAATAGCATTCGATACTGTAGCAACGCGGCCAGGTGAAAGTCAACCGCTGTTTTTTTCCAACTGGTTTGCGATGAGGAATAGATTCAATTTAGCGTCATTCATTTGTGCTCTGGTGGTTTACCAAGTGGGCGATTGAAGATCGGGGCATTTTGGCACGCCTAGTTCACAGAAACTATTATTTATTCAATCTTCACAACGGTCGATTATTCAGCCGGTGAGAAGATTACAGCTGCAATGTTTCTGAGTGTTTTCCTTAGCTTTTTTTTTTAAGCCTTTCGCGAAAAACAACCCCCCCCCCTTTCCCATCTCAAATCCATTTAATACCATTTAACGTTCAGTGGAAAAAGACATCGAATGTGTACGATACGGTCTCTGGGTTTGCGTGCGTGTGCCTTAGTGAACTGAACAGAGAGGGTTTACCGCATGGCGGGTCAGCTGGCCAGATGTTCGTGCTCCTCATCCTGCTGCCTCACCGACAGCGAAAAGGCGTATCTGGGCCGACCAAATAGACCTAAACACGTCCCCCTCGACACAAACACCTCGTCCTTTTATAACCCTCTGTTGTGACAGAAGAGATACTTGCCGGTGTGCGCATGCAGTTCAAGGACACAACCGCGTTGCGACGACGCTGAGTGTCAGTTTGAACTACAGTTTGAAATGGGGATGTTGCACCGGGGGGGGGGGGGGGTGGGGGGGGGGGGGGGGGAGGACTCCTTTTAGCTGCAGTTATGTAAAGAGACAATAAAACGGCTTTATCTGAGGGAAAAACTAATATCTTCTCTGCTAGAGAGGGAGAAGAGAGTTCCGTATACCGCCTGAGGTGGAGATCCACTGTAATAGAGGGGTATCGCAGATATAATCTGCTAAAATGAACATGTTTATGAAAGAAAACGACTCTCATTCCCCTGTACCCACCCTCAAACACTCAGGCTGCGGGCTCTTCTCATATCAAAACATCGTTCCACTGCAGCGACGGTGGTAGATATGGAACTGCTTTTTTCCAGTTAAAGCCCTGCTTGTGAAAACTCCTTGGGAAGCCATAATGTGACACATATGATTGTTTGGGATTGGGCGTTCCTCACACTTAGTCATTTAACAGCGACCTGAGCGACTTAAACCAAGTACAGGGACATTTCCAAAGGCAAGTTGGGTTAAGTGTGTTGGCCAAGGACACAACGTCATGTTGACACGGCTAGGATTCGAACCAGAAACATTCAAGGCCGTTTCCCTTACCGCTCAGCCAACTGACTCCCTTTATGTGGTTGAAAAGTCAAAAATGACTTCAGTCGCTGAGAATATCTATTGTATTCTTTCTCCTTCTGAAAAGGAATTCACTTAGACCTCCAAAGGTATTCCAGTTATGGGTATTATTGGCAATCTTTTGGCATAAGTAATATCCACTGAGAGAAAGTTACTCTAAGATAACTTATCTTCTACAGGCCAGTACTGAGACATATTTAAAAGTAACTTTCAAATACTTTTCCCTCAGACGAAGATCGACAAATGTAACATCGCTGCAGAATACGATTCGTCTTCCGCATATTTCATTTGCAACTCCATCTACCCGCTATCTGGTTTTCAAGATTTCCTTTAATGAATGTTGGGGGCCTTAAGGGATAGTACCTCTGTGACTGCACTGAGGATCGCTCCGTTGGAAACGCCTCCTTGATGGCGCTCTCTGAAGGACGTCACACCCGATCGGTTTGGCTAGTCTAACTTCTGTACCTTTCCCATACAGACTCACCCCTGTCCTCCTCTCTCTCCTCTTTATCTCTCCTCGTATTTCCTGAAACAAGGCTCTCTCTCTGTCTCTCTCTCCCTCTCTCTCTCCTCTCCCTCTCCCTCTCTCTCTCTCTCTCTCTCTCTCTCTCTCTCTCTCTCTCTCTCTCTCTCTCTCTGTCTCCCTCTCTCTCTCCCTCTCCCTCTCCTCCTCTCCCTCTCTCTCTCTCTCTCTCTCTCTCTCTCTCCCTCTCTCTCTCCCTCTCCCTCTCCTCCTCTCCCTCTCTCTCTCTCTCTCTCTCTCTCTCTCCTCTCTCTCTCTCTCTCTCTCTCTCTCTCTCTCTCTCTCTCTCTCTCTCTCTCTCTCTCTCTCTCTCTCTCTGTCTTCCTCTCTCTTTCTCGTCCATGCAGGTTAACAATTACACTCTGGAGGAGGTTTCACACGAGGAGGCCGTAGCCATACTGAAGAACACGTCCGATGTCGTCTATCTGAAAGTGGGGAAGCCCACTAGTGTTTACCTGTCAGAACCCTACGGGCCCACTGATATCACACACCGTGAGTGTTTACGCACCCACAAAACACACACAAGTCAAGATCAACCATACTTTCTTAAACCTGCCGTTGTGTATGCACTTGCGCTTTAACAGTGTGGGTCTCCCCTCTGTTCAAACAGCCTTTTCTCCAGTCATGGAAAATCATATCTCTTCCCCCGGAAACAACGGCACTATGGAGTACAAGTCCTGCCCCCCCCCTGTGTCCCCCGGAAGGTACTCCCCCCTCCCCAAACACTTAATCGGGGAAGAGGACATTAACAGGTTGGATGGTTTTTCCTTCTTACGGTAAATACCTCCCCCCCCCGCGCCTAGCAGACGCCAGTGGCGCTACAGGTAGTGCCTGCCACCTCCCCCCCCTCATCCCCCCCCCCCTTGTGTCTGTACTTTAAGGACGTTCCCCTGTCTGTCATCCGTTTGAAGGTCTCCCTCCTTTGTCGTCCCCCGTTCTCTGTCTTAAGTTAAAAGCATCCATAAAAAGATAGGCTCAGCAGATTGACTGCCTGCGTCTGTAACAGTCCGGACTTTTTCGTATAAATGTTCTTTTTCCCCCCCCTCTGTATAGTGCACTTCCTGAGAGCTCGCTGTGGAATCATTAGTACTATCGATTTAGCCCTCCCCCCACCCCCCCTGTATTTTCCATGTTACCTTGCTGGGGGGGGGGCAGGTAATCTTGTAGCGTAAGATCTGGGGGGACCTCAAATGGTGCAGCTAAATC